>CM042442.1:1634611-1784611 GCA_023631565.1 Gymnocephalus cernua | reverse complement strand
TCTAGAATATTCCATACCGATACCAATACCGTGACTTCGATACCGTGTCCTAAACCATACTTTTTCCCATACCAATTTTATAAAAATGAAATGAAATGACAACATTACACATTATGGCAGAAATCTATGTATTTATCTCTCAGCTCCGACTACGTGAGCGTCTCTGTGTAACGTAGAGTTTTTCCTGCGTGTCTCTACGACGTGTAACGTTAGACAGCCAATCACAGACAGTATTAGATCTTGGTAGAAGCATGCCGCTTGCTGATTGGCTCACTGACGCTGATGAGATTTACTCCTTAGGTGTTGAAATTGGGTTTTGAATGACGAGGTATTTTTCCATACTCGATACTTTTGAGGCAATTTGGTCGGTGCCTAAAAAGTACTGAATTGGGTACCCAGCCTTTATCATGTGTCATAATCATACTGTGTGCACTACATGTTGTACATTGTTATGAATGTAAGAGCAGGCCTTCAGCGGGACTGTCTGCAGCCCCCCCCAGTCACTAATAAAGAACCAACTGCAGTAAGAATCTCCACAGACCAGATGACCCGTTGCTTCTCTATGCACTGACCAAAGAGGAGACACGTGCTCGTTGTTTTAATGTTTGCAGTCGACGGTTCATGAACTGTACGTGAGGGATGTGATTTTCTATGTCACTGATTGTTTTACCACAAATACACACCGAGATTTACACCTGCAGCTTTGTTCTTTGTTTTTTCAGTCTTTTGTTCAAGGTGTTTGCATGCTTCACTTTTATGACTGTAGATATATCTGATTTAAATTGAGTTATGGTGTTTTTTGTAAAATAGCCCATTAGAGGTGGGACGATATGCTTTAGTCCCGATTCAGTTCTTTCCCAATACATGGCTGATTATATTGTGAGACATTTCTAAAAACTTATATTTTCTAAGAAGAATGCAATCTCATGTCAGTCAGTCTGACATGTATTTACTTTGCAAAGAAGACCATAACATGGATTTTCTTCTTTTGCTCTGTTTTGCTGGAAACACATAATGACCAATTTGATTAGTTTTTCACTCTACTACCATTTAATATTTTGACAGGACCACCAACCAAAAAACCCAACAGGAACATGAGTGGAGTATAGAGTTCAGACAGATTTCCTGTTTGCAGATCCGAGTCATGTCCCCGTGGGTTTCTGCTGTAATCCTGATCCCAGGAAACTAGCAGAAAGTGAGGACTTTGGGGTTAGAGAGATAACATATTTCAAGAGTTCAGTTAGGAAATGTAGTAAGTAAGTAAGTAAAATTTATTTATAAAGCGCTTTTCACAGATAAAATCACAAAGTGCTGTACAACAGAATAGGTAGAACAAACAGTTATTACGGAACAATTAAAAGGCACAAACTGTCTAGTATAATATGCTTTATATTCTGTACAAAGTCAAATTAATGTAAATATATCATGAAGGTAAGAAGGAACATACCCATTTTTTCACTCACTAAAGACATCATGCGGACAGAAGTTATGTAGGAACATGAACAGTATACAGGAGATTTAAACCATGTACAGGCAAAAGACAATTGAACAGTTGAAGTAATAAAATATCAAGTTCCAAAGGATCAACAACAAAAATCCAAAGCTGTTGGTTTCTGGGGGGGGGGGGGGGGGGGGGGGGGCTATAGTGGTTTAATTGCACACAAAACACATGTAGTTTATAGCATCTGATGTGTGATTCTAAAGTAAACTACTGCATCCAGTAGCCTACTTTTACTTTTAATACTTTAAGTAGGCTACATTTTCCATATGATACTTAAATACTTTTACTTAACGTTTATATGCAGGCCTTCACTTGTAACAGAGTATTTTTCCACTGTGGTATTAGTAGGCCTACTTCTACTGAAGTGAAGGATATGAATCTAGTTGTCCCCCCGCTGATGTAGATCAGAGTCTGGGAGGTTCCTGTAGGCTCCGAGCCTTCGCTCCGTCTCTAGATGGGGCCCTCTACCAATACGTGAGCGTGTGCATGTAAGCACGCGCGTGCGTCCGCTCCAGTTTTCCAAGCTCGCTCAGTTTGTGCGCGAGGACAGAGGCCACTTGGGATTTGAAGGTTTGAAGAAGTCGCGCGGCTCTCGACGTCTCCGGCGGACAGCACACGGGATGCACGCGGCTCTGACCCCCCCTCCGAACCCGCATCCTCCCCGCTCCTCCGTGTCTGACTCCTCCGCCACCTGGGAAGGGCGCGTTCTCTCCGGCTGCTGACTTGGAAAACAAGAAGAAGAAGAAGAAGAAGAAGAAGAAGGAAAGGTCCAGCAGCAGAAGCCCAGCTCCTACAAACTGGATGCAATTACCTTCCGTCTCTTTTTTTCAAATATTTTCCTGCGCACGTTAGTGAGTGGAAACTGGTGCTATGGCTCCCTTCCTGAAGAGTTTGCTCTGGATGCTTTCCTTGTTCCCATGTCTGAGATGTGACGGTAAGTCTCCTTTATACTTTAACTTTTAAAGATAGCCTACAGGGTCAAACAGAGAAGCGACGCACGTCCAGCCAACAGGCACGGCGCTGGGGAAGTTGTGGATCACCTTCGTTCACATTGAGCCGTGCAGAGCTTTGGGCATTCCTGAGTGAGTCGAGATGGTCTTACACAATAGATGGAGCCTTGTTCCTCTGACTGTAGTTGAGGTAAAAGGTTTACAGAGTCGGCTCACAGCCTGTTTGGAGAATTCACATCACGTTTGCAGAAAAGGCTCACATAGGCTTAATACGAAGACACTGCATCCTTTACAACTGCATCAAATACTTTCATGACTGAGACACACACACACACACACACACACACACACACGTTCATGCAAAGGCAGCCCCCTTAATTAAGTTTCTAAAACGGCTGAGCGTTGATTTAAGAACATGGTAGTTAATTGTCTTGTTTGCCCTTTAAGCATTTGTTCACGCACATTTCCCCATCATGTTTCAGATGTTTGTGGTAGTTTTCAGGGCAGGGGGAGGGGGAAAGGGGGGTCTCTCCCCCCATATAGGTTTATGTGATCACTTAAACCCTCTTTGTCCTCCCCGGGCTTGTTGACATGTGTCCCCCCCCTGAGAAAGCTGCCTGGGTCGGACTCAAAGCGCCGCCGAGTCCTTGTCATGTTGATTGGACGCATAGCTCGCGGTGATCTCGCGTCCTTTGTCACTCATGCTAATTCATTTAGTCCCCCTGCGGGGGGGCGAGGGCCGCGGACACTTCCTGTTTTCAGCTCTGGCTTTGAGGACTTACCATTTGGTATGAAGTGAAAGGGGGGGGGGGGGGAGATGATTAGCACCTTTGCCCCCAGCATTTCTTTACATGATGAGTGAAGAAGCAGTGTGCTTTAAAAGACACACAGCCAAGGGGACCACAAAGGCACCACATGTCCTTATATGGTAACTTATTTAATATTCATACATCAGTAAATGAGCCCATCATTTTGTACATCTCCTTTTATCTTTTATATCTTTAAAGTTCATTAATGTACACATCTCTATATTTGAATGTATCAAATGCAGTGCTGGAAAAAGTATTCAGATCCTTTACTTCACTAAAAGTTGTAATACCACAGTGTGAAAATACTCTACTATTTATTTATTTTATTTGAATAGGGACAGATACAAAAAAACATAGATTATTACATAAAGAACAATCCGATGCCTGTATCAGTGTTTATAGCCGTGGCTAATTCACAACACCTGTCCCTAGACGGGCTTTTAAAATAATAAAGAAATCCAATTTTTACAGTGAATACAATAAAACATCCAAAAACCAGTTAACAGCAATACAAATAAGTGTAGTAAATATAAACACATTCACTAACTCACACCGATGCACACCTCACATACACACAGCTATACATGTCATATGGCGTGATCACACTGCTGCTACTACAAGTACAAGTCCTGCAGTGGAAATGTTACTCCAGTAAAAGCCTGTAAGTATCATCAGGAGAATGTAGTTAAAGTATTAAAACATGTTAGAAAGTGTAAATGATCAACCAGCTGTGTGTTTAATGGTCTGATCATCTCAGCTGGACTTGTAGCCGTTATATTGTCGGCTAGTTTACTTTAGAATCAAACATCAGATGTTATAAACTACATGTGTTTAGTGTGCAGGAATCTTAATGTGTAAAGTAACTAGTAACTAAAGCTGTAACAGATGAATGTAGTGGAGTAACTAAAGTAACTAGTAACTAAAGCTGTAACAGATGAATGTAGTGGAGTAACTAAAGTAACTAGTAACTAAAGCTGTAACAGATGAATGTAGTGAGTTCCACTGTCAGGGAGGGAAAGCACAAGTCTTTCGATCTTTAGGAGTCATTTAAAACTGTGGTTGAGGGGCACACAAACATGTGATCATGTCTAGTTAATCATTATATATCAGATTTAAAAGAGAGTCAGTGCATTATAAGAAGGGACACAATTATTAGTGCAATATGGGTTGTGCAATAAGTGCCAGTATAACATGGGTTGTGCTACAGGGGTCAGTGCAATAGAGATTGATGAAATATGAGTTAGTGCAATATCAGGACAGTTTGTGATTTGTTCACTATAGCCGATGCTTTCCTGTTTTCTATATGTCCCTTGTTGTCCACTCGTGTTGTTATTGCTTGTTTTAACATGATGTGATTACTGTTCTGGTCCTTGTTCCTTTGTGTATAGTCTGCATATAGTGTTTCTGTGTGTATTCATTCATTTGTGTGTAACACCAACCTGCCAGGGGGTCTGCAGATGGAAATTAGCCTAAGGCTATAATCTGGCATATTTACATTTGTGAAAATGTTCATTAATATGTATTGTCCCCTTTTAAAATAAAAATAAATAAATAAATAGTAACTAAAGTAACTAGTAACTAAAGCTGTAACAGATGAATGTAGTGGAGTAAAAAGAACAATATTTCTCTCTGAAATGTAGCGGAGTAGAAGTAGAAAGTGGCATGAAAAGAAAAGACTCAAGTAAAGTACAAGTACCTCAACATTTGGACTCAAGTACAGTACTGGAGTAGATGTACTTAGTTACATTATTTCCACCACTGATCAAATGTGAAATGCTGTTTCCCATGTGACATTTTAGTTTTAACATATGAGCTTCACCATTTCACGTAGAAACTACCTTAACATCATAGTATGTCATGTGACTGTACCACTTGTAAAGTTGATGCAGGTGTTAACATGTATTACAAGACAAAAGGGAGTTTTCAAAGTTTTTATATCAGAAATATGGGTTTCTTTCAAACAAATTTCCCAAAATAACATGGATGCAGGTAAAATGAATGATTACTTCCATTGAATTTTGGGTGTTTTATTCAATAACATAGCATTTGAAAAAAAAATGTTTAAATGGTTTGAAATAGTCTCCTGACTGAACTTTGACATAAACCAGTCTGTGATTCACTCGACATCCTCTGATCTCGAGTCCAAATAATTCATAACTTCTGCTTTTTTTAAACTCAAAAAGTATGTATAATGTCATATAAATTAGGTTTATTGACCATAAATTAAAAAAAGCGTTGAGAAAAGTGACAAAACTTTTTTAAAGCATCAAATGCATTGAAAAAACAAGACAAGTTGATGGTTAACGGGAACACTGGAGGAATACACACTGAAGAGGCTTTGCACCGGCTGTGGAAGAAGTAACAGTCATTGGGTGAAATCCCTGACTTCTAGAATGATGCTGACCCCTCAACATGCAACATGTTGAGGGGTCAGCATTGAAAGTGTTTTGAAAGCATCTGTGTGAGCCATTTGAATTACCAGTTAACAACTAGAATGATGTGAGAGCGTTGTACGGAGGAAGAGGCAGAAATAGCTGTGAATGACGTGGAAGCGTACTAATGAGTAGTACTCCCAGCTGTATGACTCACCGTGTTGGGGTCAGAGTAGAAAGGCAGATCTGCTGCTGGTGAGAATGTGGCCAGAGGGCCTTCCTTTGCTGTGGGGGGGGGGGGGGGGGGGGTTAAGAGCATTATCATCCCTGTGATCACGTTGAACAAAAGCCTGTTGGGGATTCTGAAATACCAGCCCAGCTGCATTTTTAGTGAAGTAGCCGTATTCAGAGATACTACCTACAATTATTTTATAACAAGTGTACTTTCCCTTTAATAATACTAGTGTTTCCCCCATTGTATTGCAAGTCTGGTGGCCCACCAGGCCTAAGTTGCCCCCCACCACGCCTAAGCCCCTGGGAGTTATTTTGTAATGTAATGTATTTTTTTAAAGTTTTTTTTACGGCTCAGTTGGAAACTTAAACTTTAGTCATATTTTCAAATGTCCAGTCAGCTTTTAGCACTAACGTACTGTAGGGCTATGGAGGCTGTCTCGTAGCTTTTGATAAATTCTCAATTTAGCGACTCTGTCCGTGATTGTGTTATCAGAAACTACTGGGCTCTACATGAATGCTGCCATCAGTCTGGGACTGGCCCCAGCCGGGCCCTCGGCAGTAAAAGCCATTGCCACCAGGCTAAACAACTTTCCTGGGGGAGCCCTGAACACAACTTGTTGCTTCATTCTATGCAGGTTATTTTTGTGAGTGTTGCTCACATGCTCCTTTCCTGAAACCATTTTTGGAAGCAGACATAAAACAGCAGGTGAGAGTGATTAATGCTGGCTCTCATTCTTAGTTAGGGGAAATAAAGTAGTCATTCTGCTGTAATCAGGTGCCCCGCCAATCAAACTAGACGCCGCTTAATAAAAACATTACATGTGCCACTGCTGGGCGGAACCTGTCTGTGGTTTGATGTGCTGTATGAACTAATGGCTTTGTTATTTAGCTCCAGGCAGGCACTGATGGAACTCACACACACACACACACACACACACACACACACACACACACACACACACACAAGGAGGGATGGTTAACTGTTGCATGGCAGACACTGTACAAGCTTTTCCCAAACTTTTATTGCCCGCACCATCTACTGTATTACACCCTGGTTTTACCTCCTGTCCGGGCTTCCACTTCCCCGTCTAGCTGTGAAGTGAAGCAATGCATAGCAGCACTGGACACGCCAGAGGAGTTAGCCAGAGGTCAGTCCATTAATCCACAGTTTGTGGAAATGTGAGGGAAGTGTTCGGGGCCCTGAGTTTTCCCTCAATTTTTGGAGCAAGGAACCTATTTCTACATTAAAGCCCTATTGACACGGGACTAGAATTACCTAGGGACTAGTAATTTGTAATAATTGAGGAGGTCATCCCAATGCGAATCTACCATGTCCTTCATTCGTCAAGTAAATTGCCTTCCATATTTCACCAAACACAGCGATCGTCTTGTGATAATATTAGTCCAGTTGGAATCAGCGTCTCTGGGATTCAGAACTGTATAGGCTTATAACTACAAGTTGTGACAGAGCCTTGATATCATGTGGGGGATAATGTCAGTAAATTTGAGTAAAATACAGACTTTGCTTATCCCGTGTGAATGCGCCGCATGAAACACTGATGCGAGGGAGGGGGGGTCCAGCGGAACAACACAGCAACTGTTGGGTCTGAGCCATGTACAGTTTTGTAACCGATGTTTGGGATGGAGACATCTGGGGAAAGACTGGCAGGAACGGATGGTTTTTAAGTAACTCACAATTTTTCATGGAGCTGTGTGAGGAACAGATTGGGGGGGGGTAACCAGCAGATCTGCAGTGCTTGACAGAGACATCATCACAAGAGATGCCGAGGGAACAGATCCCTGCTGCCTTCCCATGGCTGTAAAGACAAGCACCAGTGCAAAGGAAAGACCTTCCAGTAATTATGGAAGCAGAGAACAGAAGCGTTGATATTTACATTTTACAAAGAACTGTTCCCAGCATCTGTAAGCTAGTACAGTGTTTCCCTTAGGATTTTTTTTTAGCTGTGGGGGCAGGTATATCAAACCCCCTATTTGCAGAGTTTGTGCTCTACCTGTGAAGCGCGTGTCCGCGCTATTCTCCGACAATCAACATTGATACCGTGGCGTGGCGGCAGAAATTTAACTGTGGCGGTGCGCCACTTGCCAATCAACGTAGGGGAAACACTGTAGTATAGCAAAAACCACCCAAACTCAGCTGGAGCACAGTTCACAGCAATGTCTGTATAATGTGGTGATTCTAGGTTAAAATTAGATAGACAGACAGACAGATAGACAGATAGACAGATAGATAGATAGATAGATAGATAGATAGATAGATAGATAGATAGATAGATAGATAGATAGATAGATAGATAGAGAGAGAGAGAGAGATAGATAGATAGATAGATAGATAGATAGATAGATAGATAGATAGATAGAGAGAGAGAGAGAGAGAGAGAGATAGATAGATAGATAGATAGATAGATAGATAGATAGATAGACAGACAGACAGACAGACAGACAGACAGACAGACAGACAGACAGACAGACAGACAGACAGACAGACAGACAGACAGACAGACAGACAGACAGACAGACAGACAGACAGACAGACAGATAGATAGATAGATAGACAGAGAGATAGATAGATAGATAGATAGATAGATAGATAGATAGATAGAATGATTTCCTGTAGCGGTCTGTGTGAAATCAAAGCTGTCGAGCCTTTTGGAGAAAGTGCTCTGCTGTTGGACCAGTGTGTGTGTGGGGTGGGGGGGAGTAGTCAGGGTTACTAATATTTCCTTATAGTTATTTCACTAATTTGTTTTCATTCAGAACACAAGACAAAATGAAAGTTTACTTGCAAAAGGTAATGTGCAAAATAATCGTGTTTGTGATCATTAGGAGCCGAAATCGTAATCAAGATTAAAAGTGTAATTAATTGCACAGCCCTACCCAACAGGTGGGATTGTGGTTTTATTAATTACAGTAGTTAGGTTTTTTCTCCCACATTTCACCTGCAGTGCTTTTAATATTACCTTTCTGTTTGCGTCTTCATCACAGGGTTTGATAGCCGCCCTCATTCCATCAGTGCTAGTGCCGAGTCATCATGACAGCAACAGAGCTGGCTTTGTTCTGAGCTGCAGCTAATTGCTGGCTGGTGACACACACTCAAAGGAGTGTGAAGCAGCTCGAGGAAGGCTGCAGGCTGCTGTGCCAGAGCCCACAACTATGCTTTTTTTTTTACATTTAAGATGCAATTGAGTGATGACAAACAACAGTGACAACTCTTGGGGCCAGATGCATACAACACTTTATAGATTCACAACTAAAACTGTGTGTATGTTCTAAGGCAGCGAGATGCATCCACAGGCGCGCCCCCAAAACAGTTTTTAGCCCTGTGGTAAGTGTCTTCTTTGACAGGGCCCAGCGTGATCCAGTAATTACATAACAGAAATATAATAGGAATTGTGAAATTGACAATTTAAAAAAGCTAAAGATTCCATAGGGTGTACATTAAATCAGTTAACTTAGGTCGGTGGGCCACCAGGCTTGCAATACGCTGGGAAAAACCATGATACACATTCTTTTTGTCAGATTTATAAATCCACACTTATGCCTGATTCTGTTTTATAAAAATCTCAATCATTGTGCTACTGGCCTCATTTCCACTCCCACATATAGCTATAAATGGATGTAGAAACGCCCTAAAACATTGTTTGCATACTGATAGTTGAAGCTGAAGGTGATGGCTCAAACGTAAAGACAAAGTATGACAAAATGTAGGGTTGGGTACCGAAACTCGGTGCCAATAGGTCCCCGGTTCCGACGTAAACGGTAGTAACGAGACCGAATAAGAACGGACATTTCGGTGCCTTATTTCGGTGCCTGACTTTCCACTACACTGGACAGCAGGTAACGTTAGCCTACCTTTAGCTAGCAGCGTGATTAAACAGGTTAACATGCTGACAGGTGACGTTAAACAGTGTAAAGTGTGACTGTATATCAACAGTCTGCTCTGCAGCGCAGCAGCTACCGACGTCGGAAACACACAGACGGTGCGTTCACTGAAACTGGTAACCTACAGCCTCGCGGTGCATTCAAAGTTATTGTAAAATACCCTTTTCCCATCTGGTGGTTGTTTATGTCGTTCAACAGCAATTCACTGGTGAAATAAGTTATTGTGTATTATAAGTTATAGTTATTACATTACTATTAAATCATTTAATTTTGACCATATGGCCTTAGTAATAAACAATATGTTCTTAAATGTCACTGACTGTTGTTTAGTCGGCCTATCCTTCTTGTTTATTCTTTTTTTTTTTTTACTTTCTTAAAAAGTATCGGTTCAGGCACCGTTTAGGCACCGGCACCGTTTTAAAAGTACCGATTTATCGGAAAAAACCCAAGTGATACCCAACCCTAATAAAATGTATCACATATTTTAAAAATGAAGTTTATAAATGTGGCTAAAGTTAACCACATTTTACATAAGGCTGTGTAGACTGCAAAATAATAACACGGTACGCCTCTCATCTTTCATGTCCACCTTATTATATCAAATAATCCGCAGCTATCTCAAAAGTGCGTGAAGTTAGCGTGAGATGCGCACATTTTAACGTGAATGGAGCTACAGTGGCAGACGGAGGTCTCTTGTGGCAGCCATCTATTATACAGGGCTTTTAATCTGAAAAGTGGTAAGAGTGACATGTTTTAAATGAGGAAAGGTGGAGAGAGTCCACAGTTTATATGATAACGGGTCTGTGAGGGAGAAGGTAAAGACTTCAGTATGCTTTGAAAGTCTGAAAGCATTGTCAATTTTGTAAGTTTCTGAAATAGACAATACAACAATCCTGTCTACTTTACTCAGTGATCGGTCAGATGTGTGGCAGTAACAAAGTAGGCAGGATCTGAACCCTTTAAGATCTCTTTCAGCCAAGTGCAACACCTTTCCTCTGAGGAGAGACTGTCTAAAAGCTCTGACATTGTACGATTGGTCATGTTCTTGCCCCTCGGTGACAGCAGGCTGTTTTTACTCTGCCCTCACGTGTGGCCATTCAGAGCAGGTAGAAACACCCTTGACTTCAGACGTGGTTAAGACTATGGCCTTAATGCAGGCAGGTCACTCCATATGAAGCTGCACATATTACTTAAAGCCTGACCAGATAGATTTTCTTGTGATATATGATCCCGCGATTCTCACATGATCTTGTAATATTGCGAGAATGGCATGCAAGGTAAATCAAACAGCAGTATACTCAGGGAATGAGTGACAGTCAGTTTGTTCGATAGCACTCTAGTCTATAACGGCGACGTTTCATTTCCAGGATTGCTCCGGTGCCGCCGGAGGTTTCACTGAATGTCCCTCATTTTTGGCCGGCTATCCCTCACCTTCCTCTGTCTCTGTGTTGGCGTTCTAACCTCCGGCTGATTTGTGAGGACTCTGGTTAACTGCTCCTCAGATCTAAAACTACTTTTGAACGTACACATGTTCCACCAAAACAAGTTCCTTCCTGAGACTATTTAGCAGAGGCACCGTGGCTCCGTCCGGAGCTTAGCACCGCCCAAGACGATTGTGATTGGTTTAAATAAATGGCAATAAACCAGAGCACGTTTTTCTCCCATCCAGGAATGCTGTGTGGACTAGCCAGACCTTCCTCCGCAGCGCTGTGGAAGAAGGTCTGGCCATGCGAGAATACCCCCCCCCCCACACTATCGAGTCATGGTGAGAGCAGGCCAGATGCACAGTGGACAAACAAAAAGCTGCGGTGTCGGACTGGTTAACAGCAAACTGATGACCTACGTTCGCTAAAAATCAGTTTATTGTTGTTGGGCTGTGACAGACTGCACCAAGTCCAAGTAAAATAGCACTGTACCATATGAGGAAAATATGTGATATGGGATAATGTTGTTGAATATCGCGATATCGATATTACTCGCGATAAATAAACAGATATTAAAGTGAACTCAGTTCTGCTGCTTTCAGTATTCTGCTAAAATACAACAAACTGCTTGTTGAATTTAAAACTAATACAAGTAAATCATTTCCAACATTTAATGAACAAATTTAACATGATATTGAATATAAATGGCAGCATTAAAAAAAGTAATGTAATGATGAGTTTTTTACTGATATTTTCTTTCAACTAACACAAAATCTGTTTTGTGTCTATCGTGATATGTTGCAGATTTTCACAATGTTTATATAAAAAAACGATATATTGTGCAGCCAAAGTATAATACAACACAAGTAGTTTTTAATACCATATACCATTATATAATTATCATTTAGGCGTATTCTGCAGAATCAAGTATTGTTGCCCGGTAGAAAAAGGTTGGTGGTCCAGTACCAGTCCACGGCCCAGGGATTGGGAACCACTGATCTATAGCGCTGTAGGCTACTGCACAGGCTTCCTTTCATTTGTGCATAAAAGTAAATAAATGACATAATACATTTAAAGAAAAAAAACACTGCAATAATGAAATGCTCAGCTGGAAACCACAGTGCCTCTGAGGATGATTGGAACTCGGTCCGTATTTGTTGATGTGAGGTGACAAATGACTAACAGGAAGCATAGTGTTGGTGTGTCTCTGGTCTGGTTCAAATTATATTCCTGGATCTGGGACTTATTAGAGCAGTGCAAGCCGTTCCCATGGAGGGGGCTCTGTGTTGACAGGATGGACTGTTAGCATACTGCTGGAACACAAGTTGTGTGTTGAAGACATATTAGTTTGCTGGCTTTTTGCACAGACTTCCTGTTAACTTGGTGATCAGTTGTTTAAATAGTCTTAGAGCTAGGCTTTAATACAACTGTACCAGCGCTGCTGCTTCAAACAGCATGCATTAATATCATAGATGGTCCTTATCTTGATTGCGTTTTGAAAAGAAACCAAAGTTATGCTAACATATGCTGCTGATTACTGGAGCTGGTGAGCAGAAACACAAGACGAGGCCCACAAAGTGTTTGTAGGAGGAAAGGCAGACTAGATCCCTGTGTTCCTCTAATGCTTCATGGTGTGTTTATTGTTGAGTGTAAACAGGACAGACAGTTTGCATCAGAGTACCAGGCAGCACTGAAGTGCTGAAGAAAAGAGGGAAGAAAAGTAACAATAGCAGAGCACTTTTGAACTCCCAGTATGAAGTTGAGATATCAAGGTTTTGTAAAGCGTTCCTTCGTGAAAAGGTTTTTTAGGCTATGATGGTGGAGAGGGAGGAGATAAAGACATGGATGCATATTTGAATGTGTCTCCTTTAATCTAGATGTGGCCAGCCCACAGGGTTGAGGGCGCCATATACTGAACAGGAACATCAAATGGATCAGGAAGGTTTTATTAGAATGCCTGTATTTGTAGTTGAGGTGAGAAACGGGTCTTCTCAGGAATTAGTCAATGGCTTACAACGATCAACATTATCACTGCTGCAGCATTTGTGGTCAGGCAGTTGTCAGTTTTGGGCTAGTGTCGCATTGCCAGACCTATGTCCACAGCACTGTGTCAGCGCTGGAGTCTGGCTATCTATCTTGGGATAAGGGAAAAAGCTCTCGGTTGTTTGCATTTCTTCACAATCCTGGGCAGCGCTAAGCCCTGGATGCAGCGGTGGAGCACTTGCAAAAAATAGATAGCGGAGACACCGAAGGGGGTGGGGGGGTGTTCTCATTTAGGATTCTAGTAGCCTGAGGGTAGCAGCTCCTCCTGAGCCTGCTGCCTGGTGGATCTGCTACCTTCTTCCCGACATCAACAGGGAGAAAAGGCTGTTACCCGGGTGGTTTGGATCTTTAATGATTTTCTTGCAGCGCAGGGCACCGCCTGTTGTGTTCAGCCAAACAAAGCACCCTCTGCAGGGCCATGTTGTCCTGTTCTGTGTCCGTAACAGGCGGTGATGTTCCAGGTACTCAGGTGTTTGAGGTGAAACAGTCTCTGCCTTGCCTTGCTCACCACTGAGTCAGTATGCAGGGTCCCAGTCAGACCCTCGGTGATGTGGACACCAAGGTACTTAAAGCTGCCCACTGTCTGATATTAAGGGGGGGCGTAGTTCCTGTTGGAACATCTACCAAGCACTTCTGTTAAATCATCCTAAGCCACATTGTAGCATTTTGGTGGAGATAGCCATCACTCTGGACTTTTTGGTTCATATGTTGATGCCCACACCAGGCTCTTGAGAGTGTTTTAATCCTGTCCTATTGTTGTCTGGCAAACACACTGCCTGTTTTTACACCTATACTTACTGGGCCAATTAGTGCAGAAAGTGGGTGTGACTGTCAGCCCCCTCTAAAGCAAATGCAGTTAATACTCAGATGGAGGTGTGACAGTCTGAGGGGCCATCCAGACGAAGACGCGTTTTGATGCAAACGCACATTTTTTGCATCGTTTGGGCCGATCGTCCATACGAATCCTGTAAACGCACTTCTTTGAAACCTGGTCCCAGGGTGAATTAAAAAAAACGGCTCACGTTTGGCTTCGTCTGGACGGCGAAACCGCATATGTGCGTATCGATGATGTCATCGCCACACCCCTCGACCTGCTGCCTTCAACCCCGCTAGTACTAAAGTAGCTGACCGCTGTAGCAGGGACGTAATGTTAGCCGTTTATGAAGTGGAAGTAGAGAACTTATCAACTAGCTCGCTAATCTGTCTGTTTATCAACTCACTGAACAGATTATAGTAACTTTTAGCACGGATTATTGTAGAAAGGCTACCGCAAGAAAAACGTGTAGCTAGATTATCAAAAAGACATCAGTTAGCTCTGCTAGCTAGCTAGAGCGCTGCAATCATGTCCGATAGACAGAATTGCAAAATAAAAAGCAATCCAACACATTATACAATGTAAACAAAGACACGTTTTCTAGCGGTGGCCTTTATATAACGAGCAGTGGTGAAAGTTATTAAAGTCTAGTCCATGGATGTATTAAGAGAACTAGTAGCTAGTCATGTTATGAAAGGAAGTGGAAGTGACTGAAGGCTGCTCTTCTTCTTCGTTCCGTTAATTTCTGTAGCAGTAACAGCGCCGCCTACAGGCCTGGCATATGAATTACCGTGTTGAGTCATTTACAGATGGATTCATGTGGACGTGACTTTTCTTGAACCGAATCCAGGGAAGACGGATGCGTTTGCATCCAAACGTCGTTGTGTGGACATGGCCTGAGAGCAGTGAAAAGTTCCATTTACCCTCAGATAGGGGCCTCTAACCAGTACTTCTTTTGGATATATATGATGGCCTTTACTCAGTGGTGGGGGTAGTGAGCCATCACTGGTGCTCTCTGGATGGACTTATCACTCTGGGCTGTTTAGGGAGGATCTTTATAATGGGAAGTGATTTTGTTACTTCCTGTGTGGAGTGGACTTTCCACCTGTGTCCCTAATGACTAAAAAAAATCATTTTGGCAAATGAGGTGAATTTATAGAGCGTGGGGACTTGAGAAGGTGGAACATGTCTGTGTGAATTAGTCTGGCTGGGTTTTCATAGAAAGACAGGCAGAGCAGGTCTGAAACACACTCCCTTCAGTGTGGTGGAAGGTTTTATCAGTTGTTTGGTTAGGAAGTTGGCTGCATCACCTCTCGAACTGTGTTACATAAATTATATAGTCTGTTAAGTGAGGGAGAGCCCCACACTCTCAACCCCTCTACACACACTCAGAGGTCAAAGGTCAGCCAAAGCACCGCTGAAGCTGCCAGGCACTTTGTGTCTCTGCATGTATATTTAAGACATTTTGTCACAACAGTTATTAATCAAGAATATGTATGCTGTAGACAACATAAAGTCTATTTTGTGTCTGCGTTTCCCAGGAGAGGAAGAGGCTGTGATATTTGATTCCAACATGAGCCTGGCCATCGTCTGTTTGGATCTCAAGATATTTGGAGCCACAGGCGTTGTTGTTGAGTCTGTTCGTAATTATCCTGTTAAAGTGTCCCGGGATGTGTTCTGGTGTTTGACCGTGCATACTTCTCTACCTGTGTAACTGTCTTCAGAGGGGCGTTTTGTATTTATGTAGCTTATATTTGATTCTGAATCCCTCTCACATTCCTTCTTAACTCAATTAATAGAAACAGGGTAACTTCCAAACATGTGCAGCTGTGCACCACTCAGCCTTGATTATTCAGTATTTCACCAAATTGCCGATGTCAGGTAGAAACCTTTTATCTCCACTATGTGGACCTAGGAAACAAAGACAAACAGCTGTTTAGTATGCACTTTTTATATGAAAGCATTTAGAAAAGGGTTGGAGTATTTTTTTAACTTTTTTCTTTTTCTTTTTGAGTTTTATGTTACAGTTAATGTAGTCTCGCTTTGCCAGACCTTCCTCCACAGCGCTGCGGAGGAAGGTCTGGCTAGTCCACACAGCATTCTGGGATGGGAGAAAAACATGCTCTGGTTTATTGACATTTCTTTAAACCAATCACAATCATCTTGGGACGGAGCAACGGTGCCTCTGAAAAACAGCCTCGGGAAGGAACTTGTTTCTGTGGAACATGTGTATGTAGGGAGGCGAGCTCTGCAAGTAAAATGGCTATTGAGTGTGTGATGAGAATTTGACCCAAAAAAGAGATAAATATAATTAGATTGTCAGTTCTAGCTTGGAGGATGTTTCCCAAATTGACCAGAGTTTAGAATACTAACACAAAGAAAGCGGAAGGTGAAGGACATCCGGCGGAATCCTGTAAATGAATCGTCGTCGATATAGACTTATAGGGCTGCATCTAACGATTATTCTCATTGTTGATTCATGTGTGGATTATTGTCTGGATGAATGGATTAGTTGTTTGGTCTCTAAAATGTCAGAAAACCCACGATGACGTCCTCAAATCGATTAATCGATTTAGTGCAAATTTAATTAAATAGTTGTCTAACTAATCGATGAATCTTTGCAGATCTAGACTCCACAAACTTCTTGACATGTAGCTTTATAGTCTGTATATTTAGTTGTATGGACCAGGAGTACCAGTCTGTTCAATGCACCAGTTTGGATATACTCCATTATTTTGATATACCGCCCACTGGAGTTTTACATGTGGACATAGGGAAACTACTGACTGTTGCATTGAGACTGACAGTGAAGCATGCTGAAAGCTCCCAGTAAGAGGCTGTTGGCCTTTACAGTGTGCCATGGCTCTGTGGAAATATGTTAACAGCAGGGTTGTCAAACTAATGGCCTGTCCCTCCTCCCTCAGCAGATGCTTTGTTAATCATAGAGGACCAGCTCAGAAGGAAATGGCAGCTGAGTTTTGTAGCTCGTTCACAACTACATCTCTGTAATACTGTGCTGCGTGATACCTAGGCCTGTAACAATTATTACATAACTGTCTAATTGTCAATTATTTTTGTCATTATCGCAATTTCTTATATCTAATAATGCTAACATGAGCTACAGTCTGAAGGCGTATGACTGGTAATTGTTGATTTTGTTTAGATATGACAAATTGTAATTATATAAGTGACTATTGGTCGGACTATATATTTTTCTTATTATTTCAATTGTTAGTTGTTGGCATTTGACCCTATACATGTTCATAGTAACAAAAATGACAGGGGGGGGGGACAGTTAGAATAAATGTTTTATGATAATAAAGAGGTGTGGTTTACTTCATAGGCTGTGTATTTGAGTTATTATATATATATATAACCAAAAGATGTATCCTGGAATTCAATTTGTTTAAAAAAGTAATACATAAATACATAAATAGTTTTAAATTTGACTAAAAGAGACAATTACCTTGTTAATCACAGTTATTTCTGAGACAGTTAATGTACAGCAACATGTTGTAATTGTTCCAGCTGTAGTGGGACCTTTGGGCTCTCCTGCTCTTCCCTCTGACTGTTTGGGTGAAGGAAAGAATGACTAAGAGCTGGTTTGGAGAAAGATAAACAATTGACACTAGAGCTTTGTTTTACATGCATCCAAACGCTCTCTTTTTCTCGCCGGCTGACCCTAGTTTTCCCCAGACCTAGCTTGGTGTGCACACGCTTACCAGAGAGCCAATAAAATGCAAATGACTCAGCTCTTCCCCCATCATGACCTTCTCAGTCTCATTTATTGTCTTGTCTTTGAGACACCAAATGGCCAAATATTTGAGGGGAAGTGCCTCCCTTTTTATTAGATAGCTATTGTTGTTGTAACTCTGTCACGGGGATGGAGTTACCCCTGTGTGAGCTGCCTCTGTGATGAGGGGTTCCCAAGGTGGCAAAACAGCATCAGAGCCAGTAAAGGGGACATTCCATGGCAGGCAAGTGATACCATCTGACAATTCAGAGAGGGCCATGATACATTATGTCAGAAAGACTGTAAACGTGTGTTTATATCTAGATGATCGCAGTGATAGAGAGCCGGGGGGATAAAAGTAGATACATCTGGACATGGTTTGTTTTTGAGGGGGACTTCACCACCGTCACAACTCTGTATGGTGCGTCAACATTGATATAGATTCACATTTCAGATAACAGTACTTTGAGTTCATGGTTTGAAATAGAAAATAACAGAGAGCTTAGAAAGATAGGTGCCTTAAGAGTTGATTATGCTTCAAACGAATGTGGGCATGCCCACCTCCACCGGAGGAAAGGTGTGGAGGAAGGAGGTTCCAACAATCTAAAAACTACAGCTGTCCTTGAATAAAGACATTCTAACACTGATATAATTTCATCGACTAATCAACAGATCTGTAAAACTGAGTTTCTCCACAAAGAATCATGCAAATGCACCACTTTAAATCTTTACCAGAGATGTGCTCACAAGTCCCTTGGAAATCATTCAGCATGAAAAAGCACAACGAATAATCAACTAAAGTAATCTTAGTCAACTAAGACAAAACGGAGACGCTTAGTTTGAAGCATACTGTCCACTTAACCCATTAGGTTGCATTCACATACACTCAGGGGGTCTGGAAAAAATGCAGGTCTTTCTATTCATTATCAATGGGGATAGTGCGTACGCAACCCGACGTCACGCTGCGGTGGCCAATCATGTGTGCGTGGATCAGACTTGTTGTGGTTTGAGGCGCTGTGAGAGTCCCGTACAGGAAACAGGAAACATCACTGCCTCTATCTCTGCCACCAGAAAGTTTTCAAACACCAAACACCAGCTCTGAACTGTTCCTCAGTCCCTCCGTCTCTTTTCTTCCTCTCTTTCTCCGGGAAATGAAGCTGCCTTCAAGTGCGGTCGGAAATGTTGAGATCTACAAAGGATCTGACGGAAAACAGTAAAAAAATATAAAAGTCTACTTGTGCTACATTGGGGAGTTGAATATCACAACATAATGTCACACAAATGGGCTATTTAAGTGACACTCCCATCGCAACACAACCCTGCAGCGCAGTGTTTTTATTTGTGAATATTCAGGAAGACTCCTTTAGATAACAAGGTCACAGAAGGCCAGCATTGTTAGCTGGTTTAGCTGCTACATTGTTAACAAATTGATCCAATATGGCTAACGCTCTGGCTGTTTCCAATCTAATTAGAGTGACAAACACTCAACGAAAAACAAGCTCCGATTTTAGAGAGAGAACTTTACTGTTAGTGTGCATCAGACAATTCAAGTGGTACATACAAGTCTGGTTACACACATGAGCAGCCACAAGTGTTGCTACACAGTAGTATGTGAAGACAATGCACGCTGAGCTCTGCAGAATCGAGGTTCAGTCTGATTTTTGGGAAAAATACTGATGTGCAGTCAGTCAGTGCAGCCAGAAAGACCTGAAACATAGTGCAGTATAACACATTAGAGAGGCTTAAGGTATAATGTAGTAGTAGTAGTGGCGTGAGCAGCATCATTTTTTTGTTAGAAACTAAATAGACAGATATTAATGTGTACTCAGTTCTGCTGCTTTCAGTATTCTGCTAAATACAATAAACTGCTTGTTGAATTTAAAACCACCGAAAGGAAATCATTTCCAATTTTCTTTTATTGAAAAAATTGAACATTGAATTGAATATAAAAGGCAACATGACTGTTATATTTCAAAGTGCAGTTTTCGACTGATATTTTCTTTCAAGTAACAGAAAAAATCACAAGTGTCTTGTGAAATGTGTTTTGCAATGTGTCACAGCCTTTTGTGATATGGTGATTGGGCCAGTTGATATTGTGATGAGGATAAAAAACAATATATTGCGCAGCCCTGAGCAACAAAGAGACAGATATTTCTTCTCAGGAATTGGTGGAGACCAAAGCAGAGCTAAAAGGATGAATGTCAGATGAATGTTAATGTTGCTCTGTGTGTGCTGGATGAGTCAGGAGGCGTTCCTTGTTGAGCCATAACAGCTTTATGTGAATATGATGGTGGTCATGTATCGGTAAGCTTGTTTTGATGTTTCCCTGCCTTCTTTTGGCCAGGAAATTATTAAAGCTTTACATTTTTAATTGAAAGTAAGACAGCAATTGTAAATCTGTCCCAAATATGTTTACAAGCAGATGAATGAAATATATAATGTCTATGAGATTCATTAACACTTAGTACTGTGTAAGTTATAGTAAATGAGTATGTATGAATTCATACTCAGAGTAGCAGTATATTTTTAATTTGATTTGACTGTTTGGTGTTGGAGCCACATGACTAAGTGAGTCGGTATGGTATGCATCTTTAGAGCAGTTTGGCTTGTTTCCCCCTGAGGGGCTTCCATCAGATACACTGACCCCTATAGCTTTTATGGGGGGGGGTCATAATTTCAGGGCATCGTCTGTGTCTTCTTTCACAGTTGAGCAGAGGTGTGTGTGTTTCCAAACCTAGAGCTGTATCAATTCCAACATGTTGCTGTACAATGAATTGTCCCAGAAATAATTGCAATCAACAATATAATTGTCTACAATATAGCAGTCCGACAAATTATCACTTTTATAAATCCCAATCTAAACAAAATCAACAATTACCAGTCATATGCCTTAAGACCTTAGCTCATGTTAGCAATTCATTGCGGTTAAACAGAGAAACTACACAGGCCTATCCACACCAGTCCTAACTGGCTTGGAAGAGTACTAATTTAGGATTTCTACACTCATTTCTTTGTTGTTGTCTGAATTTCACTCCCGTACCCTGATACCTCAGTCCACCAACATTTTTTTTCTTCACACACATAAAAATAAAAACATAGATAAATTATATAATTTGCAAGGGAAGGACACTTGCCTAAAACCCCTCCATGGGCTTGAAAAGTGGCATTCTCCAGATAGTCAATGAAATATACACACTTTATATGTATCTATCAATAATTATACACACACATCAAGTTACACAGGTTCATAATACGTGCTTGTGGTGGTGAGTAAACGTCATTAAGTTTATGGAAGGCTAGTTCCCCACTTCTGTCTTCTGCTGGTCCTACGTCAGCCATTCCTGTTTCAACCAGGAACAAAGTGCTCACTTATCTCATTTCATAAGAGTTCTGCTTCAGCCACTGACTGGTCAGGGAAGAGTGAAAAGATTGAGTAGGTCAAATGACCTCCAGATTTTCTCATACACCCCCAATTTCCCTCTCAGTATACGTATATGTCAGTCTCTCCATGGACATACATTGTACCATATTCTTGATCCTAGCACCAGTTGTAGGTGCCTCTGTTTTCTTCCAGATGAGAGCTATAGTCCTTTTTGCCTGTGTAGCAACAACACATTTTTGCTAGTTTGTTGGTTTTGTTGGTTGCTAGTGGTCAGATTTGATGTAAACTGAGTTGTTCATGCTCATCAGAGGATGATTCCTAGTGAAGTTGGTTACCTTTCCTCTAGTGCCATCATGGGCCAAAATGTCTTCTTTCTAAGAACTTGTAAAATTTACCGAACACATTCATGCTCCCCAGAAGATGAACTCTTTCCATTTTGGGTTTTCCATGAGCTTTCCGTCAGCACCACCCTCATGAGTATACAGCCTTTAACTCGCTGAGCACATTCTGACCCGAGGGTTGGGCGTTGTTTTGATTTGAACAATTCTGATTCCTATTCCGATTCTTCCTTTCAATTTCGATTCTTATTGATTCTCGATTCCGATTCTTTAAGGGGTGGAGTTGAAACGGGTCACATGCTTATTTCACAGATAAGAGGAACATTTAATTTTGCCAGGCTTTTAGTAAAATTAAGTAACACTAGAGCGCCACTTACTGCGCTCCACGGCTGCAACGCAACAAGCGGCTGCTGGAAGTACGGTAGCCGCTATGGAAACCAAAAGTTGTGCGTGTTAAGTTAGGAACCGATGATTGGATTCAAAACAATTCCAAAACAATTCCAATAAAGAAATTATTCCATTGGAATGGTAATTTTTGAAACGATTCCAAGTTCAACCGGTTCTCGATGCCCGATCCTATTCATGCCCCAAGGTGGATAAACTCCACGACCCTCGGGACACATTTTATAGTTTTTGGGCTTAGTGCTTGAAAGGCTCTAAATATAACACCATTGCCATTATGCTGTATGGATGCATGAAACAAAAACACATTTGTGCATAAATGCAATATATAAAATCTAAGCTTTGAACAATCTTTTTGGGTTACACGGCAACATGGCTGCTACATTTTAAAGTTACCAGCCGTTCAGAATTTCCACCAGCCAACATGCGTCTTCAGCTTAACCAGATTAAGAATCATTGTGCTCATTTCAATATAGTTATTAAAAAGGCATATTAAGTGATCATGTGTGATTAGATTTATATTGATGTACAAAACAACAACTATAAAGTCTTAGGCATCAGGGAGTAAACTTTTTACTTATGGGCAGAAGTACTCCAAACACGTCAACATGACACACATGTTTTCAATCCACTTCAA
Source organism: Gymnocephalus cernua (assembly GCA_023631565.1). NCBI lineage: Eukaryota > Metazoa > Chordata > Actinopteri > Perciformes > Percidae > Gymnocephalus > Gymnocephalus cernua. The sequence goes on along the minus strand of CM042442.1, from coordinate 1,762,072 downwards.
ACCCAGTGGATCGTCAATAAAGAGCTCCACAATAACTCTGAATCAGGGACTTGATAGTTGTTAAGTTACATGTGAATGGACTTTGAGAAAGTAAGCAAGTAAGTAACACTTTATTTATAGTTACAAAATGCTTCACACACACATGCACAATACCTTTGAAGAATATATATATATATATATATATATATACATATTGTGCAGCCCTAATATAAACTCCCATTTTTATTGTATCTGCTCTTATAAAAGATATTTCCTGAATGTAGTGGAGTCTGAACACAACAGACAAAAACAAAAAAAGCAGCGACTGGAAAATCAGTAGGCTATAAGTCTGTTACTGCATCCGTGCAGCATTGTGATACATCGATGCAATGATTCATTTCAATGCCCCTAATTACTAGGGGAAATTACATTCTGTAATTAAAACCGAACCGTATTAAAAAGAAACAAAAATGACTGTTTTGAGAACAATATAGGGATGTCCATATGTAATGACCCCATTAATATAAACCCTAAAACAGCAGTGTGGTTCTTTCTTTCTAAGACAGCACTTATCAGTGTAACTGAGGAGGCCCAGAATAACTCCCATGACAGAAAACTGAGAGGCTGACGGCTGAGAGGGACAGAGGAGGCACAGTGCGCTCTGAATTGGATATCTAGTAGAGGGAGGTTGACCAGGACTTGACTTGTTTAGACTGGGGAGATAATGTGTGCCCCCCCACCCCCCAGCTACACTGAGACCATAGCAATATATACGTAGTCTGAGCGGCATCAGGTCAAGTGCCAGATTAACAGCTAGAATGCAATTGGTTGTGTCGATACTTTTAGAGCACTTTACACTGAATGAAGGCAGCCTTTCACACAACGCAAGCTAGTGTTGTGGAGGCTTAATACTTATAAGAGCCACGTCAAAGTCTAGAATGCTGAACATTTCAAGCAAATTAAATTTGACAGTCTCAAAGAGTGGCCACTTTAATGTGGTTAAATGTGAAAATGCAGCTTTTTATCAACAATTATTTTCAATCCACTGCATGCATTTACTAGGGCTGGGCAAGTTAACACATTATTATCACATTAACTCATTAATTAATTAATGCCGACAATTATTTTATTGCGCATTAACAGTTTTCATTATTTCTTTTATTATTGTAAAAGTCTGTTGCTCACAGGCTTTTATTTTGAAATAGTCTGTTGCTGACCGCTGCCGCGCTTACAGGAACCGGAAAATAAAAGAATTAGCGGATAAAAAAACCTCAAACATGGAGAAGGGTACAGAACATTTACATGGCCATTTTCATTTTAAAGTTCTTCCAGACGGCACAGTCGACAGAACCAAAGATATTTGTAACCACCAATTTTCTTATCACCGGAGTACTTCCATTCAGAAATATCACCTAAATGCAATACACCCAGTTGATACCAGAAAATCATTTAATGAAACAAACAGTGGCGCGAGGCTTCGGCAGACTACGTTAGATGCAGCGTGTGGGAGAAGTAGAGATTTACAAAGGAAAGAGAAGCTAACAAAGCCATAGTGAAGTGGAAAGCTACAGACTGCAGGCTGATTAGTGATGTGGAGAATCGCAACAAATGACGGCAGGTATGAGATTCCCTCAAGATGAAAACACGGGTTGTATGAAAAGGAAAGGACTGCAAAAGAGACAACTTTACAACGTGCACCTGCTGTTGCTCTCACTGGGGGCTACTGGACATCACTGGGTAACCACAGTAAATCCCAGCAGTGAACTTTTTTGTGCTTCATGTCACTCTAACAGAGTATTTGGTACTGAACATAGACTGGTTGTGCTACTCCCTGATAAAAGAAAAAAATGTTTCTGCTGTTACCTCAGAGATTGCCTGCTTTAATGTTATGATTGTGGCTCTTTGGTTTTTTTTTAATATAACAAACAGGATAACATGAATGCCCTGGCAGTGGCCATTCATTATTGGATTTTGCGTATAACAATGTGATTAATCGCGATTAATCAGGGAAATCATGTGAATAATCGCGATTAAAACCTTTAATCGTTGCCCAGCCCGGTGGTAGGGTGAGGTGCTCTTCGTACACATCGTCACCTCGTTACCATTGCCATAGAAGCTATTCAACGATTCAGTTGCTCAGCAGGATGAGCTTCATTCACCATACTTAACCACGGACTCCATACAGCTATATTGATTTCAAAAAACATAATGGCTGCTTGCAGCTTTATATCACTTCATCAACCACTCACATTCTTGGAGAGAAGAACAGCAGTGGTTGGGTTTTCAGTAATGTTTTCCTCCTCTGACACTCTGTGGTTATTTGCTTCCATGCACTGGGGTTTAACTCAGTCAGCAACATCATGTCAGCCTCTAAAGTAGCTCTACCTTCTAGAAATGTTTGTATAACTCCCGTCTGCTCTCTGCACGCTGTTAAATCAACCATTGCCTAAAACTCAAGGAAAGGTTGGAAATGAGAGCAGCAAATGCAGAGGGGTGGAGGATGGGGAGAACATAGACACACACACACACACACACACACACACACACACACACACACACACACACACACACACACACACACACACACACATACACACACACACACACACACACACATATACACACACACACACACACACACACACACACACATATACACACACACATATACACACACACACACACACACACACACACACACACACACACACACACACACACACATATATACACACACACACACACACATATACACACACACACACACACACACACACACACACACACACACACACACACACACACACACACACACACACACACACACACATATATACACACACACACACACACACACACACACACACACACACACACACACACACACACACACACACACACTCAGAGCAGTTTGAACAAGAGAGGGAAGGAAAGTGTTGAGGTGTGCCAGAGGGCCCTCTGTCCAAACCCCAGTAGATGGAGCCGTGGCCTGGCCTCTCAGCTCTCAAAGGGCCCTTTCATGGCCGAGGCAGCAGGCTGTTGGAATGCAGCAGCCAGCAGTCTTATTCAGCCTTGGATGGAAAAGCATCCTTTTGCCTCAATCCCTCATTTTCCAAAGCTGTGGATACGTGTAATCAATCACAGCCACTGTAACCAGGCTTTATGAAACTCGGATCACTTCTTCTCTCTTTTGGTTTACTGATAAAAACATTAGTTTATTATATGACAAAATACTACTATACTATGTTACAGGGTGCATGGTATATAGTTGGGCTCAATGTCATGGGCATGTCGCAGTAGTCTGTGTTTCCGGTGTTACACAATGGTCAGGCATACACCCAATACATTACTTACCCACCGTCCACACCGTTGTTTTGTTTTTATACAAATAAAACCCATTTAGTTCACTTTTGCTTATCAACGCCCCCATTCATTAAATTACAAAACTCTAACTTCTATACTACTAAGCCTGCTGTCAAGGTTTAGTCAGACAACAGATGCCCAAATGAAGTGTCTACTCCATACAGCAGCAGAGTCGCAGTACTGTAACTGAGGTTCTGCAAAATCCAAGAGCACACAGATCCCTGTTACGTACGTAGACTCCAGGAGAAACCCTGTGGATGAGTTAACAAGAGGCACAACTTGATGGACACAAAGGGCCGCCATTTCTCCTCCAGGGACCACAGAGGACGGCCAGACACTCACCGGACCTCGGAGCCACAAGCACAGAGTAGCAGGAATACCGGCAAGATGATGGCAGAGGATTTGGTGTCAAAGCGAAAAGCTTAGTTAATCCCAATGCTATTAGGGAACCAAACCCCTCAAACTACTTGGCCATAACACTATCCTGGCACCAAAATTTCAAAAATGATAAGAAGCATTGTTTTTCTAATGTTTTTCTCTAAGAAGTCAGTGTTATCTACATATCTGCATTATATATATTTTTAAACTATTAAAAATATATATAATGCAGATATGTAGATAACACATAACATAGTCCATTCTGATTGGTCAATCATGGCATTCTTCGGTCTGTTAAATCTGCCGGCAGTCAGGCTCAAATGACCAATCTGATTGGTGGAGAGCTAACCCGGAAACAGGGAGCCGAATGAGCGTGACTAGAGTCTCTCAAAATCTGAGGAAAATCTTTTAAACTGACCTTTGTTGATCTGAAATGAAGACAGATTCAGCAACTGCACGGCCTATTTCTCCTTAAAATGTTTTCAGAAACACGTTTCGGTGAACTATTTTAGTAAAATATGAGATTGTGTTCTGAACGAGCCGCCATGACAGTCTGGCTTTGAATTTCCTGGAGAAACCAGACCCACGTGACGCGTTTGTCCAATCAGCTGCTGGTTTTAATTTTTGAGCGACAATCCAGATTAGTGCCGCCTGCTGTTATGGAGACGTATTACGTCTCGTCTCTTCGGTGTGTTCCGAGCCACTTTTTTGACCAACTCGAGGAGACTGATCAATCCAACTGCCTTTTCTGCCGAGGGTCGGCCGGCTGGTCAGTCTGTAGAGGGCTTAAAACAGACCGTTGCCATGGATAGAGTTCTGATCACAATGGTCTTGGCACTAAGCTCGGGATGCAAAATAGTCATTTGCATCCCGCAAAAGAAAACACCACATACAATATTAAATCACACAATACAGTAATGTGAGCTATTTAAATTAGTTGATACGTGGTTAAACCTCATTGGCTCTTACCAGTGTATCTCTGTGTGTAATTGAAGGGTCTTAATATCAACAGCTCTGGTCATGAAGATGCATCTGAGGCTACTGATGATAAGGAATTACGTTGTTGTGCCATTTATGAATCAGATCATTTTTAAGCAGAAGTGGACTATGAGAATGACAAAGCTAGCTCAGACAACATGAGCTCTGAATGTGACAGTCAAGATACTGCCCAAGCAGCGGTCCCAAGAGAAGTTAGAGCTGATGAGGGAACCTCCTATAGTTACCTCAACTGCCTATACATTGCTGCTATGAACGTGAAATTAGATTAATGGCCAAATTTCCAACATGGGAAGGAAACCAGAAGTTCCCACAAGCACCGCACCTTCCTGGAAAAACTTCGGACTTCTGCTGTAGAAGCCACGGCTGGGGAAAAGGAAAGCTTTGCCACGACTTCCAAGTCTAAAGGCTGATGAATGCTCTAAAAGTTTTTGGTTTGTCCAGACACAGAAGGCTTAGGCTAGCCTAGACATTTAGATGCACCCTAGTGGCAGCAAATGTAATCTGCAGCCAGGGTCGTCTAGCAACTCTCTGTTGGCTTGCGTGCTGGAAAAACCAAACTCTAGTCAGGCCAATCATATCGTGTATAGAGTCGGTGGGCGGGCTTAAACCTCAGTGCCCATATTATGAATTTATATATATATTTTTTTTGGGATTCAGCTTTTCTTTGAGATAAGAACAAAGAACGGCACTGAAGTCATTCTTAAAAAAGGAAGATGTGTTCAGAGTGTAAAGTTTAATCTATCAACTAGCGTTGCTCTGGTTGGTTGTAGCGCTATCCTATTGCATGCAGAGGGAATTTGAAAGACAACTGTTTATCCCGTCCCTCGGATTGAGCCCTGTCAATGGGGAGTTTTGTCAGACTAGGAGCCCAGTGCTCTAGTGGGACAATAAGTTATTTGTTAAACAGATCAGACCTAGGTTGCCACTCTGGTCGGGAGCCCAGTCATGATACCTCATCATCACAAAACAACGAAGGTTGATCATAAGCTGGCTGGTCACACTCAACAGCACAACTCCTTAGTCTGGCCACAGACCTGTTACTGAACAGAATGTCCTATTTATAGTTCCAGGATCAGATGTGTGCACTATTTCCTGCAGATTACTGCCAGTTCTTGTAAATGGTGGAGGGAGGGGTGAGCAGTAGATAGAGTGAGTAATTATAATTGTAGTTATCATTGTTATGCAGGCGGGGTGGATATAGCAGCCCAGGACTGACTGACTCTTTTGCTTTGCATCGCGGTGCATTTCACCGCCATAACGCTAGGGGGGCGATAAGTCTGAGGTTATTTGCAAGGTGTCTGCCAGCCAGTTTATGTTATGTTAGCAAGCACACTTTAGCACAACTGCCGACAAAGTACTGCTTGCTGGCGAAAACTTTACTGACATATAGACACATTACAAACGGATAACCGCGTCATTTTAACCAAAACATGTGAGTTTATTTGCAAAGCTGATGTCACTGAACTAGCATGTTGCTACTCCCCACAGTAGGCTGCTGGAAACACGACTATCAACACACAGGACCAGCTGACCAATCACAGTCCTTGAAACACAGACTATCAACACACAGGACCTGCTGACCAATCACAGTCCTTGAAACACAGACTATCAACACACAGGACCAGCTGACCAATCACAGTCCTTGAAACACAGACTATCAACACACAGGATCAGTTGACCAATCACAGTCCTTGAAACCCAACTATCAACACACAGGACCAGCTGACCAATCACAGTCCTTGAAACCCAACTAAAAACACACAGGACCAGTTGACCAATCACAGTCCTTGAAACCCAACTATCAACACACAGGACCAGTTGACCAATCACAGTCCTTGCGGTCTGTGTCGCCTCAACGCAAATTTAAAATTTTTTGGAGGTGCACGCCGAGCTACGGCGGAGGGCTCGGAGGGGGGTTCGTGTCGACGCAAAGGGGTCAGCGGGGGTACACCGTCGATTCGACGCAGAAGCATACAACAGCCTTTAGGCTGAAGAGATGCCAGCTGAGCTGACACAGAACAGGAACAGACTTGCGATGAAGAGACATACACTGTATACAGTAGATGTGCTGTGCAATTTTATAACTTTATCCCATATGGAATTAGTTTTTTAACATTTCTGTTACAGGGACACTATAGATTTTACACATAAAGGCCAGTTTAGTTAGCCTCGTGAGACCATCCTGATCTTGCGAGCTCCAGTTTTCTGCTCGCAGATCAGTCTGGCATCTTGAGGCAGAGAAAATTTGGAGCCGTTCACCAAACGACCGGCCAATCAGCGATGGTTTTGAGGCGGGTTTAGGTGTGATGCAACGAGGAGCTGGTGAGATCAGGATGGTCTCACGAGGCTCAGCAAGCGGAAGCAACGCGTGCAGATCTGACCTGATCTAGACACGTGTTCAGACAGCGGTAGCCCTGATTCTGTTAGCCGCTCGCTAATGCTGTTTTCTCTTGGATCCTTCTTTTGGAATATGGACCGGGAACCTGAAACGGGGCCTTTTATTCCTAAATTCTCGTTACACAAACGGCAAATATCCTTTACCGACATGTTGCTTGCTGAGATAACGAGCTGTGCTCTGCCTACAGCAGCAGGGGGAGCCTGGCTTCTTTGTTGCTCCGTTGGTACGTCATGCACTTCGTTGATCTGATTGGTTGATTTGGTCCGTCTATCACCAACATAGCTGGTGATAGACGGATGGTTTATCCAATCAGCTAACCAGTATTTTCGCCCCTTCCCAAACGTTCTCCAACGGAAAGTTCCCAGATGGATATGCTGAGCAAATGTGAAGCAATCCATCTGGCGGAGTCAGGTTACAGTTTAGTAATGACGAGTATTGAGTCCCTGGAGGAGCGTTGTCAGTGTGGTACCAATTGGGCTAGTGTTTGATAATCTAAATTTAGTTTCAAATCCACTTATTTAATGTAAACATTTTCAAATCTCGTGGAATTTGTCTCTCAAAATTTGAAGCAAAAGATGAAGAACAATTAAAACTAGCAGCGTCTAAAAATGAGCAGCCTGATCACCCGAGTGTTTTGCACATTGCTAATAAACAAATAGCAACAAGAGATAAAGATCTGGGGAGGTCTTCTTTAGCGTCGTAGCCTAGCAAATCTCAGTATTTTATTAACCTGGAACCAGATCCAAAACAGAACAGGCTATTGGCTGGTCTCTGTTGAACCCCCAACTTTATAGAAAAGCCATACTGAATCACCCAATCAATCAAACAGACAGTTTTCCTGCACACTTTATTGAGACTGTTTAGCTGTTCTCACTGTTATTCCATGTTCTTTCAAGAACAGATCACTCTTTGTTGTTTCCATTAAGTTTTGAGGTTGTTTTTTTTACTTCTGCAATAAATCTGTAACAGATGGGAGCAGTCGGCTGAGAATGACCAAGGGACAGATCAAACAGAGACGAGGGTTTTGTTTTGATGCCTCATCCTTGCAGTGGGATCAGAACTGTTACAATGTTTAGAAGACATTGCAAACATGTCTACAAGTTAGGACTGGTCAGACATACTTGCTAAATATTTCCGAGGACAATGCTTGACATGTCTTGGGTGAATACAAATCCAGCATCTGCATCTGATGCAGAAATATTTAGTGAAATAATCCATCCTTCTCATACTGAAGGAGACCTGTCTCCATATCTGCCTACATCTATGGCTGGATTAAACTCCAATCTCTCCGAGGGAAGTGTGGCTCCTGAAAGGAATGCTCTATGGTTTTGTTCGCTGAAGTCCTCAGCACCACCAATTTCCTCCACCACCCACATCTGTCAAGCACATGCTCTGTATCACAGGGACGGCAGGAGCCAATGCCAAGTCAAGTCGAGTTAATAACCGAGCTATACGTTGTGTCTGCTCTCATGCGCCTGATCCTGATTAGCTTGCAGAGAGAGCCAGGCCCAATCAAACAGAGTATCCATTACACATGCTGCTCATAAAAACATATGTGTTGTGTAAATCAGAGCCAAGACCCACTTTGCCTCACAGCCGAACTGAGAGAAGTGGAAGAGAACACTAAAAATGACTAGATACGTTATATATTTTATTGAGTTGTGTACTTACATAATTCAAAATGTTTCCAACAGTGTTCAAACCCAGAGATATCTGTCTTTTTATTCAATTGAACTGTCTGTTACGTTTGGTCGCCTGTTGATGGCGTCATATCCCCTTTGTGTCGGTCAGACGCTATCCTAGATTGACCTTTTATCCAGTTTAAAGCCACATTTTTACGATACCCCTTTTAGATATAGGTGTTTTTTAACTTTCTATTTGAACCGGATGAAGGATTTTAGTTATCGGACGTCTGGATGAGATTTTTAACATGAAACTGTTTTACTCAGTGTTTACCTTTTTGGATAAATTGGCTTCTGATGAAAACCTCCTCAACGATGAACACTGAAGAAATCTGACTTGCACTTACAGTATGGTATAACCATACAGACCGTGTTGCTTTCTTATGAAGGAGCGGTCTGGTTAACAGGGCTCGGGCTTTTCCAACTCTCTTTTTAGCAAAAGTAGCGTCTCATGCTTTATCCTTGAAACACATTGCAGTGTAAACGTTGTTTTGTAACATGAATTACTAAAAAATGTGACCATTTCCAATACATTAGAACTATTGTCCCGATCACCAAATCATTTTCTTTATTTTTTATTTCTATCATCAATAATAGTAACTTAGGACTGCTCGATTATTTTGGTCAATGTTAAAATCACGATTATTAGACACGATCACTCATTTTTGGGAAAGATGTTGCAATTATTGAACATAAAAACAGTGAAACTGTTAAACAAATCATCAGTGAAAACACATTGAACAGTTTTTCTCGATTACATTGTTTTTAGTGATTGTTAGTAGCCCAAATTGTGATCATAATTTGATTAATTGCACAGCCCTATAGTAACTACCTGATGAGCCCAGAAACTTTAGCTGCGTTTCTCTAGAACCTAGAAACCTTCTGAGGAACTCGTTGCATTTCTACTGCAGGGACCACGGTCTAAATGAAGTTCTGGGGACAAGGAGGAAAGTACAGGAATCTTCAGTATGGGGTTTGCAGGGATGACCGTCGCCGACCGCTTTATTCATAAAACCAGGAAGTACTCTCATAGTGATTTATGTGGAAACACACACACCAATGGGCCGAAGGAACCTTCTAGCTCCCTCAAAATAGTTCTGTGGACTTAAAAGACCCCAGTACCTTCGGTCGATTTGAGCTTTTGAAGAAGATGAACTTTTAATATTGATGACCCAATACCTTTTCAAGCACCACCCTGAGGACAGACTTCTAATTTGTAGCTTCACTGTGGCCAAGCCTAAATTGTTCCTTATGTAGTTCCTTTTGTCCTTTTGTATTTGTTTTAATAAACTTTGCGGCCTGTAGGGATCTCCACCACCAAGTTTGGCTTGTTTTATTTGGGCTCTAGTTTTAACTCTTGAATTCTCTCTATATCTGATTCTGCAGCCGATCCAGGTCCGTCAGTGGATACAGATGGTCTGGCTGAAGCTCAGAGTGGAGCTGCACCCACAGCTGAAGGTAAGGGAAACATTTCTCGTTTTGTTGGTTATTGAAACGCTCTGTATCACCCCATTGAGGATTGAGGAGTGGTTTTAGGGATGATTGGGGGTCAGGTACTGAGGAAAAGGGGGTCGAGGGTGGGGGGATGGGATGAAGTGCGAGGGGATTAATGGAGGGTCGAATGGGGTCAATAAGGATCCGCCCGGAGGCGTCAAGGAACCCAGGGAGTGAGACTAATGGCTCATTTATGCCCGACGCGTTGGAGGTGGCGCGTGCATTCGTAACATCAAAATGACGTAATTTCTGGCCGGCGCGTCCGATTTTCAGCGCGCAAGCACAGGTTGCGCACCACTCTATTTTTTTCAGCGGCACCCAACAAACCGGAAACAGGAAGCCTGAACGAGCTCCTGGGTAACCGGATGCCAGGACTCGCCGACTGACTGCAAGTCTCTCTGGTAAACGTACTGGGTGAAGATGAGTTCTTTTTTTGTGAATGAAAGGCTCGATCTGACGGGGTAGCTCATCCAATCAAATCGAAGCATTGACGGCACTGCTGCTGCCTGTTCTGCCGTTGTTTATCTTTTTCTTCTTCTTCTAGTCCTTAGAAAGAAAAACATCGGTAGCCTTTGCTCCTTAGCGCCACCGCTGTTCAGGAGAAGACTGCAACTAGTGTTGCGACCACCACGCGCGAGTATAAATACTCACGGTAGTCCCCGTGACGTCACGATTTCCGCACACACTTTTGGAAGCGCTAGTATAACTGAAGCTTAAGGGTGGGGGCACGTCTTGATGAGCTCAGGCTTCATCATGCACATGATAGACCTTCATTTAGATGGTGTGGTCAGAAATTCCTTGCCTGGAGGGCATGTTGAGTATGTTCACCAGGGTCACACATTTGTAGTGCCGGACGTTGACAATTGCGTTCTACTTACACGGACCATGTTTGGAGCCTTACCAATCGTCCCCATCACTAAATATTGTGGGCAGTAGTGTGACCAATGTATTCTATGGCGTTATTTTTTAGTCAAAAGTTATGAGCGTGTAACACATGCTCACGAGCACATTATGTTATTTCACACGCGCAAAAATGAACCTTCAGCTGGCATGATAAAAGTACTCGCGCACAAATTCAACAACCGAGAGGTGTAGGTAGCTGCGAGCGAGCGCCTTACTCTGCTTGTACAGTGGAATCCTGCTCGCGCGCAGCGGGCTTCTGCTCGCGGAGTGCTGTTTTGCTCGCGGAGTGGATTTCTGCTCGTTCAGCTGATTTCTGCTCGCTCGAGTACATGACTTTTGACAATTTGGGGGCGGAAACCAAGGAGGGCACTGACCCTCTTATGATTGGTCACTTTCACACAGGGACATCCTTGATTGACAGCTCTCATTACAGGAAGCACGGAGTCAAAGTATCTGACGGAGTTCAGTCATTCAGTTAACACTGCACAGTGGACGGAATGGCGGCGACACCTGAAGATGTAGGCGTAAGTGATATTGATGATATGGTGGGGGCTGTGTGTTTGACAGTGTTATAGCCATTTAATCTGAAATTTGTTGAGAATAAACTCATTAAATATTGAGAATAAAGTCGTTGTATTTCGAGTTTTTTTCTCAATATTTAATGAGTTTTTTCTCGAAACACAACGACTTTATTCTCAATATTTAATGAGTTTATTCTCAACAAATTTCAGATTAAATGGCTATAACACTGTCAAACACACTTACGCCTACATCTTCAGGTGTCGCCGCCATTCCGTCCACTGTGCAGTGTTAACTGAATGACTGAACTCCGTCAGATACTTTGACTCCGTGCTTCCTGTAATGAGAGCTGTCAATCAAGGATGTCCCTGTGTGAAAGTGACCAATCATAAGAGGGTCAGTGCCCTCCTTGGTTTCCGCCCCCAAATTGTCAAAAGTCATGTACTCGAGCGAGCAGAAATCAGCTGAACGAGCAGAAATCCACTCCGCGAGCAAAACAGCACTCCGCGAGCAGAAGCCCGCTGCGCGCGAGCAGGATTCCACTGTACAAGCAGAGTAAGGCGCTCGCTCGCAGCTACCTACACCTCTCGGTTGTTGAATTTGTGCGCGAGTACTTTTATCATGCCAGCTGAAGGTTCATTTTTGCGCGTGTGAAATAACATAATGTGCTCGTGATCATGTCTTACACGCTCACAACTTTTGACTAAAAAATGACGCCATAGTATTCCTTTTGGATTTTCTGGTAATTACATATAGGTTGCTGTTAGAGCTGTAACCATTCCAAATGTTGCTGTACAATGAATTGTCTCAGAAATAATTGCTATTAACAATATAATTGTCTCTTTCAGTCAAATTTAAAATATATATATATATTTATGTATTACTTTTTTTAACAAATAAAAGTTGAGAATAAATCCTAGAATAAATCATTTGGTTATATATCTGTTACCCAGATAATGTAATAACAAATACACAGCCTATGAAGTAAACCACGTCTCTTTGTTAACATAAAACATTGTATTTTTTTCTTAAATGAACATAAAACTGATAATTACCATTAACAGTCATACCCCTTAGGATGTTAGCAATTTATTACGGTTCAACAAAGAAAGGGCGATTATGTAAAAACATTGCAATTAGACAATTATGTAATAATTGTTACAGGCCTAGTTGCTGTACTGTAGGTGTCAATATACATATATTACATACATGGTGGCTGCTGCTCAGGTTAGCCAGAGGTTAAAACACTGATGCTCTTCATTTGTGTTTAACCTGGGTTTTTATGTTTGACACAGTTTTATCAAGCTGTTAAAGGTGTAATCTTAAGACACCTCATTAATTACACTTTGTTTAAGTTGTGATGTGCAGATCGTATGCCCTGTTGTTGCCAATGTAAATCATACAAAGTGTCTGTGAGTTGTCAGACATGTTTATAGCGCCTGCTTCTGACTAGTTTCTGCTGCTAATCTGAATAAATGATGTTATTCCATTAACTGTACAAATTGTTAACGTTATTTTGCCAGTAAGAGTGGCAAATTCCCCTACATAGTTTATCATAGTCCAGTAGCACAAAGCATGCCTCATAGGGCTGTACACACACAAACTTATAGAAGAAAGGTAAACTACATACAAAGCATTACAAACTGGATATTTGACACATACACTACATACAATAAAAACAGTGATGAGCAGCATTAACAAAACATACAAAAACGTTGATATAAAAAAGTATGTCTGACACACAGTACATATACTGTACATGGTCATGCACACAGACTGAGTAAACATGGATAACTGTTGTTTAGTATTTATGGCAGACGAAATAAATGTGAAGGTGAAGGTTGTAGCAAAAAATATGTTTTCAGTTCTGATTTAGGGGGTCTACAGTGTGCCCCCCAGCCCAACCAAACTGTTGACATGGCCACCCTGGACAGGTCGTCAGGCTGTCACAGGACTGAGGCCGCGTTCAGACTGGCTGCGTCAGCCGTTACATGATCCGGCACAAACGCAGGTCTTTCCATTCATTTTGAATGGGGTTAGTGCATTTAGGCTGCGGTGGATGTAAGCAAAAAAAAAGTTGAGACCGACTCTGCTTTTGGAAAAACACAACACCTCGTCACACTGCGGCGGCCGGATTACATATTTTGGTCTGAATGAGCTCTGACACGTAGAGACAGACAACCGTTCACGCTCACATTCCCAGTCAATTTTCAAACTAACTTTCCTCAGTCAGTCTTTTCCTCCAGAAGCCATGTGTTAGTGAATTCATGGCAAGAACCAGGCCTATCAGCTGCATTAAAGAGTTCATTAATGGTTTGAAACAGGTTTGTTAATGTTTATGCCTTCTGGTTAAGCCCTGTCCCCTCAGCTTAGCTCTGTCATGCAGCATGGTGGGTGTTCAGCGCGGCCCCCTGGCCTACAAGCATCAATCATGTTAGAATTTAAGGGGAGGCTTGAATCCTGCTGCAGCAGGGTCTGTTTAATACCAGGGTGGGGAAATGGAATGGTACAATGTGAGGACTGTTTGCATTGACCGTCACTTCTCCAGCGACTGAAGTGAGCACTGAGCAGTAATAGTTTTCATGAACATTTGGGAATCATTCTTCAGAACGGAAAGAAAGTCTGCAGAGCTTTCTATGCAATTCTTTTTCTTTTTGTTATAAACATTATTTTAGGTGTCGTTTTAAAGCACAGCGTTCATATATGTTCAAGATTTGTTTATTGTTACATCTCAATTATACAAGTATAAGAAAGTCTTTTATGAGAGTAAAAGACTGCTTTTGGCTCCTTGACATTATAGCAATAAAAAAAAAAGATACCAATGCAGTACAATACAATCAAATGCAATTCAATAATATATAATAATGTAAATAATGTGCATATAGTGTGTGCAAATAAAGTGTGTAAGGTGCTCTGTGTGTGTATATGTGAACATTTAGATATGTGTATTTGAGCTGTCAATCTTCCTCTATAATACCATTCAAATTTCATTTGTTATTTTTATTTTTCAAATATTTCATGCTCAAATGCAGCCTGTTAATAATATGTCCTACACTACTCTTATGCATTGTCGATGCCACTATCAGCATGTGGTTGTTGTTACACGTTCTGTCCACTAGAGGGACTTCCACATCAGCCTGGCCTTGAAGGGGATCTGCGTCATGGCGCATTGCATTTCTGGCACACCGCTCTCTGTTTACATTATTTTCCACCACGAGCACACAGCGACAAACACAAATCAACAGAGAACTCTGTGATGAAACATTATCTAACAAGTGTAGTGAAGCTAGGCTCTGTTGTAAAGGCTAACGGTGCTCGGTTAGCACAATGACATCATGTTAGAAACCACAGCCGAAACCATTTGTCATAAACTCAGTAGCCACGATGCTAACACTATTGTACTAAGCAGATGTCAAATGAGAACTTTATTTATCCTGAGGGAAATGGCTGTGCCGCAGTTGCAATACAAAGTGGGAAGAGTGCAAATATAAAAGTCTAAGATAAGGTCCAAAATATATGCAATGCCAAAATCAGGTTATGGATCATGAAATAAAAACAGGTTAAACGATAAGTATTAGTCTTGGTGTGCTATGTATAAAGATGTGTATAATGTCAAATCTGAAGTATAGGTAAGTGTAAGAGTGCATGGGTGACAGAGACTCATCAACATTCATTCATTTATTGCGATATCCTGATGAATTTTAGTACTGTATGCACACTTGTGTGCAATCATCGGAGATGGAAATAGGACTTGGGTCAGCCAAGCAACGGGAGATCAGAGACGGTTGTGCCCACACGGTGGACCGTGTTCCGTGCAGACAGAACGCAGGACTCCGGTATAACGAGGGGAAGCGGACTCTGTGTTTACATCAATGATGCTGTGATGCAGTGGTACCACCACTTTTAGTGTCATTTGGTGCCCTGAGTAGTCATTTCCTAGACAAATGGGCTGCTTGTCCAAATGGAGCAGGCCAGAGAGCTGGCTTTGAGAAAGAACAGCTTTTCATTGGTTGCCTCTATCTCTGGGGGATACGAGTAATCAATCAAGCACTTTGGCTTGATATTTGAGACAGTCATGCCTCCATAAAAGTACCTTATTAGTCACAAAGTAGCTTTTGACCAGGAATGATGATGTATGAATCTCCCAGTGGGTTATTTAAAAGTGGGTCCAGCATGCATGCAGCATGCTGCCTTTACCTCTGCAGGATTGCATTACATTCTATCAGAGAATGGTGATTGATAATAGATTTGGAAGTGTTGATAATACATCCATAATTGGGCAACAAACATGGATTGCTGTCATGACAAATGTAGGCATACGATTCTAAACTGGACTGGGCTTAATTTTTTACCTGGTTGAAGATCTTTTTGCCATTGCCTTGCAGTGTTTTGCAGCAGTGTTCATTGTGCTTCAGATTTTGAATTCCTCATCCAGACATTGTCACATGTCACAGTCATTGTGCCAACACCACTGACACAGGACTCACTTCACCAACATAGACCACAGCATTTATATAAAAGTAAGGAAATTTGTGTTTGGTAGATTATTTCTCTGTGGTAACAATGCTTTTTGGCAATACATCTTATACCATTGGAAAGCCTGTTTAGTTCCCTTTCAAATGGTGCTGCATTTGTAAGGAACATGCATTTGTGGGATGAGCAGCAGCGCTGAGTATGTGGGTTGCACCCATGAAAAATGTGCCAAATCTTCTCTGCCAATGCCAAACAGCTTATTTTGCCACTGACTCGTTTGGTGTTTGGTGGATTGGATGATTGAAGTTTGAAGAAACAAAACATATTGGCAATTTCATAATTTATTCATTTCACAAACAGGAGCATCAGTAGCGTGTGGAAGAACCATACACAGCCACAACAGCCTGGCACCTCCTCCTCATGCTGGTCACCAGCCTGGTCACACTCTGCTGTGGGATGGCATCCCATTCTTCAACCAGCTTTTGTCGCAAGTCAGCCAACGTGGTTGTGTTGGTCACTCTGGCACGAACAGCACGCCCAAGCTGATCCCACAAGTGTTCAATGGGGTTGAGGTCAGGACTGCTGGCAGGCCATTCCATCCTCTCCACTCCCACTCTGGAGGTAGTCTCTGATAAACCCCGCCCTGTGGGGGCAAACGTCATCTTGGAGGATAGAGTTCAGTCATAGACTGTGGAGATATAGAGTTTGTGAAGGGCAATACAGATTTTGATAATGAACAACTACAAACATTACACAATGGGGCTTTAAAGCTTATTGCCACTGCCTGGGCATTCATGTTATCCTGTTTGTTATATATTGTATAAAAAAACTGCCCACAAACTCCTGAGCCACAATCATAAAATTAAAACAGGCAATTTGTTTTGTTTCTTTTTTTATCAATGAATAGCATAACCAGTCTATGTTTAGTACCAAATGTCTCTCGTCTGTTTTCATTACAGTCAGAGCATGTGAATGCAGCACCCACTGTTCATCAATATAATGCACTGTAACTCCGAGGTAACTATGGTTACCCAGTGATGTCCAGTAGACCCCAGTGAGCAACAGCAAGTTGCACGTTGTAAAGTTGTCTCTTTTGCAGTCCTTTCCTTTTCATACAACTGGTGTATTCTTCTTGTGATGGTGCGTCTTGAGGGAATCTCATACCTGCCGTCATTTGTTGTGATTCTCCACATCACTAATCGGCCTGCAGTCTGTAGCTTTCCACTTCGCTATAGCATTTGTTAGCTTCTCTTTCCTTTGTTTATCTCTACTTCTCCCACACGCTGCATCTAACGTAGTCTGCCGAAGCCTCGCGCCACTGTTTGTTTCCTTGAATGATTTGCTGGTATCAACTGTGTGTATTGCATTTAGGTGATATTTCAGACTGGAAGTACTCCGGTGATAAGAAAATTGGTGGTTACAAATAACTTTGGTTCTGTCGACTGTGCCGTCTGGAAGAACTTTAAAATGAAAATGGCCATGTAAAAGTTCTGTACCCTTCTCCATGTTTGAGGTTTGTTTATCCGCCAATTATTTTCTTTCTGGTTCCTGTAAGCGCGGCAGCGGTCAGCAACAGACTTTTTCAAAATAAAAGCCTGTGAGCAACAGACTTTTACAATAATAAAAACTGCGTTAATGCGCGATAAAATAATTGTCTGCGTTAATTAATTAATGAGTTAATGTGATAATAACGCATTAACCTGCCCAGCCCTAGTTTAAACTAACATTGTGATACGTTGAAGTGTTTTATATCTATAGATTTTATTGTAGGCAAGTCAAGTGTTGGTTTGAGAGGCTAAATTGATCAAACATGTGGTCACCTCTATTTTAATGGCTGCAATAGTAGTTTATAGGCTGTGTTATGGGGGAGGAGGGAAAAGGATTTGGCCAAGAATTCTGCGGCTCAGAGCCTTGATTTTAAGCGAGAGCAGGGCCCTAACTCTGCCATTCTTATCACATAACTACTTATCTGTCCAGTCAATTTTATTTATATTTCAAATTTGCATCAAAGGGCTTTACAATCTGTACAGCATTAGATGCACTTTAATACTTAGACCCTCGGTTTCCATGTTTTTGTGGTCATATTGTCATGACATATCCTGAATGCAAAGTAACATTTTTCTTGTCATTGAAGTTTTTATTAACTCACGTACACATAAACAGATGGTATCACATGGTTAGTTCAGTACTCTGTGTTATTCCTTTAATCACTGCTGCTAAAAACATTCCAGCTGTTTGGGATCTGCACGTCAGCTGTTTCATCTTTCCTTTCCTGCAGTACATCTTTAAATGAAGGATGAAGACGTTATAATTAAAGAGCTGCGTGGTGGCATCCCTCATCTGTAGCCTGCTCTGTGGAGAGCTCGGCTGGACACCAATCTGTGTTTTTTCCATTGCGTAAACTCCAGAGCCTGGCTGCTGCTCCGAATGCAGATGGTATTAAGAGCCAGGGGACTTCTGAGTGTGTTTATCAATGCCTCTGCACCCCAACCATTCCTTTGTATGTCCTTATACAGTAATCTGCATAACAGATCCTAGCAGAGAGTCAAGAGTACTGTAGCAAGACAGGGTGGACACCTACAATATGGCTGAACCGTACATGGTCAATGTGCTAAATTGTTACACATCAGTGGTAGAGACTAGAATGTGAAGTCCTGGATATTAAATGTTCATCTGCAATTTTGTGTGCTCCCAGTTATATTTGTTTTTAAAGTGTACATGGTTAAGCTTTGTTTGAGTCAAATAATTACAGTATAATAACAGTATAATAGTAGGACTGAGGCAAAAAAAATGTATAGTACAACTAAGGCTTGCCCCTTGGCATTTCAGGCCAATTTGGGTCCCATCAAGACTTCCTGTGTTTAGAAGTTTTTTGGAAGCTCGTCTTATCTTTCTCTCTTTTTTCTCTCCTCTCCTTCCCCACCTCTCCTCTCCTCTGTACACTTTCCTCTCTTTTCCTCCTTTCTCATTTCTTCTCATCTGTCCCTAACTTCTTCTCATCTGTCCCTCCTGTCTTCTTTAGTCCCTATCTATAACCAGCGGAAACACTATTCAATTTGAAAGCCTATTTAAAAGAGCAACTGCCAATTGAGAAACTCCAACACTCAGCTGACCAGTGGTGTATCTTCATCACTCACTCTCTCACTCAGCCAGTCAGGGACAGACTTGCATGTTTATATGGCTTTCCAAATATCTCCAAACATTCCTGCGTCAGCTCGGCCGTGCTGAGATCCTATCACAACCCTTTGATCAGCACTGTTAGCCTGACTGACTAAACAGTCAGACTGAATCTGAGACCACTGCATTACATTATGTTTGGTTGATCCTAGTATGTCATTCTGAAAACACTGGAAATATTTAGTTAAGCTAACTGCAGGGCTGCTTTAAGTCTTTCTTTTAGCAATTTCTCAAGGTCAAGTCGTAAGTCTTTACAAGCAAGCTTCATTGAAAGTTCAGGACCCAAACCCTTCCCATCATGCTCTACAGTGTTCACCCAGCTGTCCTGTAGGTCCTGCTTCTATCTCAAGGGACTGAGTTAAACTCCAGCCTGTGTGTCTCAGTGATGCTGTGATTTAAACTGATTGGTTTACTTGTGTAGACCAGCGAGTGATCAGTTTGTGTGTAATAGTTCTGCATGTTGAGGAGCGTGCACATGTTCCAGAGCCACATGCACAGCTGTTGTGTTCACTGCTTTTGGTTTACATGAACACCAACAGTGAATCCTTTACAGTGTTTTTTGGAGTTGGTTTAACCATAAATGTTGCAGAACAAATTAGCTTTCTTTCAGCTTTAGGATGGTCTGATGATGACATGTCTGGTCAATTATTAAGTACAGACAAATTGGCTTTCAGTTATGCGTGACCCCCCTATCTCTTGCGATCCCTGAGAAAACACTTTACAGCTAGCTACAGAAGGAGCTAACTTGAAGCTCTCTCCACAAAGCTGGAATGGTCAGCATGTTGTAAATGTTGTCCTTTGCCCATGTCCATTCAGGTTAACACGGATGTCTGCGCTTGGCTACATCATTTATGCACATTGTATTCACTGACAGCAGGGCTGTAGTACTTGAGTCCGGACTCATACTCAAGACGTTTTTCTATTGTCTTGGACTTGTCTTGGACTCATTTGTATCTGGATTAGAATTGTCTCGGACTCTGCCATTGGACTGGCCAAATATTGTATGAAGCGCTCTTGTTCAGAAAACAGGTATTAGTTTAATTTGAAATCCATCTAGAACGGGCGTTGCCATTGGTTGCCTGGGATACGCCTGGCTGCGTCATATACCTCAGTCATCAGACATCAGTCAGTTTCATTTTGGTCAGAGAGAACTTTGTACTCTGGATTCTTCAGGACTAGTAATAAGTTCAAGAATGGGAACATGTCATTTTTTAGTGACACCTCTGTTACTTGTTATTTGTTACATTTTCCATCAGCAGTCCAGAATGTTCTTGTTACACCAGAATAAAAAGACTCAACATCTAAATGTGAAGCTGTGCCTCAGCTTTATGTGAGTTAAGTGAAATTGTTATATTAAATAATATGGCCTAATTTGATCTCACAGTGTTGTTACTCTGCACTTGCTTTTATCATTACAAATAATAATAATAAATAAAAGCAAATACAGCAAAATGATCATCTTAATATAGAAGATATACTGTCTCTCACATCACATAAATTATGAACAGATAAGTAAGTGGTCTTGAAGAGGATTCTTTTTTTTCTGTCTCTCATTTGGACTCAGTCTTGACTTCAGACCTGAACCTCTTTGGACTCGGTCTCGACTCGGTCTAGGACTCGTCTTGGACTCGACCAAGGTGCATTTGACTACAGCCCTGAGTGACAGTGACCACACATGCTGAGTGTAAACAGGTCTGCATACACAGACACCCTGTGTCTGCTGTCCACATCTTTGTTTATATTGGAGTATCTCTGCGCCTGATAAACCTGCCAGTTGGCCTACAATACACATCCTAATATGATACAACATTCAACGTCTGACCTATCGTGGTGACCTTTGGGTAGCAGCTCCCCCTGAGCCTCTCTGTGCTGGCCTGGTGTATCCGGTACCTTCTTTCTGACCTCAATAGATAAGATAAGATACTTTATTTGTCATTGTACACAAATACAACGAGACATTGTTTGGAACCAACCTGAGATGCCCACAGCTAAAGAGGAGAGTCTTAAGTTTACTCTTAAATGTGGTGACAGTATCTGCCCCCCGAACCCAGACTGGGAGCTGGTTCCACAGGAGTGGAGCCTGATAGCTGAAGGCTCTGGCTCCCATTCTACTTTTAGAGACTCTAGGAACCACAAGTAACTCGGCATTCTGGGAGCGCAGTGCTCTAGTGGGACAGTAAGGTACTATGAGCTCTTCAAGATATGACGGTGCTTGACCATTTAGAGCTTTGTAGGTCAGGAGGAGGATTTTAAATTAAATCCTGAATTTTACAGGGAGCCAATGTAGAGAAGCTAATACAGGAGAGATATGATCTCTTTTCTTAGTTCTTGTCAGAACACGTTCGGCAGCGTTCTGGATCAGCTGGAGAGTCTTAAGTGACTTGTTTGAGCTTCCTGATAATAAGGAATTACAATAGTCCAGCCTGGAAGTCACAAATGCATGGACTAGTTTTTCAGCATCGTTCTGAGACAGGATGTTCCTTATTTTGGCAATGTTACGAAGATGAAAAAAGGCTGTTCTTGAGGTTTGTTTTAAGTGGGCATTGATGGATATATCCTGGTCAAAAATAACTCCTAGATTTCTGACTGTAGTGCTGGAGGCCAGGGCAATACCATCCAAGGTAGCTATATCTTTAGATAATGAGGTTCAGAGGTGTTTAGGGCCCAGCACAATCTCCTCAGTTTTGTCTGAGTTTAACATCAGAAAATTGTAGGTCATCCATGCTTTTATATCTTTGATGTTAACTAAACTCCAAGCATGCTAACTCACTGGTTTCATCTGGCTTAATTGATAGGTATAATTGGGTGTCATCCGCATAACAATGAAAGTTAATTGAGTGTTTCCTAATAATATTGCCTAGAGGAAGCATATATAAGGAGAATAGAATTGGTCCAAGCACTGAGCCTTGTGTAACGCCATGGTTAACTTTAGCGTACTTGGAGGATTTGTCATTAACATTAACAAATTGAGATCGATCAGAGAAATAGGACTTAAACCAGCTCAGTGCGATTCCTTTAATGCCAACTAAGTGTTCCAGTCTCTGTAACAGGATGGTATGGTCAATAGTGTCAAAGGCAGCACTAAGATCTAGTAAGACCAGTATGGAGACAAGTCCTTTGTCTGAAGCAGTTAGAAGGTTGTTAGTAATTTTCACCAGTGCCGTCTCTGTGCTATGATGCTTTCTAAATCCTGACTGAAAGTCTTCAAATAAACTATTGCTATGTAGGAAATCACATAACTGATTAGCAACTACCTTCTCAAGGATTTTGGAGAGGAAGGGAAGATTAGATATAGGTCTATAGTTGGCTAAGACCTCAGGATCGAGGGTGGGTTTTTTCAGAAGAGGTTTAATCACAGCTACTTTAAATGACTGTGGTACATAACCTGTTAATAAGGACATATTAATCATATCTAATAATGAAATGTTAACCAGTGGTAGCGCTTCTTTAAGTAACCTCGTTGGGATGGGGTCTAAGAGACAGGTAGATGGCTTAGCTGAAGAGACCTTTAACATTAATTGTTGAAGGTTTATAGGGTAAAAGCAGTCTAAGTATATGTCAGGTCTTGACGTTCCTTCTAGCAGTCCTGCGTTTGAAGGTGAACTGTTAGAAATTGAGCGCAAGAGGTGATTAATTTTATCTCTAATTGTTATAATTTTATCATTAATGAAGCTCATGAAGTCGTCACTATACTAAGAGCTATAGGAATAGATGGCTCAGTAGAGCTGTGACTGTCAGCCTGGCTACAGTGCTGAAAAGAAACCTGGGGTTGTTCCTATTTTCTTCTATTATTTTTATTATATTATTGGTGGAATGCCATTTACTTTCAAGTTTTCACGAGATTTGTTTTAGTTTGCGAGTTTGGGAGTTATACCAAGGTGCTAGTTTCCTTTGCTTCCTCATCTTCTTTTTGAGAGGAGCAACAGAGTCTAAAGTCGTCCGTAGGCAGGCCGTAGCACTGTCTACAAAATTATCAATTTGGGAGGGACTGAAGTTAACATAAAGGTCCTCTGTTATATTAAGGTATGACATTGAGTTAAATGCTGTTGGAATATTTTCCTTAAATTTAGCTATAGCATTGTCAGATAGGCCTCTAGTGTAGAAGCTTTTATTTAATTTTGTATAGTTGGGTAGTAAGAATTCTAAAGTTATTAAGAAATGGTCTGATAATAAAGGATTCTGCAGGAATACTATTAAATCTTCAAATTCGATTTTCCAGCACAAGGTCGAGGGTGTGGTTAAAACAGTGAGTGGCCTTATGCACACTCTGACTGAAACCAATTGAATCTAATAGTGAGTTGAAAGCAATACTAAGGCTGTTGTTGTCAACGTCCATGTGAATATTAAAATCACCTACAATACTTTGTCTGATTTTTTTTTTTTTTTTTATTAATACTCTTTATTTGGCATTTTTCTTATTTACAACACAACATACAAAGAACAACATACAAAGAACAAGGGGCACTATATCTTATATAACACTAAAAAGTATTACAATTGTTCCACTTCTTTATATGCAAACCATTTTGTCCAGCGCTTATTATATATGTGACCTTTGATACGTAAAAAGTACGTCATCTTCTCCATTAAGTGTATCTCCTCCACTATTTCTTTCCATTGTTCAGTACGAGGTGGGTCTATCTTTAACCAAGACCGAGTGATAGCTTTTTTACATGCAATCATTAGAATTTTAAAAAGATAAATGTCATCTTTTTGAACCACCTCACCCGGTAGTAGGCCTAACAAGAAAATCTTAGGGTCTTTAGGGATGACATAGCCCATTATCCTTTGTCTGATTTTAGGACTACACATGATAAAAACTCTGAGAATTCAGATAAAAATTCTAAATACGGACCTGGAGCTCGGTAAACAACATCTAATATAATTGGCTGTACTGTTTTCCACGTTGGATGTTTAAGATTAAGAACTAGGCTTTCGAACGAGTTATAATTTAGTTTAGGTTTAGGATTAATTAAAAGGCTTGAATCAAATATGGCTGCAACTCCCCCTCCTCGGCCTGAGCCTCTAGGTATTTGAGTATTATTATGACTGGGAGGAGTGGCTTCATTTAGACTAACATATTCTTCATGGCACAGCCAGGTTTCGGTAAGACAGAATAGATCAATTTGATTATCTGATATCAATTAATTTATTAATACTGCTTTAGAAGACAAAGATCTAATATTTAATATTCCACATCTAATTTTCCTATTCTGTTCCATCATTGCAGATGTTGTTTTAATTCCAATCAGGTTGTTAAGTTTAGCTCCTCTTTTGTTAACCTTTGATTTAACCGATCTAAGTCGGGGGACAGACACCGTGGTTATTAGACTATGAGAGGGCGGCTGCTCTAACGGAGGCACAGAGGAACGCGTTGCACTGCACCTCTGATTACTGATATCTAACTTGGGTTGTCATGGTTTATGACCGAAAATAGACTCGGTCAGATTTTTTGGTATGAGAGCGGTTCCGTCCAAGGTGGGATGAATGCCATCTCGCCTAATCAGACTAGGCTTTCCCCAGAACGCCCTCCAGTTATCTATGTAGCCCTCATCATTAGCTGGGCACCACCCTGACAACCAGCGGTGGAAGGATGACATGCGGCTGTCAGGTTTGGCAGGGGTCCAGAGAAGACTACTGAGTCCGACATTGTCTTTGCATATGCACAAAGTGACTCAACATTAATTTTAGTGATCTCCGATTTGCGTAATCGGGTATCATTACCACCTACGTGAAGTATGATCTGACTGTATTTACGAATATTTTTAGCCAGCAGCTTTAGATAAGATTCTATATCGCCCGCTCTGGCCCTAGGGACGCACACGACCGCAGCCTCTTTTCTTGGATCCGCTAACCTCACATTTCGCAGTATAGAGCTCCCAATAACCAGAGCTGGCTTCTCAGCAGGTGTATCACTGAGTGGGGAGAAACTGTTAGAAAGGCGCAGATGCTCCGGTTTAGAGCGACCGCCGTCATGTGCATTCCCCGGTTTAGTTCTACATGAACATGATTGGACATTGCTGAAGAATGAGCCAATGATTGTGAAACATTAATGAAACAGTTGATGTTAACTAATGTTGTGCTGTATAAAAGGTCAGGTTTACCTGCTTCCTTTAACTTTTAACCCATTATGTTTCAGGTTTTTTCCTGGAGTTCCAGGAACCGGTCAACAACATCACCCACTTCCAGGGCCAGACAGCCACGCTGCACTGCAAAGTGACAGGAAACCCACGACCGTCCATCCGCTGGCTGAAAAACGACGCCCCTGTGGTGCAGGAGCAGGGACGCATAACCATCCGCAAGACCGATGCAGGATCCAAGCTCCGCATCCAGGACCTGGACACGACAGACACCGGCTATTACCAGTGCGTCGCCTCCAACTCACTCAAGGTCATCTCTGCCACAGGCGTCCTGTACGTCAAACTAGGTAAGGGTCACATTTATATTCATACATTTACTGAGTTATTATTCAGAGTTAAGTGAAACACTCCTCGTTTTTGATTAATATCTGTTTACACTAAGCGGCAACTTTCGGGTCTAAAAAGTGAAGCCAAAGCTGAAGCTCCTTAAAGCTGCATTCTCTCTAACGACCAGCAGGGGACGACTCCACTGGCTCCAGAAAGAAGTCTGATTCTATAGAAGTCTATGAGAAAATTAGTCTACTTCTCACTTGATTTATTACCTCAATAAACATTTTCATAATGGGTTTATGGTCTCAATCGCTAGTTTCAAGTCTTCTTCAATACAGCATGATGTTCATTTAGTAAATGATGGTCTCATTTGTTTTAAAATAGACGATAAAGCAGGAGATGTTTTAGGATCCGTCAATCAGGACAGAGGCTCAGCTATGCTAACCATGCTAACACTGGGGACATTAAAATAGACCTCAACTTGTTTTGGCTGTTGTATGGTTTTCATCTTAAACTTTGACTCTCTCACTTTGTGTTTTTCACTTCAGCAAAGTTACTTAGAACATTTTGAAAAAAAAAAAATTGTTCAGCGTTCTGCCAACCAAGCTAGCTAGCGCTACCGCTAGCTTGCGCTACCGCTAGCTGGTAACTTACCGGTGTAAATACAGATGAATGAAGGTCTGTGTTTCCCTCCGGTTCAGAAGGGTTAAAAATCGGTGATTTTCCCTCTTTAGCGTTTAGCTTAGCGCAGTGCTATTGAAACCATACACAACACAGGCTTAGCCGTGTCATCCTCCCCAGCTCCACCCTTTTGTCCAAATATATATGGCTCCAAAATAACAAGGTGGCGACGGGCAAAATGCAAACAGCTGACTTCAAAATGGCAATTCACAAAACAATGGGCTACATCCATATTTTTACAGCCTATGGTTTGCACAAAGTCACAGCGAGATCAGTAGCTTGCCGATGTCAATAATGACGCTTAAATGTTTCTTGTATTGTAAAAACTGTAAAAGCTTTAAGTAACCAAGAAGCTGTAGTGGTCTTTGCATGCAGAGGCATAAAGATAAATATGAATTATGTGCTTGTTAACTATTTTATTTATGTTTTTATTCTGGACCAACAGGACAGATGCCCACACATGGCCCAGATGAACCGTAAGTGAACACCTTCTATACAATAGCATGTTTGTCAGAGTGTGTGTCCTACAGCAACAGAAAGGGACATTTTGAAAATAAGAGATTTTAAGTTTTAACCACTCCCACCCTGTAACCCCAGAATGTGACTAAACAGAGTTAGTAGTGTCTTTGTAGTGTTTGTAATGCCCCTGACAGAAGACAGCAGTTCCAATGCATTTAAATCTAATGAGGTTTTCACAGCAGGAAACTTCTCAAACCAGTACAGCAGCATCACCCGCTTCTCTGCTGTTTACTTTAGTCATATTGTTCTTACATGTGCTTTTCAAATGATGCAAACAATAACTGTCAACCACATAAGTGTTTGTGGTCCAGCAAATGTGGTTATTATTGTATGCCTCTTTTCCAGTTTCATTATGTTTATTAATAATATAAAACAGGGGTCTTCAACGTATTTTAAACCTAGAACCCCTTAACTGAAACAGAGACGGAGCAGGGACCCCCTACTACATGTTAAACTGGACCCACAATAATGTGTCTAATAATGTCTAAAGCATTTACACATACCTTTTTAGTGCATAGAATACTAAGCTATTAAAATAGTAATTGTTGGCATGATTTTATCATCACGTTTTTATGTTGGACATACATAAGTGACTACCTTACCTATAGCCCAGTAAGCCTATCATCAGTGAGGATTTATATCTGCTAATAATATGTTGGATTCATGTTAAGACTTTTTAATTTTGGAAAACACTTTCAAAAATTGACAATAATTTGGAGGCCCCCCTGCATTGACTCTGAGGGCCCCCTGTTGAAGATCTCTGATATAAAAGGACAGGATATTTTAAATTCAGAATTTCAGTAAAACCTTTTGTGAAATTACAGATTTTCTTTTCCGACTTACAGACATATTTAAATGCACTTGACAAGGACAATGCATCACAATGAATACTAGAACCGTACACATTCTCAAAATGACATTACCTTTAGCTGTACAGCTGACAGAAGGGATAGTTGATTGGTGGTGATGTTAGTGAGCTGGTGCACGTGGTCAGGATGCCTCGCAGCACGGGTATGTTGGAGATCAGAGGGCTTTCAATTGGCTGCTAAAAATAGAGCAGTGTCAGAGACTTGATGTGCTACAACGTTATGGTAACATTCAGGCACAAAATAATACAGTCACTATTTTAACTTATTTTTACCTCCTGTTATTATTCAGAAGAAGAAAAAAAAACTTCAGCCAAATTATTAAGAAATAAGAGGAGAAATCAGGCCAATTACTATTCATGAGCTCGCCCAGTTCACTGGGTAAAGGATGCTGATAGCCAGGCTCTCACTGGCTAGCTGTTAGCCAATCAGAGTCAAGCAGCTTAGCTGGTTGAATATTAATGAGAACTGGCACAAATGGAGCTGAGTCTTCCTGCAGGCTTTCTATACCACGCTAGAATGGCTTGAAACAAGGTAACCACGGTTACAGAGTCCGCGGTAGACCTTCAGACCTTACCACAAAGTCATGAAATACTGTATGTGTGGCAGGGCACCTTTAATACAGTAAAATTGGGTATATCTTTTAATGTGAAAGCAAATTATAATAGCAATACTTGATAAATAATAGTATATGTAACTTGCTTTAATACGGTAAAATTAAGTAGTTTTTCCAAATGACGTGAAAAATCTGTGATGTTGGTTACATTTCCTGATTGATTCTTGGTTGATTTGTTTATTACTTAACAACAGTGTAAGATTGGCTGTCTGCTGGGGAGCTCCGGCCTGCGATTGGTTGATTAGGAAGGTTTCACTGAGTACAGAATCCCTGTTGTGGGTTCTACTCATCCCCCAGTAAAGCTTCTTCAGCTGTTGATTGTTGAGCATTTTACAACTGGTGATATAATGTAGTATATTATGTGAGTGATATAATATACAATACCAGGTGGGTTATTGAGTTAATGGGAACAGTTTTCTTTTATGAGACAGAACAATGTTGTTGTATGTGAGCATGCAATGACAATAAAGTCATTCATTCATAAAATGTATGGTCAACTCGTGCATTATATTTGGTTGTATTTGGTCATAATTGGTTTTGGATTATGTTAAGGTTTTAGAAGGATCCTGTGGTTTTAGGTGTAGAAGTACCAGCTAGCAGCCCTTTTCCTAATGAGACTAGCCTAGAGGCTTGTATGGTAGTGGTGAGGATGGATTGGAAGATTGGTATTCAGGAAATGGCTGTACTGTAGTCAATAAATATCCTCAGATGTTTAGAAGTGCAGATGTGTGTGTTTGTGGTGTTAGAAGTACCTGCCCAGAGCTAAAATGGGCATGCTACGACATGTCAGCTAACACTCATACCTCCCCTGCTTTGACTGACTAGAAATGGTGAAGATATTGTGCTGCAACCAAACCATGAGGGTAGCAGCACATATATCTCTCTCTCTCTCTCTCTCTCTCTCTCTCTCTCTCTCTCTCTCTCTCTCTCTCTCTCTCTCTCTCTCTCTCTCTCTCTCTCTCTCTCTCCCCCTCCCTCCCTCTCCCCCCTCTCTCGAGGGTTTGACTCACCATTACAGGGCTGGAATAGATTCCTCTACCAGCAGTCAGACACTAGCCGGTGGTTTGGACAGGCCTGCTCTGAACTGGAAAGAATGCTGATTCATGTCCTCAGTCAGACCAACTGTTTCTGAATGCCTCTTCCAGGGAGCTTATCTCATCAGCCAACAATATAACTCAATTTATGTCTTTTAACCCGGGCTGAGTGTTCATTTTGACGGTACTACAATGCCTTTTTGTCTATTAAAGCATTAGCTGGTATACATTTACTTTGCTGTTTACTTACCAATGCCTTTCTCAATTAGTTTAGGAATTGTTTTATCTGTAGAATACCTGTTTTCATTCATTTAATTACAGATATTCAATATGACAAAGAAAAGCAACAAATGCCCAGAATTGAGAAGCTGGAACCAGCAAATGTTTGACAATAATTTATCTTTAAAGCAGTTTCTTACTGAGTGCATTCAGATCACCTAGTAGTTCCCTGTGAAGTGGACTGCACGGGCTATTCAGCCATGTTAAGTAAGATACCAAACTGAAGGGAGCAAACATGCCCTACTGTGTGGGGAAGAACTGAACAAGGATTCATCACTTTGCTAGAGCTAGATTACCCATTAGTCATTGCGCCTCACTGGAATGACACCGTACATCTTGTAAATTAATCAAATCACATGTATTCACAAGTTATTATAGTAGGCTATATATAGTAATATTTTAGTTCGGTAGTGTTAAATATTCCCAGTAGCAGCAACGTATCCGATGTGTTTACGTTACCATGGTAACGCATAGCGAAAGTGGTATCTGCATTGGTGACTTAGCGGCGTGTTCCCAATGGATGAATTTTGTCGAGGGAAGTTCCCTTAACCGACATTCCCTGAGCAGGGAGAACTGTCTCTGTACACCGTGGAACAGAACGCAGCTACAGAAGTACATTAAAGAATAACCATAAATTCTTTAATGTAATTCATAAAGGACAACATCGCTCGACCTGTAGTCCCGCTTTGCCAGACCTTCCTCCACAGCGCTGCGGAGGAAGGTCTGGTTAGTCCACACTGCATTCTGGGATAGGAGACAAATCTGCTCTGGTTTATCGGCATGGGTGGTGCTAAGCTCCGGACGGAGCCACGGTGCCTCTGCTAAATAGTCTCAGGAAGGAACTTGTTTTGGTGGAACATGTGTACGTTCAAAAGTAGTTTTAGTCGTGCGAGAGAAAACTCTGATTGGACAGATAGTCTAGCTAGCTGTCTGGATTTCCCCTGCAGAGATCTGAGGAGCAGTTAACCAGAGTCCTCACAAATCAGCCGGAGGTTAGAACGCCAACACAGAGACAGAGGAAGGGGACGGACATCTGGCTGAAAAAGAGGGATATCAGGCAGAATTTGCAGTGGCAACGGAGCAATCCCGGAAGTGGAACGTCGTGGATATAGACTACTCGACCTGTGCCTCAGTTTGATCCACCCACACCGTGTTCCTTAAGAAAGGAAAAGAGGCAACAGTTGGCAGCCATCACTCCCCCAACTCATTGTTTAGGAGGACTGTGTTTTTTTCCAGTTAAACTTTAGTAGAATGAAACGTGAAAAGGTCACACAGCACTGAGGAGGAATCCTCTGCTGAGCGCTGGTCAGCTGCCAGAGAGCCACCTCATGAACTGGGGTCATGATGATATTCTTTAACTCAGGGCTGCCAGCATGGGCTCCAGCTAAAAACACAGGGCCGTCCAAAAAAAGTTGAACCTGGCTCAGCTTTTGCTGCAACGCAACGTCAAATACATTTAAGCGCACATTCCTGGACATACGACATAGTTGGCGCAGTGAAAGGTTTTTCCAGTTAGTAAAATCCGGTCTCAGTGCATTATTAGTCTGGTGCAACAGAAGTACATTGCCAGCTTAAAGCCAGACATCCGGCGCGGTGCTCCTCCTAGTCTCACATTGCCAGAGTGCTGTGTCAGCGCTGGAAGGTCTGGCTACACCCCACATACATTCTAGGATTGGAGGGAAAAAAACACTCTGGCTTGTTAGCATTTCTTTAAACCAATCACAATAGTTGCTACGCTCCTGATGGAAGGAAGTTGTTTTTGGTAGAACATTTGCACGAGGGGAGGCGAGCTCTGGAAAGGGTAATTCATCGCAAAATAAAACACTACATAAAATATTAAATGAAGTTGACTGTTGACACAATACAGTAATGTGAGCTATTTAAATTAGCAATGTATTGCCATGTGGACATCCTCCCTTGTAGAAGGAGTGTTTGTAACATTGAGAGGCAGACAGTCATTTCCACTTGGAGATAAGCGACAGTAACATTAATAATTACATAGATGTGTTTACTGCTGTTGCTAGGCAATCTGCTTTCCTTTACTTCCGCTCTCTTTTTCTTCTCTTCTACTTCTTGCTTATTCACCAATTATTTTGTTTGTATGCCCAGTGGGGTTTCGGAGAATACTGCAACGAACAATGCATGCATGCTTGTAGCGGAGGCCTGTGCCATGGTGTCGCGCGCTGATACAACCGAAGCTTTATCCTGGACATGCACTTCACTTCTTCCAGTCTGAATGGCGCAGACCTGTGATTTATTCTGCTATGATGACATAGGAAGAGACAGGAAGAGAAGGGATCCTAGCCTGATACTTGAAATAAACACAACATGGGTGCCTTCATTAGTAGGTGGTGGTATGCAATAAGATGGAACAGTTCGCTACTGGGTCAAAAAGTCACCAGTAGGCTTGCTCTGGATCAGCAGCATCTAAATTGAAGAGGTGCTGATGAGAATTATGTGGACAACAGGAGTCATTGGCACTATTTCTTCCTATAATGAGCAGCTCGATTCAATTACCTGTGCCTTGTCAATCTGATTGTAGGTGATCAAAAGCAAAACAACTCCCAGCGTCCAGTGTTCACAGAAT
Source organism: Gymnocephalus cernua (assembly GCA_023631565.1). NCBI lineage: Eukaryota > Metazoa > Chordata > Actinopteri > Perciformes > Percidae > Gymnocephalus > Gymnocephalus cernua. Next base: position 1,729,715 of record CM042442.1, on the reverse strand, counting down.
AGGACAGAGCAGCCGGCTTTGAGTCAGTGTCTGTCTTCAGTAAGCATGCAGGCCTTTACTGTGTGTGTATCCGCAGCTTTGGGTTCACACTGTTTGTTTTGTGGATTAAGGCTCAAGTTAGGCCTGGGAGACTAAACCCAGCACAAACATTACATATGAATGACCTCAGCAAAGAGCCACCTTTGAAAATAAGTTCAGATCAGTTGGTTAAACCCGCACAACTTCCTGCACAGCACCGACACTGAGCCAGCAGCCCAACATGCTGGCCTGCAGCCACACTGACTCTAGATACTTTTTATTATTATGTTTATTACCAGGGCTGCACAATATATTTTTTTTATCGTCATCGCAATATCAACACATATTCACGAAAGGCTGCGACATATCGCAAATCAACACTCAGAGATTCTTTGTGTTAGTTGAAAGAAAATATCTTTAGAAAACTGCACTTTAAAATGTAACTGTAGTTCTTTTTTTAGTACTGGCTTTTTGTGATGTATTAAACATTTGAGTTTAGTATTTTGGCAACTTAGTTGTGCCGTAGTACCTGAACGCTAGGAATGCTGGGATACCTGTCAAACACGTTGAAAAGTGAGGCCTCTTGTCTGCTGTGTGCTAATCTGACGTGCATTATTTATAAGAAGACATCACATTTTTATATTCAATTCAATGTTGAATTTGTTCAATAATAGAATGTTGGAAATTATTTCCTTTCATTAGTTTTAAATTCAACAAGCAGTTTGTTGTATTTTAGGAGAATACTGAAGGCAGCAGACCTACGTACACTTTAATATCTGTTTATTCATGGCATACATATTTTCCTCATATGGTGCAGCCCTATTTATTAGTATTATTTATTTTATTTGTTAGTTAGAAATTAAGTGGGTACTGGTCTCCATCTCCAGTGATGAACATACACAATTATTTTCTGTTTTTCCCATTATGAAGCTAAATGTAATCCCCTTAAGGCCAGTGTTGATCCTATATTCTGATGTCTTATGTTCAGTACACATCATGTCCAGTTCTCTAGTGTTATCTTTTAGTGTCACAGGCTTTATAATAATATCATTAATAACATTCAATGGCAGCCATTCACACATTGCACTTACGTTTTTGAAAAGGTGACTTGGACTGTGTTGTGAGTGCACAGTGCATGGTTTTTGTACTGGGACAGCAGAGGAGCCTATGATGGGAGTCAGATTCTGCAAAGAGCCTCGGGAACGTTTGGGCTACAGGAAGTCATTTTCTACGAGCCAGCATCAGACTTTACAATCCACCCACTGTGTCTCTGAGCAGGGACAACATTGATTCATTTGTGGACCGACTGTTGTAGTCTGCTCAGACTGGTGGATTCAGGTCCTCAGCTGACAAGTACCAACAAACTGTGTCTACTACTCAGGCACCGCACTCAGATCGGCTGTTTCCAGTCTGAATACGGCGCTTGTAGTTCTCTTGTATTCATGTATTCATCACATTATGAACTTTCATTTTGTAAATTTGTTCAGAAGATGTCATGGTCTCTGCTCTGTTAGCAGTAGGATAACAACATTGCTCACTGGGTTTTATCCTCATGTTTTTGTATTGTGCACTCAAAGGACTATATTACTGGTGGTGGTTTATTCATTTTAAGTGTAATTTATGGTTCTGCTGAGGCTCCACCCAGAGCTTTCTCTGTAGCCTACGTTAGTGGTCTGAACATTTTACTTGTGTGTTGGTTTGTGCGTCAATCTCTTTAATAGAATAGCAGGTGTGTGTGTGTGTGTGTGTGTGTGTGTGTGTGTGTGTGTGTGTGTGTCTCCCCTGTTCTTTCTGACCACGGTGGGAAATCTGGAGCAGGAGAAGTTAACCCTCTCCTTGATTTCATGTTGTTGATGGAGAAGGAGAACCAGGAAATGAGTCGGGGGGGGGGGGGAATGCAACGCTACTAAGCCACGGCTGTAGTTATATTTTTTGAGAGGTGACGTCAGGTCACGGCGTAGGGTCGGTGTCTCCACGTACCTACATACGTAAACCACGGCGTTGATTTAACGCAGAAGCATAAATCACGCTTTAAGAGTGGCTTATACCTGTTTTTGCATATGAACTCTCTTCTAATTGTTTCCCATGACCTTTGACCTCTTCCCAGTCGATCCTGAGAGCAGTTTTGGTCTGGTGTCGACAGACAGCTGGTGTAATCTGTAGGAGGCCCGACTCATTTCCTGGTTCTCCTTCTCCATAAACAACATGAAATCAAGGAGAGGGTTAACTTCTCCTGCTCCAGATTTCCCACCGTGGTCAGAAAGAACAGAGGAGACACTTTGTTTCTCTCACTATGACTCTAGAGTCGCTACTCTCACACACACACACACACACACACACACACACACACACACACACACACACACACACACACACACGTGCCGGCCCTGCTATTCTCTTAAAGAGATCTACACATACACCAACGCACAGGTATAACCTTCAGACCACTAAAGCTTAAATTATACTGTCCACTCCCAAAGTGGCGTCGGATCGCCGTGACTGTTTATACTCGCGCTGGTGGTCGCAACACCAGCTGCAGTCTTCTCCTGAACAGTGGTGGCGCTAATGAGGAAAGACTACCGATGTTGCTCTTTCTAAGGACTAGAAGAAGAAGAAGGTAAACAACGGCAGAACTGGCAGCAACAGTGCCGTCAATGCTCCGATTTGATTGGATGAGCTACTTGGTGGGATCAAGCCTTTCATTCACCATAAAAGAACTCATCTTAACCCAGTAAGTTTACCAGAGAGACTTGCAGTCACTCGGCGAGTCCTGGCATCTGGTTTCCCAGGAGCTCGTTCAGGCTTCCTTTTTCCGGTTTGTCGGGCGCCGCTGAAAAAAATAGAGTGGTGCGCGCCCTCTGCTCGTGCGCTGAAAATCGGATGCGCCAGCCAGAGATGCTCACAAGTCTCTGAGCTAGAGTCCAAGTCAAGTCTCAAGTCTCTTAATAAGTAATAATAAGTAAATAAATAATAAGTGTTGCATCACGTAACAGCAGGCCCTGACAGGATGAGGACAGAGTAAAGGTACACAGGACCTCAAATTTCCACACTTTTAAAAACTTTTTTCCCCACTTTTTGAAAACACCATACAAGGGTTAAACAAACGCTCATTTATATTTCATAAGGAAGACAGTCAGAGTTAACCTCCCGTAACGTTAGCTCGTAGCTAAACCAAGAAGCGATCTAACATTAGACGGTCAATGCTGAGCTAACGTTAAACATGTTTACTGACCTGTCAGGATGCGTTTTCAGACGCCTGATAAAATCAGATGTGGTTGAGACACAATCTTTTATCTTGACACCGCGTATTTTGCATTGAGCGCTTCTTTTGTTCGGCCTGTCGTTTTGGAAGTTTTTAAACCCAAAGCTTACGATGAATGGCACAGCAGCGGCCGGTGCGGTCGACGTGTGTTCGCTGTCCTCTAATGTGTGGCCGCGCAGCAGATACGTAGTAGGCCTACGTTACGCCGTGGGTAGGTTACAGGTAACGGAGGGAGCGGAATAACAGCGAGCTCATCAGACGTTTCCTAAAAATAAACATTGTTCACGAGTCCTGCAGCTCAAGTCCGAGTCGAGTCTGAAGTCTTTCGAGGACGAGTCTCAAGTCGAGTCTGAAGTCATTGTGTGTGCGACTTAAGTCACACTCGAGGCCGAGTCTCAAACTCGAGTCCCCATCTCTGGCGCCAGCAGGAAATTACGTAATTTTGACGTCATGACGGCGCTCGCCACCTCCAAAGCGTCAAGCATAAATCACGTTTAACGTAGGCTACGGAGAAAGCTCAGCGTGGTGCCTCCGCAGGCGTGGCAGTCCTGCAAACTGCAGGAGCCGATACATTAGTGTGCCGACTGTTCTACGTGGCCCTGAATGTCAGAAAAGATGTAATAAAAACTTGTTTTTTTAATTAAATTACATTATTTAATAACGTTTTTTTTAATCTTGCTTTATTTTGCAAGAAAAAAATCAAATCTTGAATTTTTGTTAAAGTTGTCTGTTTCCAGTATTCATTCAGTCTGTTGTTCACAGTCCCTGCTGCATCACTGACCTCGAGTTCCCCACATATGTCACAAGTGATGTCATGATGATGTCACGTCGGTAAGGTGTACCAGCAGAGATCTTAAGGGTTGATTCGGTTGTGGTAGATGCTGACTCCTTGGGACTAGATGTTCTGACAGCCTTTGCCAATAATTAACATGTATTTATTATATAATAGTTATCTATTGGTTCTTCACTCATTCAACCTTTCCAGTAACAGTCCCTTTATTAAGTTTCCGGAGTAAATGCAGAGCTGGCCAACGTTTTCAGAGTCCTGCTTCTCTTCATAGAAGGAATGCCAGAGGTCTGTTTGGTAATGACTTTTCCATGACATAATGTTTTAAAGTACTCATAATTTAAAAGAAAAAAGAATAGAATAATAGATGTCAGAGATTTCCAGGAATGAGTGATCCACACTGTGATATTGAGTCAACTAGTGGTGAACTGTTGGCCTGACAGCAGCTGTGTGTGTGTGTGTGTGTGTGTGTGTGTGTGTGTGTGTGTGTGTGTGTGTGTGTGTGTGTGTGTGTGTGTGTGTGTGTGTGTGTGTGTGTGTGTGTGTGTGTGTGTGTGTGTGTGTGTGTGTGGATGAGAAATATAAATGGTGGCACATTGATTCCACTGGTGCAACGTAGGATACTTGTGGAAATTTACTTTTTAGTCTCACAGTACTGACTAGCCATGGGCCGGTTACCGGTTTCAAGGTATACCACGGTTTCAAAACCACTAAAACTTCCCGTCATGGCGTTCCTGTGGTATGAGCTGTTTTCAGTCAGAAGGACAGAAAGTGCAGTTTAGAAATCCCTCTCCCTGCCTGTGTGCAATGTGTTTAAAAGTAAAATACATTGTGCAGAATGGAGAAAAAAGTTGTTGTTTTTTACCCAGACTTTTTAAAATAATACATTTAGAGGAAAAGGGAGTTTTTCCTCGCCACTGTTGCACCAAATGCTTGCTCGTGGGAAATTGTTGGGTTTCTGTAAATGATAGTGTGGTCTAGACCTACTCTTTCTGTAAAGTGTCCTGAGATAACTCCTGTTATGATTTGACACTATAAATAAAATTGAATTGAATTGAATACTGTAATACCGTGAAACTGTGATGTTTTGGCTGAATGTTATACCGTCAGAATCTCATAGCGGCCCAGGCCTAGTACTGAGCAAATAAAATACACGTCTTATCTCCTCAACTAAGGCCTGATCTATAGCATGTGTAGCATGTATCTCTGTTCATTCTTCTGACCCCATATTTCCTAGGTATTATGATAGATAGTAATCAGAGTCTGAAAGATACTGGATTTGTGTATGCCAATTCATTTCTTTTCAGAATCCAATAATGAATTCATTCATTTTCTAACAAACACTTTTGATAGGGATCCCTGAAATGTTATTAAAGCTGAGACCAACATATGTACTGAGCAGGTGATTTCATTTTAAAAATATTATTTTGAGCTTTCTGGTGGACCAAGCCTGGAAAACCAACAGAGTGAAGTTGGCCACTGTCCATTTGGTGGACAAACTACTTAAGGGTTACTTTAAACATACTGTTCAAATAGCTGAACTGCAATTTCTTGTTACTTATCAGCCGACATACTGTCAAGAGAATAACACAGTTGGGCCCTTGGCGTGTCTAGAGTGACTTCATTCCCTAACAAAGTGTGCTAAGTCAGGAGAAGGCTGGCTGCTGTGGCTTGTGTGTGGGCTTACCTCTGCTCAGCAACCACAGCTAGCTCCGACCCAGAGCTCCCCACAAGCAGCCAGTGCAGACGCTGTCAGTTCACCATTCTTGTTCAAGTTTTGTTGTTGTTGGTGGTGGCTGGTCCAAAAAGAAATCGAGCTGGAGGTAGTAGGCGTTCAGTTCTCAAGGCCAAAGTCAAAAGTGGCCCCGACGTCGAGTCTCAAACTCTGAAGGTTGTTCAGCACCAAAATCCCACACCAGGGCCACGTTCAGCCCCAACAAAACGTAGCAACACGTTTATTTAAACTGAAACGGGGGTGCGTTGAACACCCTGTTGTGTCCCCGAGTTTACAGACATGACTCTGCTGATTGGGTATCAGCTGTGACCTGAGCCAATAAACGGCAGACACACTCACCAAACAAGAGAAAACTGAACTCAAAGCTTTGCACACCGTTCCCAGGAAACATGCCGTTCAACCAGGAAACCATAGCAACCTGGTGCACACCGTTTTGAGATTGAAAGTGCCCCAGGATCACACCTGAGCCAGCTGGTTAAAGGCTAAGCCCCGCCCACTACCAGCCAGCCAGTTCAGAAGTGACTACTAATATCAATGCTGAAAGCACACTGCTCACTAGGGTTGGGTACTGAATTCAATACTTTTTAGGCACTGATCGAATTGCCTCCTTAGTATCGAGTATGGAAAAATGCCTCGTCATTCAAAACCCAATTTCAATACCTAAGGAGTAAATCTCATCAGCGTCAGTGAGCCAATCAGCACGCAGCATGCTTCTACCAAGATCTAATAATGTCTGAGATTGGCTGTCTAACGTGACACGTCGTAGAGGCACGCAGGAAAAACTCTACGTTACACAGAGACGGCTCACGTAGTCGGAGCTGAAACATAAATACAAAGAGTTGTGCCGTGATGTGTAATGTTGCCATTACTTTTTGTTTATGAAATTGGTATTGAAAAAAGTCACTGTATTGGTATCGGTACCGGTATTGACATTTGACTATTGCTCACTTTAACTATGCACCAATTTATCTGTAATAAGCTTAAATACATATATACATATAATACATTAGCTCTGGTCAATATATCAGTCAGGCTTACAGTACATAGTGGGAGCTACCTCCTGGGTTCAATAAAGTGACTTAGTTTTTCTTTTCAGGTCGCGTGAAAAAGGTTTCTGCCAGCCATACCGAGGCATTGCCTGTGCTCGCTTCATTGGCAACCAGAGCATTTATGTGGAGTCCCTGCAGATGCAGGGGGAGAGTGAGAACCGCATCACAGGTAAGACTACCAACTGGCTCTCTGAGCTACCAACACACAGCTGGGTAGAACTGTAACTACTAGAGAGATCTGAGGTTACAGTTACAATCTCTGTTTCCTTCCTCCCAGCCGCCTTGACTATGATTGGCACCTCCACCCACCTATCGGACCAGTGCTCCAGGTTTGCCATCCCGTCCTTCTGCTACTACGTCTTCCCGCTGTGTGACGAGGGCTCCCGGGCCCCGCGGCGGCGCCAGCTCTGTCGAGATGAGTGCGAAGCCCTGGAGAACGACCTGTGCCACACCGAGTACACCATCGCCCGGTCCAATCCCATGATCCTCATGCAGCTGGAACTCCCCAGCTGCCCCCTGCTGCCGCGGCCCGGCACCGCCGACGCTGCTTCCTGTATGAGGATAGGAGTGCCAGCAGAAAAACTGGGTCCATGTAGGTGGATGCTACGGCATGCACACACATATTCTTTACAACAACTTGCAGCCAGTGTAACATTTTGATACTTAGTGAGGCTGGTCAGTTAACCAATAATTTACTGAAACACAAGTTATTTATCCATTTAATTAAATTATTTACACAGGCTGTCTTTTTATCAAAAACTAAAAACATTTTGCTACTTTTTATTGCTTAATCTATTATACTTTTCCCTTTGCCTGTCCCAATAGAGCTCAATAGTCCCGCCCACACTCCGAGAGACCTTGGGTTCCGGAAGTAAATTTCCCGTTCATTTTTCCCGTTGACGTCTGGAAGAATCCGTATATATAAAGAGTATTAGACCATTCCTTAGACTAACCAGCTACGGCATGACTCATTAGCATACAACATATCATTTTGAGTGAAAAAACGAACAGAAACTCCACAGAAAGTCAAAGGTACATATTTTCATTATCGAGCGAAGGAACTACTCATCCCATAAACCAGTGGTTCCCAACCTGTTGTCCGGGCACCCCTCAGCGGGGCGGCAAATATTACAGGGGGTGCGCAAGTCTTTATATGGTTTGAGGTTGAGGTAAAGCTTTTCTTAGACATAAGTAGGGGGGGGCGCCAAGGAAAAAAACGGTTGGGAACCACTGCAACAAACCACCGTGCACCACTGAATAAAGGAGGCTAACGTTAGTTTAGCTAACAGCTAATTCGGCTAACTGCTAGCTTAGGCAGCATGTAATAACTTTAAAAGACCCTCAAAATAAAACCTGAAAAGAACTGTTAAAATATATAATAGCTGTTACGTCAGCTGTAGCCTGATTTTCCAAGTGTTTAGTTTGAATTAACGTTATTTTAGACTGAATCAAGCTGTCAGCTAGCGGTTAGCCTAATTAGCTGTTAGCTAAACTAACATTAGCTTCCCGGTGGAGGCTTACGGCAGAAGTTTCAGTTTCAGTTTCAGTTTCATTTTATTTGAACAGGGACAGTGCACAAATTAACATTAACCTTGCACAAAAACAAGGAGAAGCGTGGAACAGATCGCGATTCGTGCAGTGTCGTAAATCCTCGTAAAACAGGATTATCATCTTGCGCACGTGCATGATGGATTGTGCAGGCAGCTCCCCCTCCTCCCCCTCACCAGCATGAGTTCCACCAATCAGAGGCATCACTGTGGGATTGTTCAGGATTGTGGGTAATGAAGTACTTATCCAAGACATCGCGAATAAAAGACATTTATCTCAAAACAAGGTTAGTGCCCCATGAACTTTTGACGTCTATATGAGCATATACAATCTCTTAGTCATGCCGTAGCTGGTTTTAAGTCGAACATCGACGGTTACGATTTTATGGCTTATATTCCAATTGTCAATGGAGAACTTGCATTGGATTTTTACTTCCGGAACCCGTTGTGGGCGGAACTGTTGAGCTCTATTCCCCCAAATCATTCCCCTTTGTCCGCTTCACACACACACACACACACACACACACACACACACACACACACACACACACACACGCTTTACCATGCTTTATGCTAAGCTAGGCTAACCACATCCTGATACTGAACACACAGACATGAGATTGATATGAGTCTTCTCACTTTCAGAAAGAAAGAAAACGTTGAACTATTCCATCCAAAGTAGTAACGTACTATATAGCTTTGCTATATTAAGCCCCACAATGTGAAATATAAAAAAAGAACATGAATAACATTTGAACAACAGTCCAGTTAAAATGTGTGACCATGTTACACACCACAGGACTGTCACTCACTGAAGTTCTGAATATGCAATCATTTTGTAAACCCCTCGAAATGTAAGTCCCCTCTGGTAAAGTGTGTAGAAGCATCCACACTGAGTCCCTGTCTGCTCCACAGATTCCCCCTCGGACCACAGCTGCTACAACGGAAGCGGGGATGACTACAGGGGCACAGTGAGCATCACTGCGTCGGGCCATCACTGCCAGCCGTGGAGCGCTCAGTACCCTCACAGCCACCACCTGTCCCAGGAGTACCCCGAGCTCTGGGGAAGTCACAACTTCTGCCGTAACCCGGGGGGCCAGATGCAGGGGCCCTGGTGTTTCACCCTGGACCCTCAGGTCAGGGTGGACCTGTGTGATATCCAGCCCTGCAGTAAGTACCACCATGCAGTAATTATACTTTCCATCTGTTGAAATCCAGACCGAGTGTGACTCTCGTTATCGCCCGTCGTCTTTCCCTTTTAGCTTTCACTTGTTCTTGGTTTAATCTCCTTCTTTCCTGTGACGGTCCTGCCCCAGTATCAGCCATAACTACAGCAGATAAATTGAATACAATTAAAATGCAATTAGGCCTATATAAAGAAAACTTCTGCTACCTTTTCCGGTGTTACACCAAAATCTGTGACCTGTCAGAATGTGTGACTGTAGCCCCGTCTACCTGCCCCAAATCATTTTGTGACTTTGTGGGAAAACTCAGACCCAGGCAGAGGCATTAATAAAAACTATATTACACTAGCGTTCTTTTCACTGTTTCTCTTGTTTGCTGTTACAGGTCATTTATGATCATCAGATGGAACATTACACAGTTTCACAAACATCTAAAAGTTACATATAGGCACTTAACACATAACAAATGTTATAAAGGACTTCTTTTGGAAACACTGTGAATAAAAGACAAAAAAATAAATAATAAAAAATCTAGATTGGTGTGGTGTTAGACAGTTTTACCTTTTTTTTTGCCCAGAACACATCGACGTATGTGACATGTGTTCCACTGGATTATGCCAACAGCACAGTGTGTTTTTGTGGTAGCAGTTTAGCCCCTTTCAGACATGAACCTCTTATTTAAAGGTAATGGCAATTTTACAAATCAGTCTCATGTCTAAATAAGCACCTGAGTCCCTCTTACCTAAAAGTTACAGCAGCAGTCCGACCTAAAACGTTTCTGTAACACACCACAAGGCAACCCAAGCAGCAGCACAGGGTAAAACATGCACACAGAGATGAAAAGCATGTCTTAGTTTCGCTTAAAGGTGGATTCTGTGATTCTAATCCAATACACTTTTTTGTCAAATTCAGGAAATCTCCCTACGATCTGACCAAAATGCTGATATTGCTATAAAACTTGAAACTTGCCACTTGAATATAATACAACAAAGGCTTGAATATTGGTATTTCAGCCCAAATTTGGGTTTCATTCATTTATTTTTTTCATTTTTATTTTTTGGCAGTAACAAGTGGTATATGCCTGTAGGGAGTTTGTCAGCCAGTGGAATACAGATGACAAGCTATTTTGCCATTTCTCCAGTAGAATAGCAGCGGCGTACCAGTAGTCAAAGTGCTAACCACTAAGAATCAGCATACACCACCAAACATGTTGGTGGAATGTAGAATCTGCCAGTGAGTGAGATTTCATTTATAAGTTGCACAAGGCAGCGGTGGCATATCATAAACAGCAGTGGCATATGTGAGTAAGAATCAGTGTATGCCACTGGGGAGTGGTAGCATGCTGTTAAATACCAGCCATAAGCCAGTGGAACAGCAGGGACATTACACTGAAAGGAGAATCAGCATATGACCAAGAACCAAGACCGATGCTACTTTTCTGTCTCGGCACTGTTACTACCTTTTTGTGCTGCAACACATATTCATTGATAGTAATTTGATTTTCTAATCCATGATCAGTGTGGCTAGAAATTTGGGGCATTTTCCTTTCAACATCCTGGTATACTGGACATAAACAGGAGGCAGCGTGGAGACTCCGCCCACTGCTGGTAGTTACCATGGTAACATTGGTAGTTTTAGTCTCAGAGAACGAGACGTCGTGACCGATAAGACCCAATCAGGAGGAGGAACGTTGGCGTCAGTGTCGGTGTTGCCAAAGGTCTCGTTTGAAACACAACCCGCAGATTCAGAACCAACACGGGTCACAAGGGTTTCCTAATGTCTCCGGTTTAGAGGCTCGGAAACACCAGAGCAGGGGGAATGAGAGGGGGAGACGCCAGAGTAGGGGGAATGAGAGGGGGACACGCCAGAGCAGGGGGAATGAGAGGGGGACACGCCAGAGCAGGGGGAATGAGAGGGGAAACACCAGAGCAGGGAATGAGAGGGGGAAACACCAGAGCAGGGGGAATGAGAGAGGGACACGCCAGAGCAGGGGGAATGAGAGGGGGACAAGCCAGAGCAGGGGGAACGAGTGGGGGAAACACCAGAGCAGGGGGAATGAGAGGAGGAAACACCAGAGCAGGGAATGAGAGGGGGAAGCACCAGAGCAGGGAGAATGAGAGGGGGAAACACCAGAGCAGGGGGAATGAGAGGGGGACACGCCAGAGCAGGGGGAATGAGAGGGGGAAACACCAGAGCAGGGGGAATGAGAGGGGGAAGCCCTAGAGCAGGGGGAATGAGAGGGGGGAAACACCAGAGCAGGGGGATGAGAGGGGGAAGCACTAGAGCAGGGGGAATGAGAGGGGGGAAACACCAGAGCAGGGGGAATGAGAGGGGGGAAACACCAGAGCAGGGGGAATGAGAGGGGGGCACACCGGAGCAGGGGGAGTGACAGGGGGAAACGCCAGAGCAGGGGGAGTGAGAGGGGGAAACACCGGAGCAGGGGGAATGAGAGGGGGAACGTAGCAGAAGATATTCCTTTTTTAAACCAAAACGTAGAAATGTAAATGCAGTCTTAATTTTAGGCATATATCAAGGGATATCTAACTGTATGGCTGCTATGTCATTCTGATGAAGTGTTTTCACACGGGCAATCGATGGTAATTCAACAGCATTTTCCCAGTATCATGTAGAAAGCTGAAGGGTAAATCTAAAAGGTGGTGCATTTTGATTGGTCAAATGACATTAACAAGGTCTGTTAAGTCCTCAGCTGGCATGCTGTGTGAGCCAAAGTATCACGTTACCAATGTGGGCGCACACAACCCTGTCATGAATGATATTTTGTCAACATGTACAGACTAAGGGACCAATCACACCAACAAGGGTCGCTGGAAACGGTACATCGCTTGTGTGAACAACAGATAGTGCTGCCTCTCCTGGAACAGTGTAGGCATTGTATTATATCATTCTCAGTGAGTGAATGTGTGAAAGACAATTCAAACATCATCTTTGTCATGATTAGACTACCAGATTCTTTCCGCTGATCTAAGGGACTGTTGGTAGCTGGATGCGGTCTGCAGTGCCGGACGGCACAGTGAGTGATCTGTCAGCACATGATTTGTAACAGAATGCTGCAATGTAATGAAGAAAGCCATCCACAAGCTTTACACGCTGCTGTCTGATGTTTTGCCAAGATCTTTAGCTGTCCATTTGTCCTGGAGAATGATGATGTGCTGTAGAAGCTATTGGCTCTACAGTCTTCCCATGTCCCTGTTGTTGATGTGTGTATATATATACAGTTCCTCTGTCAGGTGGACCACAGGGCCCAATCAAAGTGCAGACAGGGTTATTACCAGCCACTGCTGAAAATGTCCTGGGACATTTTGAAGGTCAACAGGAACTCAGCTTCTGGAAATCGTAAAACTTTCCCCTCTCTTGGCCTGTCTTATCCCAGTCCCTCCTTTGCTCTGCCAAAGTACTTGCTTAGATCCACTGGTTGGAAGCAGGTGGCTTTGAGTTAATGAAGTCACACAGTGGTCCACCTAACATATAAACTGTGGTTTTATTTCTTCCTGAAAACTGTGGGAGTTCCAACTCGAAAAAAAAACCTGTTCTTTATTCAATGCAGTTACTGGCTTGTTCTATTTCTGTCTATCCGCGCACCATTTCTAATTACTGCAACTTTCTACGGTGTAGTTATTTAAAGTGGCGGCCAAAAAAAAGCTCAAAGAAGCGTGAGAGGAGGCACACATGTGCAGCTGCTGCGGGTGGTGCAATAATCGGTCTAGTTCAGTTAGAAAGCTGCTAGAGTTTATATTTTTGGGATGGAAAATGGATGTAGTTTTAAACATGGATTATCCATGGTGATGTCACTATCAGTTGACTGAGAGTAGACTACTAAAACCTCAGTTAAAGGCACAGGAGGTGTCTGTTAAACACATCATAGCCTTCAGGAGGATTGTTGTATGTATGTTCGGTTCAGTCACTTTATTAACCCAAAAGGGAAACTTGATCTGCAGTTAGGAGTGCAAGATTAAAAAACATACAAACAACGTACCAATAAACAAAAACACAACAATACAAAGACATGAAGTACAAAAATGTTCCTGTATGTACAATATATACAACACAATTTTACACAACACCACAGGAGCAATGTCTAAAAGTTCTACATAACATGTGGAAATTAAGCCGAGTTGTTGAACATGGAACAAAGGAGTTTTTACTCCTATTGCTCTTGAACCGGGGTACTCTAAATACCACATATTATGTATTCAAAGATAAAATCAAAGAGGACTTAACTCGCTAATACCTCTATTATCTTCCCTTCTGCAGAGCCTCCAGAGAACCCCAGGAAGGAGATCCTGTTCATTCTAATCCCTGCGATCGCCATCCCATTGGTCATCGCCTGCCTCTTCTTTCTGGTTTGCATGTGTCGCAATAAGCAAAAGGAATCGTCGGACACACCGCTCCGCTGCCAGCTCAGCAGCTCACCTAGCCCGGACATGGAGCTGTCTCTCCTCAGTCAGCAGAAACAGCAGGTAACACACACACACACACACACACACACACAGTGAGTCTCATTGGGTACTTCATCACATTCTTTCTGATGTATGGCCGTGTTCACACCAACATCAGCGCTGTATTAGACAACACAGCCCCCTCATTCATTTTAACGCAAAATAAATGGTTAAGCCCAAATTCATTGAGATTTTTGCACCGTGATAAAGTGTAAGGGTAATAATAAGGTAGAAGATGGGGCTTCAATATCAGTTTATTCTGCATTGTAAGTGGTGCATAGTGTTACCAAACTAATTTTAGTTTACATTACTATAAAGCACACGGTCAACCCTTGCACTTTAGTGGTCACTCAGGGTGTATTACTTTGTAACACCAACGAGGTGATTCTACTGTTTACCTGGTGATTGTGTAGAGTTTAAAATGATTGTTAGTGTGAGAACCAGAGTTGTAAAAATCCTTTCTTATAGTATTATAAACCACTGTGCAGTGTTTTGGTGTCTGATAAACCTTAAAACCCATGGATCTATTACTCAAACTCCAATCTGAGGATCTTATTCATCATCTCATGGGTACCTGTAGCAGCACACCCCCACAAACGCAGTGCTATAGTTATTTTTTAATGCAGTGTTGGTGGTTTAGGGTCTGAACACCCAGTAATGAAAAAAAGTGACCCCCGTACAGATGGATTATAAACTGTTGCATTCCAGTGCTAAAGTAATACATTAGGTTTTATTGTTGGCCATACACTTTGATGACATGTCATTGTATTTATTGCTTTGTGACTGCAGGCCAAGCTGCGGGAGATTAACATGTCAACAGTACGCTTTATGGAGGAGCTTGGTGAGGATCGCTTTGGCAAAGTTTACAAGGGCCACATGTACGGCACGGCGCCTGGCGAGCAGACCCAAGTGGTGGCCATCAGAACGTTAAAGGACAAAGTGGATGCCACTCTCTGTGAGGAATTCCGCCACGAAGCCATGCTCCGCTTTCACATCCAACACCAAAATATTGTCTGTCTGCTGGGTGTGGTCACTAAAGAGCAGCCAATGAGTATGATATTCACCTACTCCGGACTTGGCGACCTGCACGAGTATCTGGTGATGCGCTCCCCTAACTCAGACGTTGGCAGCTCAGATGATGGCAAGACAGTCAAATCCACACTGGAGCAGGCTGATTTCCTTCATCTTATCACCCAGATTGCTGCCGGAATGGAGTACCTTTCCAGCCAGCAAGTAGTCCATAAAGACCTTGCTGCCCGAAACATTCTGGTCTTTGACAAACTCAGCATCAAGATCCTGGATCTGGGCCTGTTCCGAGACGTCTACTCTGCTGATTACTACAACCTCATGGGCACAAGCCCTTTCCCCATTCGTTGGATGTCCCCAGAAGCTATTATGTATGGCAAGTTCTCCACCGACTCGGACATCTGGTCTTACGGGGTCTTGCTGTGGGAGACTTTCAGCTACGGTCTGCAGCCGTACTGTGGCTACTCCAACCAGGACGTGATCGAGATGGTACGCAGCCACCAGCTCCTGCCTTGTCCAGATGACTGCCCATCCTGGATCTACACCCTCATGCTGGAGTGTTGGAGCGAGTTCCAAGCAAGAAGGCCTCGCTTCAAGGACATCCACACACGCTTGCGCTCCTGGGAAAGCCTGTCCAACTATAACAGCTCTGCTCAGACATCTGGCACCAGCAACACCACCCAGACCAGCTCTCTTAGCACCAGCCCGGTTAGCAACATCAGCATGAGCACAGCCAATGCGTCGCGCTACACCAGCCCTAAAAAGAGCTTGCCATTCCATCAGCCCCAGTTCCTGCCCATGAAGGGTCAAATGCATCGGCAGATGGTGCCGCAGCAGCTCTACATCCCCGTCAATGGATACCACCCCATGCCAGCTTACCAATACCTGCAGAACTTTTACCCCATGCAGATACCCATGCCCATTCCCCACCAGCAGATGCACCACCCACCACAGATAGTTAGCAAAGCCGGTTCTCACCATAGTGGCAGTGGATCCACGTCTACAGGCTATGTCACCACTGCCCCCTCCAACACTTCTGTCACAGAGCGAGCAGCTTTACTAAACGACGACTCCAAGACCAATGATGAGGACTTGGCTGACCGGGCGTCCCAGCAAGGGCTGGACCACAACAAGGACTTGATAGTGCCTGAAACAGAGTTGCTAGGTGATAGTGACCCCCCACAGACTGACGAACTTGGGATGCACTTGTCAGACACATAAGTGCGAGCTGTTTGCAGTAGAGCCAAAATATTCTGTGAGCTGTGCTTGCCAAAAATTCAATAAGCAGCATAAAGTGACATGAACAATTTTGTGGAGCGGTGACTGAATGTTTTTTACGAGTTTCTTAGATAGTACTGACGCATTTTGAATGTCAAGTATGTCTCATGTTTGCACCTCTCAAACTCCTGTGTCAGTGATTAAGCAAAATTAATCTGCAATCCTCTATAGACCTTGTTTTTATCATGTTGCCATTCAGAGGAATTTATGCTGTTGCTGTTGCTGTGCAACACAAAACATTTTCTTACCCACAACTACTTTAGAGGATGCCTTGCCTTGATAGGAGTTTGGCCTTCTCTACAGCAGGGCTATTCACTGGGAGAGGGCAGGATTCATGCCTACACCCCCACAAATCGGACACCACACCACTCTATACAGGCACCTCGACCTGCCAGAAGGAATTGCTAGCTCAGCAAAAGTCTGATGATCCCTCACCCTCTTCCCACCCACTTACTATGCCAGTTGTGTTTATTGGAAGACACAACCAAGCCAGAGCTATTGCTACCAGAACCCAGAACTTTTATTTTCGCATTTTTGGCCTTTATTTGATAGGCCAGCTGAAGACAGGAAAGGGGGGAGAAAGGGGGGATGACATGCAGCAAAGGGCCGCGGCTCAGACTCTAACCCTGGCCGCTGCGCTAAGGACTGAGCCTCTGTATATGGGGCGCACACTCTACCAGGTGAGCTACCAGGGTGCTCCCTGTGAGTTTTTTGTAGTGGTGCCATTTTGCTTGTGCACAACTTGTGCATCCCATATGACAATATTTTGTTTTTGCCATTATTATTCTATGGTTTGTGAAAGCTATAATCATAGATTAATAGAATGTATGATGAATTGAAATCCTATAGGTCTATGGGTAACTTTGTTAATAATTATTCTCACTGAGATGTATTTTGGAACGTACCTCCATCAAACAAAACATAGAATAAGAACCAAGAATCTTTTTTTTTCACACGTCTTCATTTCCCACTTGGTTGATACTTTAGTCAACGTCAACTTTGATAACCAAATTGCACACATTTGTATGTACTTTGGTTTCAACATTTTATTTGTTTATAGTTTTTTTTTATTGGTGAAGATTCCTATAGCCTGGTGTTAATACAATGTTCTTTCCACCACGTGTTTGCTTAGTTTAAGTTTTGCCTACAATATAATGTGTACATCCATTTATGGAGTATCCAATAAAGTCATATGAATAAAATTGTGTTTTTCCCTTCGGTAAGAGAAGGAGGTCATGTCCTATTACTTGATAATATTTTGTCATCATCTGTCATTACATGTGCAGAGAGTCATATATGGTACACTGCACAGTCAAGTTACATTAGGCCAAATCATATGCTTTGTAGTGAAGAAAAACATGTATCGCTGATACTAATAAAGTAATCTAAAAGACCACATACTGTACCTTTCCGTATGGGTTCACATTCTCATTTACAAATGCTTTATATATTGTTAGGATTATGTTTCCCTTTAATTTAACAACAGGTAAGCATATAAATGTTGGTCTAAAAACAAGACTCATGATCCTGCTGAAAGTATCCATTTGACAACAAGAACACTGGGTTTGACAAAATAAACTTAAGTCAAGGTTCACTTACTTTTTAACAGACCTTTCAACCACATATTATAGTCGTCATCCGTGAATGTGGTTGTTGGTTTCGTCCTTTAAAGGGTTGGCTAAGTTGTTCCATGTCTAAGCATGGAATTCTGGGATGCAGAGATCGTAACTTTGCCCCGTTCAAACATGGACTTGGTGTCTAAAAACAGCAGCGTACCATCCTCTTCCTGTTCACTCGTGAAAAATGGTGTGCGGGTTGATAATGTGTTGGATGATACTGAAGTAGGGCTGGGTATCGTTCAAATTTTTGATACTGATACCAATACCGAGACTTTGATACCGGTTCCTAAACGAAAGAAATTATATTACACATTACGGCACAAATCTTTGTATTTATGTTCCAGCTCCGACTACGTGAGCCGTCTCTGTGTAACGTAGAGTTTTTCCTGCGTGCCTCTACGACGTGTAACGTTAGACAGCCAATCACAGACATTATTAGATCTTGGTAGAAGCATGCCGCTTGCTGATTGGCTCACTGACGCTGGTGAGATTTACTCATTAGGTATTGAAATTGGGTTTTTGCAGATGTATGTCAGGCTTCACAGTAAACAGGAAATAAGGATTAAGATACAGGCGATCTCCTCCTTGGCCCAAAAGATCACAGGTCCATTACCAAAAGCAAAATAACGCAGGAGCTCACCAACAAGTGATAAACTAGCCATCAAATCTGGCCAATCGGCCACCAACCAAAGCAGTCTGTATGAACATTTGCAAGTGTGTAAAAACAGACTTCAGGGACCAACATATTTAAACTGTCCTGACCACACCTTTAATTAAAGAGTGGACAGAAACAAGCTGGACTCTTCCCTGGACAGGATTCTTTTCAAAAGTATTGTTAACAATTTTAAAGGAATTAAATAACACCAAATAAGTACTATAATTATTTTAAAGTGATTTGAATGACCGATCCAAAACAGAAAGCCCTTTATATGAAACATTTTGATTGAAGGTCTTTGTTTCTCAAAACATAGCTGTGTGTTTATTTGGGAATATTGGTTTTAATATAATCGAAAGTTCTATTTACAGCCTTCCATTTGATTTCATGCATTAAACCACACTGCGTCTCCAACGTCATCCACTCAGCCAAGCCCCAGACACAACACCTTAATGCCTTGGTGGCGATCTCTGGAGATTTTAATTCCGTGACTCTCGCCAACACCCTGATAAACTTCACACAGCTTGTTGACCTCCCCAGCAAAGAATCCCACTTATCCAGGGTGGGGTCTCGGGTGCAGCAGCTCCAGCAAGGGACCCCAGACTTCCCTTTCCTGAGCCATATTAACCAGCTCTGACTGGGGGGTCCATAGGCGTTCCCAGGCCAGGGTGGAGATATAATCTCTCCCCCTAGTCCTAGGTCTTCCCCGAGGCCTCCTTATCAGATGTCCCAACCACCTCAGCCTAAGGCTGGGCAATATATCAATATTATATTGGCATTGATATATGAGACTAGATATCATCTTCAATTTTGGATATCGTAATATTGTGATATGACACAAGTGTTGTCTTTTCCTAGTTTTAAAGGCTGCAGTACAGTGAAGTGATGTCATTGTCTGAATTTACCAGAATGTTCAAGCTGTTCTATTATTTGCCTTTACCCACATACTCATTACATCCACATTACTGATGATTATTTATCTAAACTCTCATATGTTAATATTTAGTGAAAGCTCCAAAAGTCAACCTGACAATATCTACATCAATGTATTTGGTTAAAAAATATCGTGATATTTGATTTCGCCTAGCTCTAAGTCAGCCATTGCTACTTTCTACTTCTACTCCTCTACATGTCAGAAGATAAATATTTTACTTGTTATTCCAGTACATTTTCACACTTATTGTTACTTTTTACATAGAGAAGAACATATAATCTGCGTGAATGATATGATGCAGTGCTACTAACATACCCAGTAGTATGCAAAGTATCTAAAATTGGCTCCATATTGCTAAACTACGTTACAATGCTCCTACATGTTAGGGATAAGAAACATCATAATATAATATTCTATAATAATATAACACTTTGGGCGCTCAGATAGCTCAGTTGGTATAGCACGCACCCACTGTCACTTGTCCTGTCAAAATAAAGGCCTAAAAATGCCCACAAAATAATCTTTAAAGAATAATATAACACTTTGAAAGTAGCCATTCTGCATAATGAGGACTTTTAATGAGGACTTTTATAATGCATAATCAAAACGTTTCTGTGTGTGTGTGTGTGTGTGTGTGTGTGTGTGTGTGTGTGTGTGTGTGTGTGTGTGTGTGTGTGTGTGTGTGTGTGTGTGTGTGTGTGTGTGTGTGTGTGTGTGTGTGCGCGTGCATGCATCATAGTCTTTCTGTGCTCCTCCTCTCTGTCCTCATGGTCACATTTCTCTCTGGATTCTTCATTTCATGTATATTTTTGTTTAGACATAAAACGTAGGTATTTAGGAATCAGCTTAGACTCCCATCCAAGCTTTGACAAACAAGTGTGTAATATCTGCAAAAAAAGTTCAATCAAATCTCAACTGCTTCAGACTCACCACAGAAAGTAAGTGGCACTCAGCACAGCCCAGCATGCATGCCATCATATTTCTACACCTATCATACTGCATTACTACCTGGTCACAGGCCTCACAATGAATTATAAAACCAATCGTATAACTGTGTCATCAGACAGTACAAACCATGGACAAAAAAACAATGAAGTAGCATCATTGTCTATCTGTTAAACTAGAAAATGCATTTCCTGCAGAAAAAGCGTGGGAATGCTGAATAGCTAAATTGCTAAAGTGGATGAATAGCTTAAATCCGTAAGAAGAAGCTGAAGTAGTGAGAATAGGTGGAAAAGTATGAATGGACATGAATTTCAATAAAAAAAGTTGAAAAACACCACTAATGTATAAAATGTGTGCAATATTAAAAGAAAAAAGAGGGAGAGAGAGACAAACAGAGAAAGAGAAGGAAAGTGAGAGAGTGAGAGGGATAGAAAGAGAGAGAGCGAAAGGGAGAGAGACAGAGAGGAAGAGAGGGGGACAGGGAAAGGAGAGAGATAGCGAGAGAGAGGGGGAGGTAGAGAGAGACAGAGAGAGAGGGAGAGGGTAAGAGAAGGAGAAAGGGAGAGAGAGGGACAAAAAGAGTGAGAGAAAGAAAGAGAAAAGAGACAGGGAGAGAGAGAGTGATAGAGAGAGAGAATGAAAGAGAGAGGAAGAGAAAGACAGCGACTTCCAATTGCTGGAAGTTCAAATAAATTGACTAAAAAGGCTGAAAGTATGTATGTGTATGTGTGTGTGTGAGAGAGAGAGAGAGAGAGAGAGAAAACATAAAGAAAAAGAAAAGAAAATAGAGAACATTATCCTCAGATATACATTGATTAATGTGCAGCAGCAGGATTTGAACCCAGGTCTCCCACACAAAAGCCATGTGTCATCACCACTGCACCACCAGTTTATCATGAGCAATGCACAGACCTGTAGTATTTAACTTGTGTGTCTGTGAAAGTGTTGTCATGGTGACTGGCTGATTACCTGTGACTGTTTGTAAACATGCTTTGATCTCTGTGACGAGCTGCAGCTGCTCAAACTGACACCTGTGTCACACACTGCAGTCATCCACAGACAGTGAGAGTGACCTCCGAAACAAACGCTCATACTGCCAAAATGAAAAGCGGTATCAGTCAAATGACGTAATCACGACGACCACAAGGCCTTCCTGAACAAAATCATGTAAAATGTATATGGATAAAGTCAAAAATGTGGGCATATCAGCGATTTGAAAAAGTGCTTTGCTGTCCATTTCGCTTTGAAAAGTGGAGCAACTTTTACATTGCTGCCAATGGACAATTGGCAGCAATCTGAATCTGAATTGTGATTCAGAACTCTTCATTTGTAAGCTCACAGAGCCAAAGGTATAAGCACAACTGAGCACATTGGCTGAAACTAGACAAAAATACCTACGTTTTGATGTATAAATTGTATATGTCAAGTTAAAGTCGTGGGTGTAGGAGCAATTCATAGAGAAGGAACTAAGATGATTCTTTCTAAGCGCCACACTCTAATCTGTGTGACATCACCCACTGGAAATCATTTGAAATGCAAAATAATCCTGAAAAGATCACTAAACTCAAACAGCTTTTTCACAAAAACTGTAAAAGATATAAAATCAAGCACAAGCCTAATAGCTGAATTGTTTGTGAACATTTTAACCATTTGTTTGGTGTCTGTAGGTGAAAGTATGAAGGAGCTGAACTTTTGGGAGCGGAAGAAGATTTTAAGCATTTGAAGCTTCTTCTCATTGACTTCAATATTAAAATAAAATGCTTAAAAGCTTAATTTAAAAAAAGCATAAATAGTAGAAAAAAAGTTTTATTTTAAACGTTGAATGGTTTTAATAGCTGAAAGTATGCAGAAGTTACAGAGCCAATAAACGTACGGAATAATAAAAAGCAGAAGACGAAGAAGAAGATATAAAGAACAGAATAACAATAGTTGGGAATGCTGAATCAGCATTCCCACCAGCAAAGCACTCAGTGGAATCGCTGCACTGTGAATTTTCTAAAAACATCCTCTGAACCAACATAACAACAAATGCAGCTGAGTTAGGCCAGTTTACACTTTTAATTAGGAAGGGAACAATTAAATGTTATAATCACCCGTCCACTATGAACATTTCTTCAAAACATGAACGTTTTTGTCCCTTTTTTAAAAAAGATTTCCCCCACTACCACCATCACCAATTTGTTCTCGCTAGTATTGCACTTAATATTGGAATGCATGGTCAGTAAACCTCATTTAGATAAAAAGAGAGCTCATGTTTGAGTTAAAAAACAAACAGAAACTATGATTTATTTTGACTAATAGTTAAGATCAGAGGATGATGAGTGTATGATCACAGAGTGGTTTATGTCATTAGTCAGGATGTTTATTTATTTGACAGGGACAATGCACAGCTCCTTAGCAATAGCTAATAGAGTTAGCTATATATATTTTCATCTGTAGTCCCGGGGCAGGAAACAGAGAATAACATCTCTGTCAGAATGGACGCTGGAGTATAAAGTAAGTTTTCAAACTATGTTTTTCAAATTCTATAAAATTGAATAAAAGTCTCAAAATTCAATGAAAGTAATGAAGTGATCATTCATTTTTACTTGGGGAGAGCATTGAATGGAACCATCCGGGGTGTCTTTGGCCAATTTGGTTGATGGGAACCCAAATTTCTGATATATAAACTTTGATAACGGGTCATATTTGACCCGAGGACAACAGGTTAAAGACAGGGAGCCTATGTATCATTACAAAGGTCTGCGCTGACAAAAGGGGAAGAGAGAGAAAAGTTGTGTAGGCTAGCTGATCATGAATCTCATTTCCTAACAGCACACAGCCTCACACACCATCCAAGCTACCAGTGGGACAGTTATTACACCTTTAGAATGTAGTGTAACGCTGTTCAGACATACAAAGTTACGCACAAGTCTGAACATCTACAAGAGTATCAGTTCAGAGTTCTTTATTGTCCCTCAGTACAGAAAACAACAACACAATAAACATACAAAAGCAGCACACAACCAACAGACTGAAACAGATTGATTAAGAACAATTTCATCACTTTCCCAAATCTTGTTTCTGTCCACTGACTTTCAAATTCCTTTGCTATTATTTTAATCATAAGTCTCAGTGATCAGCCCCTGTTTGAACAATAAAGAAATTGTATTGTAACGGTATCCTCTGGAAGAATTAATCATTGTGATCAACTTAATTATTTCCCTAAATGTATGTAGAAATGCAGGCAATGTGATTCAAATCGAAAACTCTCAAACCACAGTTACACCTTTGGTATTGCCCCTACCGTTGTGAATACATACAGTGATACAATGGATGGCGTAATAAACGGTGCTCACATGAAAAACAGGCATGTGAACTTTCCAGGAAACACATACTTGATCAGAGACTCTGGTATGCAGCAGCCATCTTAACTCTGAACCTCCAGGTACAAGCCATGGATGGAGAATCAGAACCAATGTACACCGGCTATCCAACAGTGACCCCTAGAGGCGCCGGGCAGTATGAGAATCAGAAAACAGAAAAAGGTTTAACTGCCACAATAAGTACACTTACTACTGTGATTGGTGCGTACACAAACAGCCAATGCAAATAGAGTGATGCAACACAACACAGAGCTGAATGGTAACAGCCCCCCTCCTGTGATGGTCCTGCTTCTAAAATAGCATTAAAATACAATTAGGTCTATATAAAGCAATCTCCTGCTACCTTTTACCTGGCTGGATACTCACTAACACAGGCTTTACACAGGTGTTACACCAAAATCTGTGACCTGTCAGAATGTGTGACTGTAGCCCCGTCTACCTGCCCAAAATCATTTTGTGACTTTGTGGGAAAACTCAGACCCAGGCAGAGGCATTAATAAAAACTATATAACACTAGCGTTCTTTTCACTGTTTCTCTTGTTTGCTGTTACAGGTCATTTATGATCATCAGATGGAACATTACACAGTTTCACAAACATCTAAAAATTACATATAGTCACTTTAATGCAGAATGTTTACTTGTAATGAAGCATGTTTACACTATGGCTTTGCTCATTTGAATGAAATAAAAAATCTGATTGTATCTGTATGACATTATGAAGTCTGTGCAGGTGGTGCTTTAGTTATGGTATCTTGCTGAGTAGCCTATTGTAATTCCCTACTGCATTTTAACTATACTCAAATATTATTTAACATTTTGGCTGGTAAAGCACCATCTATCTTGTTATTGATACAGTATTTTGAACTGACGCACCTTTTTTCACAACTTTATTGAAAAAATACATTCAAATATACAACATTTCAGACACATACTCAAAATAATGATCCAGAGAAAACAATAATATGACTTCAAATAAACAGAAAATAGGGGGATGATTAAACAATATAAAATTACAATAAGAGACAAAAAGAATATACATTGTTCTTCAAAATGTTAACCATAGTGTCTATAAGTTTGAGAGACTTAATATATTCTTTGAATTCACATAAAAAAGCAGTGAAATTGGGGGGTAACATTTGTCCAAAAATCCAATAAGTAGACAATTATCCAACTTTCAAATTCTCATGTTCAAAATTAAAAAAAAGATATTTTTACATTCAATTTTGATATTATGATTGGTTTTACACTATATAGGCCTATAATGAATAATTCAAGTCTCAAAAGTACAACCCCAAATCAGAAAAAGTTGGGACAGTAGGAAAAACACAAATAAAAAAAGAAAGTAGTGATTTCTAAATGTACTTTGACTTGTATTCCATTGCAGACAATGTGAACACAAAATATTTCATGTTTTGTCTGGTCAACTTAATTTCATTTGTAAATATACATCCTTTCCTGTCATTCAGACCTGCAACACATTCCAAAAAAGGTTGGGACAGGAGCAATTTAGGGCTAGTAATCAGGTAAATTGGTTAAATAATGATGTGATTTGAAACAGGTGATGTCAACAGGTGATTGTAATTATGATTTGGTACAAAAGCAGCATCCAAGAAAGGTCTAGTCCTTTAGGAGCAAAGATGGGCCGAGGATCGCCAGTTTGCCAACAAATACGTGAGAGAATTATTGAAATGTTTAAAAACAATGTTCCTCAAAGAAAGATAGGAAGACATTTGCTTATTTCACCTTCAACAGTGCATAACATAATTAAAAGATTCAAGGAATGTGGAGGAATTTCAGTGCGTAAAGGACAAGGGCGCAAGCCTAAGCTGAACAAACGTGATCTCCGATCCCTCAGGCGGCGCTGCATCAAGAATCTTCATTCATCTATAAGCGATATCACCACATGGGCTCAGGACTACTTTGGCAAACCTTTGTCAAGTACCACAATACGTAGTTACAGCCACAAATGCCAGTTAAAACTGTACTGTGCCAAAAGGAAGCCCTATGTTAACAGTGTCCAGAAGCGCCGTTGACTTCTCTGGGCTCGGAGGCATCTGGGATGGACCATCACACAGTGGAAACGTGTACTGTGGTCAGATGAATCAGTATTTCAGGTATTTTTTGGGAGAAATGGACGCCGTGTGCTCCGGACCAAAGAAGAAAAGGATCATCCAGACTGTTACCAGCAACAAGTCCAAAAGCCAGGGTCTGTCATGGTATGGGGTTGTGTCAGTGCCCTTGGCAAAGGTAACTTGCACTTCTGTGATGGCACCATTAATGCTGAAAAGTACATAGAGATTTTGGAGCACAATATGCTGCCTTCAAGAAGACATCTTTTCCAGGGACGTCCATGCATATTTCAACAAGATAATGCAAAACCACATTCTGCACACATTACAAAGTCCTGGCTGCAGAGGAAGAGGACACGGGTACTTGACTGGCCTGCCTGCAGTCCCGACCTGTCTCCAATAGAGAATGTGTGGCGCATTTTGAAGCGCAAAATGCGACAACGAAGACCCCGTACTGTTGCCCACCTTAAGACTTGTTTGCAGCAAGAATGGTACAAAATTACACCTGAAACACTTCATCACTTGGTGTCTTCAGTCCCTAAAGGTCTTTTAAGTGTTGTGAAAAGGAATGGCAACATTACAAAGTGGTAAATGCTTTACTGTTCACACTTTTTTTGAAACGTGTTGCAAGAACCAAAATAGGAATTTAGTTTTTTTGAAAGAAAAACAATAAAAATCATGAGGAACACATTAAATTATGTGCTGTTGTATTGTCTGCAATGAAATACAAGTCAAAGTACATTTAGAAATCACTACTTTTTTTTTTTATTTGTGTTTTCCATACTGTCCCAACTTTTTCTGATTTGGGGTTGTAATTAAATGTACGTATACAAAGGTTTTTTTATTGAATGACAAATTTGCAAATTAATACATACTGTTTGAAAAGGTTAGGAATGGCAGAAACGAAATACGCACCTTAAAAAAATAAAAATATGAAAAGAAATGTCAAAAAGGGGCGCCATATTTGGTAAAATTTATTCTCAGATCCCTGGTGTAACATATTTTCTCTAAATTCATACAGGACATAATGTCTCTAATCCAATGTGAGTGGGAAGGAGGAGCAGGATATTTCCACTTGAGTAAGATAACCCTACAAGCCAATAAGGAGGTAAAGGCCAAAACCTTCAGCTTCACTTTAGGCGAGCCCAAATTAGGAGCAATGCCAAAAATGCCAGTAAAAGGCTCAATTTGATGGTGAAGTACTTCAGAAATTGTTTGAAAAACTGATGTCCAGAACTCAGTCAGGGTGGGACACGTTCAGTATACGTGAAAGAGTGATGCAGGTGCGCTCTTACAGCTATCACAGGTCGGGTCCACATCAGGGAACATACGAGCTATTTTGGTTTTAGATATGTGGATATGATGTACTACTTTAAATTGCACAAGAGCATGCCGGGCGCACATGGAGGTAGAGTGTATCCGATCCAGGACTGAATCCTACATGTGATCTGTGAAGGTAGAACCTAGGTCCTGGTCCCACATGGTTCTTATAGCTGCTAATGAGGGGCTATGCAACTTCGAAATAAGGTTGTAAAAGATAGAAATTGTGCCCTTTTAATGTGGGGTTAAAAGAAATAAACATATCAACAGGATTGGCTGGGGGTTTATTAGGGAACTAGGGAACTAACTTCTGTATATAATGCCTGATTTGTAGAAATCTGAAAAAAATTATTTTTTTGTCAGTTGAGAAAAACTAGCAAATAAATAGATTGCCGATACATTTTAAGCCTTTTTTATGCCAGATCTTAAATGCACCATCCACCATCGAGGGAGCAAACAAATGATTAGCTGCAATTGGGCTGAGGAGTGAAAAAACCTGCAGTCCAAAATTCTTCCTAAATTGAGTCCAGATTCGAAGGGAGAGCTTAATCACGGGATTACTGTTGGGAATAGCAGAGGAGAGTGGGAGTGCGGCGCTTAAGAGGGCAGATAGAGACAGTGGGCTAATAGCGCTGGGCTCCATTGTTACCCAGACTGGGCTGAGTCGTTGAGGTGAAAGTGCACCCAGTACACTAAAGAACGAATATTAGCAGCCCAGTAATAGTATTGGAAATTAGGAAGGTCCATTCCACCTGTTTGTTTGGGTCTTTGAAGAAAAGCTTTCCGTAACCGAGGGTGTTTACCATTCCAAATATAATTTATCATTAAAGAGTCAAGGGCCTGAAAAAAGGATTTGGGGGAGAAAAATGGGGAGACATTGAAAAAGATATAGGAACTTTGAGAGAAGTGTCATTTTAATTGAATTGATTCTACCTATACGAGAAAAAGACAGAGGAGACCACTTTGATAATATTTGCTTCGGCTGATCCCATAATTTGAGGAAGTTCGATTTAAATAGGTTTTTTTAAATTTCTGGTAAAACATACCCCAAGGTAACTCAGATGATCTGTCACCACTTTGAGTGGAAGAGCAGTATACTTAAGTTTAAGAGCTTCTGTATTAATCGGAAAGAGTTCGCTCTTACTCAAGTTTGTAGCCTGAAAACTGACTAAAGACCTCCAACACAAAAAGTGTCTCCGGTAGGGAGGTGGCTGGCTTTGAGACAAACAAAAGTAAGTCATCAGCGTATAATGATACCTTATGCTCGATTCCTCCTCTCCATATTCCCTGTATCCATTCGTTACTGTGAATGGCAATTGTGAATGGCAAATTTTTCAAGGATAAAAAACAAATAATTCAATTCTACTCTATGAAATGCTTTTTCAGCATCCATAGAAGCGAGGCATTCTGATCCAGTATTTTGGGGGGAATATAAAATGTTCATTAACCGGCGGACATTATAAAATGAATGGCGTCCCTTTATAAACCCAGTTTGGTCGGGGGAAATGATAGAGGGAAGAATATCCTCCAATCTGTGGGCAAGTATCTTCACATCCATATTTAATAGTGAAATTGGTCTATATGATGCACACTCTAGAGGATCTTTATCCTTTTGAACAACAGGGAGATACAGGCCTGATAGAATGAAGGAGGGGGTTTACCCGAGTCAAATGAGTCTGAGAATACTGAACATGAAAAAGGCCATAATTCGACTGAGAATTTTTTTTAAAAGTCAGATGAAAGACCGTCTGGGCCAGGGATAAGTTGCTTCGCTCTAAATCCGCGCAATTGATTAGCCAGGAGTTTACCAATCTTGTCACCATGCTCGTAAAAAGTACTTCTGCTCCTAAGCAACTGGTCGGCAACTTGACAAGAGGAAACAAGGTTGAATTCTGTCTGGAGTTTTAAACGTTCTTTGTAAAGTTCAGATGAGGGTGAATTAGCATATTGTCTGTCTATGTTCAGAATCTAATCAGCAATTTCAGTTTGTTTCTGTTTTAAACACTTATTTTTGTATGCTGCAAATGATATAATTTCACCCCTCAAATAGCCTTTCAGGGCTTCCCAAATTATTGCATTGGACACATCTGGTGTTGTACTTATACTCAAAAAAGTTTTAATATGTGTGGAGATGTGTGTAATCTGAGAGCAACAATGGATCCAGTCTCCACTGCCTTCTTGTACACTCAGCATCAGAGAAAGCCAATTGAAAGAACAGAGGAGCGTGATCTGAGATCACAATACTTTCATAACCGCATGACTTAAGGTCTGACATTAATGAATTATTGACAAACAAAAAAAAAAATCTATTCGGGTGTAGGTGTGGTGGACATGTGAAAAGAATGAATATTCTCTTCCTGTGGGGTATAATAACCTGTATGGTTCAAAGAGGCTATAATCAGCAAGAAATGATTTGATAGGCTATGACCTGCAGCTCTGCTAAGAGTGGCAGGGTTAGGGGAAGAATGGTCTAGTACTGGATCTAAATAACAATCAAAATCGCCACCAAGAATAAGAGAGTGAGAATTGAGATCAGGGAGTTGAGAAAAAAGTAATTGTACATCATCAACGTTAGGTGCGTAGACATTGGCCAAGATGACTGACTTATTGTAAAGTTTGCCTGAAACAATAATAAAACGTCCATTTTTATCTGATATAATGTTTGAGGACTCAAAAGGAATATTACTATCAATAAGGATAGCTGTACCCCTAGCCTTACCCCTGAAATTAGAATGGAAAATTTGTCCACGCCAGCATTTACCTAATCACCATTGGTCAGAGTCAAGTAAGTGGGTTTCTTGAAGGAAAACTATCCCAGCCCTGAGCCTCTTTAGGTGGGTGAAGACTTTACCCCTTTTCACTTGGTGATTTAGCCCCTTGACATTCCAACTAATTCAATTCAGATTGCCCTTCATCTAACTCAGTCATAGTGAGAACCCAAAGAGTTGCTCCGATGGGAAAAAGAAAGGCACAAGGACAGAGTAGCAAAATAACGAGGAAAAAAACAACCAAACAAAACACAAAAAACAAATTGAAAATACAGCAGGTGATGGCTTTTCAGCTAAACACCCAGTTAAACGTATACAATTGTAATATGTATTATAGATTCTGGTTCATCACTGCAAAAACTGCATTTGTTCTCAATTTGAACTGACGCACCTAAAAGCACCACACGCTCAGTGGATGACGACATACATTAATATGAGATTTGAGCTCTCTGCTGAAGCCAAAAGACATTGGCTAAACTCTGGAAAATGCTGCGTTTCTATTGGCTGCAGTTGCTGTCATTTCATCTTACGTTGCCAATACACTTAACCAGCCCCTGACCTACTAACACAGATCATGAGTCAGTAGCCACCTTGAGAGGAAAAAGCCGAGGAGGAGAGCCGGGTACTTCGCAACTTGTAGGATTTTTATCCACACTTCTTTCCTTATTAGCTGATGGGAAACCCAAACTTCTTCTCTGTGCTTGATACGCGGCGGAAAACCAGACCAAACCCTCCAACCAGGTGCTCGAAAAGGTACAGTTTTTTTATTTGAGGTTAACATTTAGCCACTGTAGTGTTAGAGATGTGTGCGGGATGGTGTTGTGTTTACGTGTTCGGAAGAACGTCCCAGAATCCCGGCGGCGCAGAGCTTTGAACTGTGTCATGTCGCTAACCTCCAGGCTGTCTTGCGTAAAGCCCACTTTAACATTTAGAATAGCCATGTTCAGGTTCGCATTTAAGGTGAAACCAAGCTCAAGTTCGAGGCAGCGTGTAACGTTATTATCTCGGCTGTTATTAGTTGACTGTAACGTTACTGTAGTAGGCTAGTAGCCTGCTAAAAGCAGGAGAACGGAGCCATGTATTGGGTTGTATTCGGGCACGTAGGCCTGCCATTACAGTAGTGAGTTTACGGATTGCGACAGTGTTGTAACCCAGAATCTGGCTGGCAGACACGTTGGCAAAGCCGTGTGGCTACTGTCTTGGGCGACTTGGGAGTCAGCAAGTTATTGGTGCAAGTGACGCTAACAAAGCAACCTCTTCTGTAACTTTATTAACCTATAATACTGCAAATTACAGGCGTATTTTGGGCGTAGAGACCTCAATGATGTCGACAGAGTGAATGCACACATTGTTTCATGTTACATTGTTACATACAGCGTTAAATATCTGACACATTATTTATGTATTTATTAAGATATAGGCCTATTTTAACGTACACATGCAGAGCAGAACAGCATACTGCCACACAGGTAAACTGTTTGCATAATGTCTGCAGCCATAGAAACTGCTGGCAGTCGGAGGCCGGGGGCGCAGAGTTTATTGTGTCATATGGACACAATGAAGGAATCTGGGACAATAGGATATGTTGACGGTCCGGCCCGGCCCGGATTCACCCCCTGCATGTACCCGCCGGCCTGTCGCGGCTGAACCGACGGTGAACTCCCGCGCCCCCCAAATCGAGCTCACGTTGCGGTAATATAACCACCCATTTTTATCACGTGTGATCCAGATTTAGTCTTGATGTCATTATGTTGCCTTGTTAGAGAAGATCCTAACATCCCTAAATAAATAAGCCCAGGCGTGCTGTGCCAAATCAAATTTCCACATCTGTAATATTTCCCCTCCTGTGATGTAAGGGCGTACTATTGATATCTTCCTTTGTATTTTTGTACATCTATCTATCTATCTATCTATCTATCTATCTATCTATCTATCTATCTATCTATCTATCTATCTATCTATCTATCTATCTATCTATCTATCTATCTATCTATCTATCTCAGAACATAGAAGAAGAAAACAATCCAAATAGTGTAGGCTGTCAGTCGCATATGGTAACATCAGCCATAAACTATTTCACAGAATTGCAAGTTGTCTAGTGGACTTCCAAAGCACCGACAGTGGCTTGTTTTGGATATTAAATCTCATTAGGGCCACACCATAATAAGTCCATTCCATAGGAACCACGCTATACTTTAGTCTACTGTCATTTATTAATTATAATAATATTTATCCCTTAATCAATGATTCCTAAATGTAGACCCTCAACAGGACAAATGAGGACATAAAGTCTTTTTTGGGAAATGTAACCACACCCCTAACCTGTATTTCTATTATTAACTTTATTTCCATAAGCCAACATCTTTGTGCAGCAGTCCCAGTTGGTTGTGTGCCAGTGTGTGCTGTAGGTCTGAGGTTACAGGCTGTGTGTGTGTCTGTGTTTGACATTCTGCAGGGCCACGTGTTACCATTCCAGCTGTCTGCAGTCCTTTGTTCTATCTCCTCTGGATGTATGGGAGCTTGGAAGCCCAAAACAGGCTAAACTGCCTTTTTAGCAGCACCTAGGAGTAGGGATCACTTTAAAATGTATTTAAGCAAATGTCATCTTTAGGTGATAATGGGCTAGAATGAATTATGACTTTATTAATACTTTATCTTGTGTGATCAGTGCTGAACTGTTACTTTAAGAAGCAAAAAGAATGGATGGTTTGTATTTGGAGATGCTCTTAACTCTGCCCATGGCATCACTAACCAAACCTTCTTTTAAACACCTTATGCCAGAAACCATTATTTTCATTATTGATTCATTTGTATTATTTTCTAGATTAATCAACCTGGACCCTATACCCTATGTATCAGCGTTTTATTTGCCTGATAACCGTTAAAGTTAATGAATTAAAAGAGTTCTACTCTGTCTCGGCTCCAGCTCTGAGTCTGTCCCTCTGCTTCAGCTTCACTCCCCACTGAGTCTGACTTCATGTAATGAGGAGAAAGACACACTCACACACACAAACGCACACATACACTTTTTTAAATGGAATTGGTCATTGTTCTGGGTTATGAGAATGAAGAAAATAATATTCACTCATTTTGTCTGCACCAGATCAAAGTTAATGTGTCCCTTTCAAAATTAAATTTTTTTTGGATACATTATACAAACCTTGACTAAAGTTTTTTTTAAGGATCTGCTTGCTTAAAAATGGAACTCATTCTGTCATGTTTTTTTTAACTAGTTGTAATCTCAGCAGTACTGAAATAAGAGATGTGTGTAAATCATCCAAGAAGCATACAAAACTTGTGTGCCATTTTTTTGTTATTCAAATTCTTAAATTGAAATCATATTTCGGAAATGTTGTTTCTTTTTTTTATTTAGTAGCTCAAAAGCAACACAAATATTAAATCTTACTGAATCTGAACTGATTCAATATGAAACCTCAATATCGACTCATAACCCTACAAATGTATCTATAATCAATCACATTGTGTATCTAGATTCATATTGTATCATCTGAGAGGGAGACATACTTACCTTAATGGAAATGCATTACTTAGAATATGGTTAACTTGACACTGACATCTAGAACCTCTCTCATTGTGTTACTCCACAGATTTCCTCAACTCAAGTGGATTAATCCAATGTGGCAGTTACTATTGCTGCATTCAAGCATGATGGTGTACAGTTGAAGACCTGTCAACATATTGACCGTAGCCAACAGCGATAATATGCAATCCATCAAGCAAGAGGTGGACTCCAGTGAGTCCTACAATGGAGAGGATGCCCTGGTCCTGGCTGTGGCTTTACAGGGGGCTAACAGAGACGTGATAGGCCAAAAAATCCCTGGTATTCCTTTCAAAGCAAAAAGTACCTGTCGCAGGAAAAGAGAGTTTATCCCAGAGGAGAAAAAAGACACCGTTTACTGGGAGAGGCGTCGCAAAAACAACGAGGCAGCCAAGCGCTCCAGGGAGAAGCGGCGGATAAACGACATGGTTCTCGAGAACAAGCTGATGGCCCTCGGAGAGGAAAACGCCTCCCTCAAGGCCGAGCTGCTGTCGCTGAAGCTGAGGTTTGGCCTGGTGAGCTTGGCAGCATATGCCCAGGAAGTGCAGAATTTATCCAGCTCCACTGCCATCGACCTCTACCAGGAGTTCGTTCCACCCAACGCCAGCCAAAGTTCGTCCGGCAGGGTTTCGGAGCCTCTTCACTTGCGCAGCACCTGCATATCAGTCATCAAGCATTCCCCCCACAAGCTCGAGACACGTACTGCGACTCAGGGCAGCTTTGATATCTGCAGGCCTGCAGAGGTCAAGCAGGAACCAGCAGAGAACAGCAGCTATGCACAAGAGCGTAGTAGTCCCTACGAACTGTACAGAAACTACATGGCCAGCCCTTTGTCTGGAGTCTACTCCCAGCCTGCCTCCTTCCTGCAGCTCACCAGGTCATCCAGTGACTCCCCCAGGAGCTCAGACGACTGCGCTGTGAGCAAATCCTCAGATGGCGAGGACGAGCAGCAGGTCCCCAAAGGGTTGATGCCGTCTGCCGCTGACCCAAGAAGTGTCATTGTCTCCACACACAAAGTGCCAGATGCCAGTTCTTCGGCATTGCCCCATAAACTGCGTATCAAAGCCAGAACCATCCCGATCAAAATGGAGGCCATGGACCCTGAATACGAGTCTTCTGGAAGGTCCTCCTCTCCCGTCAGGGTTTCCAAGGGAGGATGCT
The DNA here is from genome assembly GCA_023631565.1 of Gymnocephalus cernua. Taxonomy (NCBI): domain Eukaryota; kingdom Metazoa; phylum Chordata; class Actinopteri; order Perciformes; family Percidae; genus Gymnocephalus; species Gymnocephalus cernua. The sequence continues at coordinate 1,694,976 of CM042442.1, read as the reverse complement.
ACCAGAGCACTCAGGACTCTTCAGAGTGCACCCAGTTGTCCCCGTGCCCTTTGTCTTTACAGGTCACCAACATGCAGGACTGGAGCCAGCCGTCTGAGCAGTGGCATAAAAGCTGCCACAGTAGCAGACTAACCACGAGCCCTGTCTCAAACAAAAGCGTTGTGGATGTAAAAGAACGTTCCTATGCGCACTCACGTGCTGAGGACTTGTATCTAAGACCGGGCCCTGCCTGCCCATCTGCAAAAGTGGCCTCTCTGAAAAGACTGATCCCAGCACAGCAAGGGTCCGTGATAGAGTCAACCAAAAGCCCCACTGATCATCATGAGTCATTACCACAAGGATGGTCCTCTGCTTGACCTCTGTGGTTGTTGTTTTTTGCATTTCCACTGTATTTGCTGTTGCACTGTGTGGTTCATATTGGAGTTAAACAATGTTTCAATTATTGTAACTTTTCAAATAGAAGGTGTTCAAATAATAGCTGTTGGAACACGGGCAAAGGCCGTTTGCTAGTATAGGCTGATTTTAAAAAACATTGAGAAGGCGTGGAATTACCTGTACTGTAGTAAGGTAAATTCATTAAAATGTACAAAGCCACAGCTCTAATCCCATCAGTACATGTCATTCTCACCACTCTGCTCCTTAGGGTTTATCATCTCTAACACAAATACTGTTTTCATTCACTGTTTAATTCCATTTGCTCCTACTTTGGCATTTCTTCAACCACTTTCAACATACGGGCAATGAAACTTAACACTTCCTGCAATTGCTTATATTAAAAGCCTTGAAAATAAGACATTTTGGCCCTCAGGCCTTCTGCACTTCACCACAACCCTTGATGTGCGTTACTGTTCTATTATTATATTAAAAGCTTATGATGAAAAATCAGGATTATGCCCTGTAAGGAGAAACTTAACACTCCCTGCGACTATTTTGACTGGTATTGCGATTGTGATATGATTCACAATATTGGAGGGAATGATCATTTTTGTATCATTCTCATTTTCATCGAAAAATATTAAAATTTCACAGTGTAAAATTATCATAGTGGGGTCTGTCCCAGGTTTCTCCCTAAAAGGAGTTTTTCCTCGCCACTGTCGCACTAAATGCTTGCTCTTGGGGGAATTAATAGAATTGTTGGGTCTTTGTAAATTATAGAGTATCTGTAAAGTGTCCTGAGATAACTCCTGTTATGATTTGATACTATAAATAAAATTGAATTGAATTAATGTGAGGATCTGTACCAAACAAAGATTCTCTCTTCATTCTGTAGGATAGGGATTTGTAGGCTGGGACGTCACTAAATTTAGAATGGTTTGACACATATTTTGCCTTAAACTAATCATGCACCCCCCTGGATATTACAGTAGCCCATATTGTGATTTTGATAAAATTGCGATTAATTGTGCTTTTAAAAGTAGCTTAATCAGGTCAAAGCTAAAGCGACTGGAATTAATTGGTGATTGAAAACAGAAATAACAGCAGAGTGGTGAGTATGACATGACTCTTACTGATTAGGTTAGTGATAAATTGTACATTATACTGAATTTAAACCAACTATTTCTGGGCACTGTTTGAAAATTTACAGTTCATTGATGATGTGTGACAGACATTAATGTGTAGGATGTTAATATGTGTGAAGCTTTTATTTTAATTTTACCAAATGATTCATGACTGCTGTCCCACCTACTGTCCCTGAACACTGTTGCTTTGGTGTTTGTGGAGCAGGAAAAGGCCCCCGTTATTAACGGCTGGGGGCACTGTGATAAATGTTGCCAAAGGTTTGGACATTATTTGCTTTAAAGCTGAAATCAGTTTTTAACTAATGTAGTAATGTTATTGTATCCATTTGTGTGTTGGTGTGGTGACAGGTTTACAGTCCATATGTCTGCTTTAAAGGGAATGCTCTGTGGTGCTTTATTTCATGGGTTTGTCATTTCTAAAGACATTTCCTGGAAAGAATGTTGTCATTTGGTACTTATTATTGGAAAAAATATGTTGAATTGGTACTCTTCCAATTATAATTCAATTAAACTGCTGATGGAACCTTGTTTAGTCAGTGCACAGCAGGTCAGCTGAACATGTACAAATATGGAATTTGTCTATGGCAAACAAAGTTTTTCTTGAATTTAAATGAAGGTTTTTTTTACGGACACGCTATTTTCCCTATAATTATTATCTAATGACATAGTTCTTTTCAGGAAACTAAGTACCGGGACCCGTAAAATACAGCATTTCTGTTCTCTCTTGTCTTGGTTGACTATGGTAATGCGCTTCGGTAAACAGTACTGTGTTCTTGGACATATTGCACTCAATGACAATGTCACTGCATTCCAGCAGTGAGCTGAAACAACTTTACTGCTTCTCTGCTGTACTTTTAAAATGCAGAAAGTTCCAGATTTTTGGCTTTAATCTAAGTTCAGCGTAACTTTTTAAAATAGGCTCTGGTTCACTGTTTGCCAAATAGCCATCGCTTCTCTTTTGTTTTTAGTGTATTTTTGTTGATTATTCAAACGTTCCGGTCTGCTGGTTATACATGTACTGAGACTGGAGAATTGTGATTACCATCTGATGGAGCTGACAACAGTTTTATGAAGCCCAGACACATTCTATCCTCAGGTGTTTGCAACTTCTAGAAAAGTAACATTTGTATATCAAGAGTCTCCAGAGATTCAGGCTACATTTACATTTTAAAACAAATAACTTCTGCTACGTGTCCCCCTCTCATTCCCCCTGCTCTGGCATTTACCCCTCTCATTCCCCCTTCCCCCTCTCATTCCCCCTGCTCTGGTGTTTCCGAGCCTCTAAACCGGAGACATTAGGAAACCCTTGTGACCCGTGTTGGTTCTGAATCTGCGGGTTGTTTCAAACGAGACCTTTGGCAACACCGACACTGACGCCAATGTTCCTCCTCCTGATTGGGTCTTATTGGTCACGACGTCTCATTCTCTGAGACTAAAGCTACCAACGTTACCATGGTAACTATCAGCAGTGGGCGGAGTCTCCACACTGCCTCCTGTTTATGTCCAGTATACCAGGATGTTGATGAGGTATGAGGAGATTAGTTCTACTGGAGATAAAAACACTTGGTACACAGAGATCACTGGCTCAAAAACCAAAGCGTAGCAATGTAAATGTAGCCTCAGCATTAAACCAGAAAAGGCAGTGGCGGTTCTAGACCATTTCAAATGGAGCGGCCAGGCTGGGGTCCACATGCGATTTTAGGGGTACCAAATAAAGCACAAGTGTTACATTCAATTTCAATTCAATTTTATTTATATTATCAAATCATAACTAGTTATCTCGAGACACTTTACAGATAGAGTAGGTCTAGACCACACTATAATTTACATACCACCAACCCTCCATAGGATTGGTTCTACAAAAGACTAACGATACACATATAACAAACACAATACTCATTCAGTGTTAACCTACATTTTATGCATCACTACACATGAATAAAATCCCTCTTTGGGGATAAAGGTGGGGTTAAACATGTATTAAAGTATTTGCCCCCCCCCTAGAACCGCCACTGAGTATAGTTATTGTAATCGTAAACTGTTATGGAATCCTGATCTGTCAGGGGTTTATCAAATGGCGTATTTATTAAATTCTTCTTATACCCATTTGGGGGGATTACATCATACCTCCTGGTCTTCTCTGTTGTTAATTTCAAACAGCTGACTTCAGCCAACCCTAGATGAAGAATGGTGTGTGCATATGTTGTCATAGTTTGGATTATGATGATGATGATGATGATAACTCCATTTGCCCAGCAGCCTGAAGTCAAACTACATGCATCTGAACACTTTTCACAAGATTTATTGTAATGGTGAGTTTTTGTTTATAATAAATGTATTGTCACTGAATCAAGTATATTCTTTTCTGTGTATTTCTTTTGTTTGTTTTATAAATAATCCGAATCTCAGTATACATGACTGATACTTGAGTTTTGAGACTGATACTAATTTTCTTATTTTAGTTTAAAAAATCTGATAATTGTATTTTGGCTGATATTGATTTTGTCACACATTTAAGTCTCCAGACAGTGAGCTCTCACAGCAGACAACTGTGGGTCCCAAGTTGTTATTTTTAATGTTAGTCCAAATCTAAAGTGTAAAGTTCTGCTCAGTTATTTCCCAATCACTTAAAACATCTGTGTATTTTCAGTCAAAACAATAAGTATATACTGACTGACGGTGACAAGATATCCCAAACGTATGGTTATATTAAGATAAGTTACATATTCTTTGTTGTCAAGATAAGCTGAAGACATCTTGTATGATCAGAGCCCAACACTATATATCATATAATATGTATATATGCAATACTTTTGTGGCAACATCAGCCTTTTTCAAGCTACTCATATATTTTACAACAATCCATTATAAAATACAAGAGCCGTTTTACAACATTTATTAGTAAGACTGGAGATTTATTGCAGATATCTGTAATGCAATTAAAATGGAACTCTTCCAGTTATATTGTAGATATCTAGAATGTTTCTGGATAGGAAGACTGTCATTAAGGATATCTGAAATGTTCTTTTTGACTTTTTAACTCAGTTTGAGGGTTGACTTTTTTCAGCTTTGTAATATTGTTGCATTTATTTTATTATCTATTGTGTTTTTGTTTTTTCTTCTTTTGTTGTGCTTTTGTTGTATGTTCTTATTTATTTAGAGACTGTGTTCAGCACTTTGGTCGACAGTGTTGTTTTTAAAGTGCTTTATAAATAAAGGTGGATTGGATTAGGAAGAATTGAAATACGGATATCTGCAGTAAATATCCAGTCTAGCTAATACATGTTAAAACGGCCACTTATAGCCTACTCTTTAAGGATTTAAAGATATATTAAATTGAGTTTAGTATGTTCAGTTGTACATATCTTGAAATACAATTTCTATAAGTAAGAATGTTATTGTGCATATCTTTAATTACCATTCCATGAGAATATAATTTCCACTAGGAGAAATGCTGTTATAATGTAAACTGTAGGAGTGAGCAGATAGGCGAGGGGTTCGATCATTGACTGTAAGATGAACAGTCTATGGGTTCGATTAAATGTTCGAACGGTACTGACTGCAACCACGTCACGTGACGCCAACACGTGACCGGGTTCACAGTTGAAAGTCACTGCGGCTGCGGCTCAGCGTCCTCTATGGTCCTGAGCATGGCGGTCCTAGTGGGACACAGAGCCTTGTTGCAAGCTTTCCGCGTGAAGGCAACGGGCCGTGACAGTGTGTGTGGGCTGGCAGCGGCCTTCTCCTGCTCGAGACAGTATGCTTTCCCCGGGAAAGTGTCGCCTTCTTCTCGCCTGAACGGTCCCGGAGCAGGTACACGACAGTACAGCTCGGACCCGAAGGAGGACCTGCGCGTCCGGTACCTGGACGGAGAAGACGCCGGTAAGTCCCGCTCAGAATCCGTGTCATTTTAAAGGCAGGTTTGTCAAAGGAAAAACGGTAATTATTGTCTAAACGGAAGTCCCGGTAGCTTGCCAACAACCGGGAATTGACTGTGAAACCCATCCCAGTGTATCAAAGTAGAGTGTACGCGTTGACGTCATCTTTTTTTCTTTTTCTTTTACGTAATAACAACCTACTGAGTTGCATATGCAAACCTCTCTAAGTGGGGTGTGGGGAAAAATCATATACAGTTAAAGAAGTGGACCAACAGATCCCGTTGCTCTGGACGGAGACCAGTGAAGTCTATTAGAAGCACTTTTCCGGTGATGGCTGAGCGTTACTGCGCAGCCTCAAACTGAGCTTGATGACGTAGATGTGACGTCAAATCGGGTCAGAAGCATATTATCCCAGCCCTAATAAGTAAGAACAGTAGACTGAGTAGAGCATGCAAAATATGTGATACAATAAATAAAATGTTGAGATCATGTCATCACAGTGCCAAAATATAGCATAATAACACTTGAGGTTGGGCTGCAACTAGCCTAACGATTATTTTCATTATAGATTAATCTGCTGATTTGATTAGTCAGTTGTTCAATTGATCTATAAAGCATCAGAAAATCAATTTGCTGTCATGTAAGCGAAAGCAAACAGCACATCTCTTTTCACTTGAGAAACTGGACAAACAGTTAATAGATTATCAAATTAGTTGCATTTGATTAAGTAATGTATGACATCCTGGTAGTAGAAAAGGTTTTAGTATGTCGTTTCTAGTACACAACTGCCAAAATAATATACAGTACCAAAATGAAATGTCTTTCTACGTTCCTCTGCTGTACTGTAGTCTATTGCATGTAGCAAGGACTTAGGACGCAGCATTTTAGTTTTTATGATGTGGTTTTGGTAAGGATGCTTATTGTGTTTTCCAGTTGTGACATCATCGTGTTATGTAATGTCTAACATGATGCTCATCATTAATGTGCTTGTTAATTAATCAGCATGATTTAACTCTCTTTCAGGTATTGTTGTCGTTGGGATAAATCGACCCAAAGCGAAAAATGCCATAAGCAAAAATCTGGTCAAAATGGTATGTATTGTTATTTACCTTGTATTTATTTTTTTTTTAGATTACTATTTGGGGCTTTTCCCTTTATTTGATAGTGACAGTGGATAGACAGGAAAGGTGAAAGAGAGATGGGGGATGACACGCAGAAAAGGGCCGCAGGTCGGATTCAAACCCGCGCCGCTGCAAAGGACTCAGCCTACAGTGGGCGCACGCTCTTACTGGGTGAGCTAGAGGTCGCCCCACCTTGTATTTTTTTGAACATATCTATTTAACAGAGTTAACACAGGTAAATGGGGGGGGGTGGACGACTATGCGTGCAAGCATGATCGGTCCGCGTGCAGTAAAGGCAATGAGTCTTGGGTCTTATTTGACAGTCTTTGCATTTTTTCTGTTATTTCTGACAATTTGATCAACAAAATGCTAAATAAAGTAAATAAAATAGTAAATAAAATCCCAATTAACAAAACTGGTTAAAAAGATAATGTGGTTAAACTTTACTTGAAGGTATCTACATAAGAGTGACATGACACTGTCATGAATTTGTCATAAACATTATAAACAAGTCATAAACGTTTATGGCATAATGCTTCTTTTAGTAAGTGTCATTCTGTTTTTGTGATGACAAGTTATGGTTAGAGTTACCCAGGATTTCCACAGGCTGCGTAACTGTTGCGGAACGTCTCCGTGGTCCGCGCCGTCCGTCAATACCCACCGGATCCGGAGTTGTTGCGGAACGGCTGCGGCCAGGACTGACAGCTGTAGTCACGAGGACCCACTAGATCTCGCGAATTCACGCAGAATAGAACCACAAAACCACCAACAGTTTGTTTCTATTCCGAGGAGTAGAGAGGAAACAACTCCGTGCTGTGTTTTCAAGGTGTAGTGAAGAGAAATATGATCCTTCGTGAGCACGGTGTATTTTATTTTGAAAGTTAACCGGATGTTTTATTTTGTTTCTGTGCTCGACTTCCTGTCCCGCACTATCTGCCGTGTGCTGAATTGCTGCGGAGCTCTCCGGCGTCCGGCAAAAATAGAAGCTCTGCGTATCTGATCCGCAGGGCTGCGACCGCCGGAGCTGTGCCGGAGTCGGAACGCAGACGTTACGCAGCTGGTGGAAATACACACGTTGACTTTAATGGAAACCGATTGACACCGCCGACGTTCCGGAGCCGTTCCGCAGGTGGTGGAAATCCACGGTTAGGGTTCATGTGGCATGACTGTGTCGTGACAGTGTCATGTGTTCATAACATTTTCATGTCACTCTTGTGTAGATACCTTCAAGTAAAGTGTTACAGATAATATTAATATTTAAATAAATAACCAGGAGAGTCCTGTATACAGCCTGACTCATATTCCAGTTGATGTTCTGCTTGTTCAACGGTTGTTTGGTAAATTGCTCTTAAACACATTCAGAGAGGATTTGAATTGGTATTTTTATTCTCAATTCTTGTCATTTTGGTGCTGGTGAATTTCCTTTGGGGCTGACTAAAACCTCTTTGGGGGGGGGAGCGCCAAAGATTCCACCATGCAGGAAAAACCCTGGTTGTTAAGATTTGTGCACATGGGCTCGTCTGTGATCCTTGGTGACCTTTGGTTACCCATGATGCCTTCTGTGCGTACCTTCGCAGAGGCGTTCATGTGTATTCTTAGAGGAGCCTCATTCCATCTTAACTATGATGACAGTGTATGGAAACAAAGTGATCAATAGATCTGAAAAAACGTTGAAGTACCTGTAGCTCTTCACTGGCTTCCAGCACTTAGGTTCAGTGTTTTCTGATCTGTCGTATAATTTGAGTTTGTCTTGAAATATGCTCGAATTTATTATTATTTTGGTTTGTTAATACAAAGTGAGTTTTACATTTAAATCATAAAACATTATTTTAATCCTCGCTCAAAAACAAATGTGTGTTTCAGATGGTCGAGGCTGTGGAGGATATCAAGAAGAACAACAAAGTGCGCAGTGTAATTCTATGCAGTTTGGTTCCTGGGATCTTCTGTGCAGGTACACTCTCTTTGTTTACTGGCAGCATACTGCATTTCCTCTATTAAATCCCTTTTTTAAGATTAAGACTTTTATTGATCCCGCAAGGGGAAATTACATTGTTACTAATTACACACATATCCAAACATGCCTATACAGGCACTTATGGAGAGTCAAAGCCAAGCCCTAAAACCATGTAGTCATGTGGCCGGAATTCACTTTTATCTTTTATGTCACTTATTAAAGCCTATTTCCATACAAAGGTATTCTCTTAACTTTTATTTTATTGATTATTTAAATTAAATTATATTAACGTTATATTGTTTTATTTAACTTATTCTCAAATGTAGCTCTTCTGCTCAATGTTGTATAACTTTTAAACCATTTATTAAATAGTTTTTAGAAGAAAAATCCCGCCCACACTGACCATTACGCAAGCAAACAATTTATTTACGTTTCGGTCCTAGACCTTCATCAGGTAAATTAATTATGCTTGAGTAATTAAATAGTTTTTATAATTGATTTTGTACCTTTTTTACATTACATGTCATTTAGCTGACGCTTCTATCCAAAGCGACTTACAATTAAGTGCTTTCAACTGTGAAGGTACAAACTCCAGACAACAAGTAATAAGTGCAAGTACATTAGCTTTAAATAAGTAAAGCTACAAAGAGACATGGAAGCGCAGGTTCAAGTTTTTTATTTATTTATTTATTTTTATCCGAGGTGTAGTTTTAATTTGAAAAGTGAAAATAAAGTTTGTAATTGTTGCATTGGAGGGGTTTTCACTGTTCTAATCTGCTGTTTGGAATGTCTTATTCTTCAGTTGTAGACATTTTGCCAATCCAATCTTTACGTATACATTTGTGTATAATATTTCATAATATCTTGACTGGAATGTTGAGCAGGTATGGCTCTATTAAATGTAATTCTGTATTCAGCTTTATGTTCAGAGACCTTGAGACTGAGGTTTTGGCAGATCCCGGAGCTGTGAGCGGTGGACCACACTGTTTCAGGAAGCCCCGTGTCTGTGGTGCGATGCTGATGCTCTGTGGGTTTGTGCAGGTGCAGACCTGAAGGAGAGGGCCAAGATGCACCAGAGTGAAGTGGGACCGTTTGTATCCAAAGCCAGAGCACTCATCACAGAGCTGGGTAAAGAATGATCAAGTTTGTGTGTGTGTGTGTGTGTGTGTGTGTGTGAGACGGCGGACCAGGCGCTTGTGGACTTTAACGTCAAAAAGGCAGTTAACCACACATTCCCGTTAATCTTATGATGGACATGTGTTGTGATATTTAAACAAATGATCCGTCAACGGTGAAATAAAAGCCTCTTATTTACGAGACCGGTCTGAGAGACCTCCAGTTTACAGCGGGGCGTCCCAGCATGACAGGCTGGCCAGCGAACAAGTGATCCCGGCCGCCACCAGCTGGCTTTACGGTCACTTTATGGAGCTTCTCAACTCCGAAAACTTTGAAGCAAATTGTCAATTCGGCAACGATTTTCGGAAGACTGCCTATATTCGAAATCTAAACAGTTCATTTCTCGCCTAAAACGTTGTCAGAAGTGACTTTAATGATGAATAAGATGGTGACAATTGTTAAAAATGTCCCGTTGTTACCTGAACCGGAAACCCGACCCTCGTTGATCTAGGTCCCTATGTGGAAAAGGGAACAGTGAAAAGATCCTGCCCTGAAGTAGGAGCTGAAAGAGTTACAGGAACTGTGGCCAGAGGAACTTAAAAATCCCCAAATTCTTCCTGTCGGAACACGAGAAAAAAAGGGTTCTAGGAATGTTATGTTCTAGGAACTGCAAAAATCCCTCCGGTCGGAAAGCGGCTTTTGATACCGGTGCCTAAACGATACTTTTTTGGATACAAATTTTATAAAATCCATTTTAACAAAAAGTAATGACAACATTACACATTACACAAATCTTTTTGTTTCTCACCTCCGACAACGTGAGCCCGTCTCTGTGTAACGGAGAGTTTTTCCTGCATGTCTCAACGACGTGTAACGTTAGACAACCAATCACAGACATTATTAGATCTTGGTAGAAGCATGCTGCCTGCTGATTGGCTCACTGACGCTGATGAGTTCAGTGACTGTTCATATATGGACTTGAACAGGGGTCTCCAACCTTTCTTCATCTAAGGGCTACTTTAAAAAAAAAGCTACTTGCATCACATCGCCTACATTTATTTACATAACACACATAAGCTGAATGAAGCTACTGTTTGATGAAATTGCAATACCCAAAGCTTATGGAAAATATTAACTTCACGTCAAGGTTCATGTCTATTTCACACTTCTTTTAGCCCAGATAGTTATAGCTACATCACTGAAAATATTCCCATCAGGGTCCAAGAAAAACATTACCACTTTACACGTCTGTGGCCCACAAAGTCAGCTAGCTCACTTTTAATATCAGGGTCATTTTGGGTCTCAGTTTGTCCCAAACCCTATTGGCGTGCTACTTGTTCGAGACCCCTGGACCTGAATGTGTTCTCCACAATACACAAGGATGCATGTTCATGCATCACTTTATTTAATAATAATGAAAGATGTTTGTTTACAGATCTCATGTTATTTTGCTGTTATCATTACTTTGAAAAAGTGAAGAAGAAAAAGGTTTGAATCTTAAACTTTTCAAGTCAGGGCAGCCCAAAAAGCTTTCATTTTCTGCTGACTAATAATAAGTAAGTAAGTAAGTAAGTAATTATATACTAGTTAAGTAATCGTAATGTACTTCAGTGCTAATGTTATAATCACAGTTGTTGCGCATGTTATCGTTAGCAGGCGGGCGGTTCCTATCTTCTCACCTGGCAAAAGCTGGGAACACATCACCGTTGATTATGAGGATTTGAGATGATTTAGATTAATTCAGATTTATTCAGCAAGTACAAGTAGGAGTTTGCAAGTTTGAAACCAGATTTCAAAATTGTCCAAAAGGCAAAAGTGAGTTGATTTTCAGAAAGTGCTGTAATTTGTCCATAGTAACACCTGGGTGAAAGGAGTTAGGGTTACGAAGTGTCTCTGGCTAATTATATGGCCCATAACCCAGAAGCAGGGGGGGGACTTTGTGCATGACTTTGTCAGAAGTGAAGTAAATACATGTTCCACCAATGTAGTTGGATTTGAATAGTTGTCTGGTGTCTCTTGATGGGTTGTTGTCTTTTCTTTGACAGGTAACCTGCCGGTACCAACGATTGCTGCTATTGATGGAGCTGCCTTAGGAGGAGGCTTGGAAATGGCCCTTGCTTGTGACATCAGGATTGCCTGTAAGATTCAGTGGTCTTTATTTTCGAGGTTACAGATAACGTTAAAGGTGCCTTTTATTGTCATTTCTAAGCATACACAGAGAAACAAAACTTGTCCTCTGCATTTAACCCATTCTATACATACTGTAGGAGCATGGGCAGGCGCCCGGGGACCAACTCCAGTTTAAATATTTTTTTGCCAGTGCCTTTTTTTGGTCAGGGGGGCACTGACAGGGATGCTAGCTTGAAGTGTCTATAGAGTCACATCCTTCTAATTCCGGTCCATGGGACCTATCTTTCGAAAAAAGATGAATGGTAGTGAACGGGGAGAGGCAAATTGTTTTTTGATCCCGTTTGAATTGAGCCATGGATTATAAATATGTCTGTCAATTTAAAATATAATTTTTCAACCAAAGAAAGTCTCAGTTTATTGTTAAACTGTTGAAGTATAAGACTGTGTGAAAATATGTAATTACAAAGACTACACACTTCAATGACGCATGGATGACGTCTCGCTGAAGCTACGGTGTCTGTGTGTATCGTACCGGGGACGTAACGTTACTCTAATGAGCAGCGGATCTGGTCTGTTCTTTAGCTTATCTGCTGAAAACACTTCACTGGATAAAACACATCAGGTAAGATAACGTTACATGTGTTGTGGAGCAGTGCTAAGCTAGCTAGCTAGCGACCAAGTTGAGCATCAAGCTAGGTGACGTAAATTGTGTGAGACGAGAGACGTAGTTCACTGGGAGACGTAGTTCACTGGGAGACGTAGTTCACTGGGAGACGTAGTTCACTGGGAGACGTAGTTCACTGGGAGATGTAGTTCACACTAAGTGGTCATATGACAAACCTACGGCTACCTGAGACTTTCTTCGGTTGAAAAATATTTTAAATTGATGAACATCATATTTGTAATCCATGGCTCAATTCAAACGGGATCAAAAAATAATTTGCCTTTCCCCGTTCACTACCATTCATATTTTTTCCGAATTAAGGTCCCATGAGGTCCACCGGAAGGGGTTAGTGTTGATTCTAGCGGCCCCTTTGGACTAAAGCGGTAGTGTTTTTACCACACCTGCTGTCCTAAAGCTCTTCTCTTTACGGTGCTGTATTACCCACTGTAGATTATTGAGTTAGTGTTACCAGGAGGTCATATAGTTGCAATGAATGTTTGGCTCAGAACGAAAATCATTCATTTACAATAAAAGAATACGTTACAGATGCATCCTTTCATTTCCACTGTTGCATATACGGTAACTTAGCCTACGTTGGATGTCTCGTGAGATAAACCTGGTAACGTTATCACTGTCACTGTGTCACGAGCCATAGCATTAAGAGATTGTTGGAGCAACCAACGTCATAATAACTTATCCCATAATTGTCTCCATCTGTTGAAAGCCAGACCGAGTGTGACTCTCGTTATCGCCCGTCGTCTTTCCCTTTTAGCTTTCACTTGTTCTTGGTTTAATCTCCTTCTTTCCTGTGACGGTCCTGCCCCAGTATCAGCCATAACTACAGCAGATAACTTCTAAAATAACATTAAAATACAATTAGGTCTATATAAAGAAAAATCCTGCTACCTTTTACCTGGCTGGATACTCACTAACACAGGCTTTACACAGGTGTTACACCGAAATCTGTGACCTGTCAGAATGTGTGACTGTAGCCCCGTCTACCTGCCCAAAATCATTTTGTGACTTTGCGTGAAAAATCGGACCCAGGCAGAGGTATTAATAAAAACTATATAACACTAGCGTTCTTTTCACTGTTTCTCTTGTTTGCTGTTACAGGTCATTTATGATCATCAAATGGAACCTTACACAGTTTCACAAACATCAAAAAGTTCCATATAGGCACTTTAACATACATGTTTTGGTGGTGGGAGGAAACCAGAGGACCTGGAGAAAAGCCCTGGAACAGTGCTAACCACTGAGCCACCTCTGGTCTATGTACAAAACACTGTTCATGGTTATTAGCAGCAGTCTGAGAAAGCAGTAGAAGCAGTTACAGCTGATGCTGACGCACTGATTTAAAAAGAATGAGGTGTGTTGTGTGTGTGTGTGTACCACCCGAGCTAATGCACTACTGATACCATGACTCTTCATCACAGCTGAACATGCTGACAGATTGTTGTCAGATCAGTGGAGCCTGTTGAGGCCCAGCAGCGTTCAGACAGATGAGACAACAATCACAACAGAACATCTGGGTTGAGTCATTTTCAAAATAAGGAAAAATATTGTTTACAGTAAAACTTCAAACTGCATCACAACTTGTATTCCTAGATGCATTACGAGTGATGATGTGATGAGTCTGGGTTGGGAGAGCCTTAAAAATCTTCTCTGTTCCTGGAAATGCCATTATAGATGCAGAAAGTAACAAACGAAGAGACTACACAAGCGTTTTGATTGTCTAGTCCAGTTAAGATTTCCCTCATTCTAAATGATTTCAGCCCATTTAGTTCTTCTACAATAGTTGTGTGTTGAGTAATGATGTTTTTGACCTCATAAGAATGATCAGTTAATCTAATATACATTTATATACTTTGTTTATTGTTTCATATAATACATCTATACTAGTAGTGATTGTTGTACTGTATGTATGTCTAAGTAGTAATACTGCTCTTTGATCTCCCTAGCCAATACTGCCAAAATGGGACTAGTTGAGACCAAACTTGCAATTATTCCTGGAGCAGGTAAGGCTGGATTCTTTTTATGTCATCATCTCCAGTGAAAGTATTATTGCTGTCTAACACTTCAAGGGACTGCGCCAGGTTAAAGCAGGGGTTCTGCAGGGGGTCTGAAAAAGTCTAAAGAAAAAAGTAACATTTCTAATTCAAACTTTTAGGCCTTACAAAGTCTTAAAGCCACTGAAGTATTGTGTTCTAGTCTTTATTTTCCTACGTCGATGCAACGCTACCGCTAATGCTCATTGAAATGCTCCCGCAGCGCTTTACAATGCGTTTCCACGGTGACTAGACACCAAGGAAATCGGGGGATTGTTTTCTGGAGTTTTTTGTCGTGATATACTGTAGGTCCTAAACTTCATTCATGATGTCTTAAAGGTCTTGAAAAGTCTTACATTTGACTTTGTGAAACCTTAGGAAACCCTGTAAACAGATCATTTAAAACCTCTTTGAAAAGAGCATGGATGACTGTGTGTTTCAGAACTTCCTGCCAGCAGCTAAATGTCATGTTTAAAGGGGAGGACTACTTTAGAGGCACGTGTGGATAAACCCGGGGGTGTGGTGGGGGCTAGAAGGGATACAGCTACAGCAGCGACCGTTAGGTTTAGGCACAAAAACTACTAGTTAAGTTGAAGTTTTGGCTTCACTTTTGAACAACGGGAGAAAGCAAAGACGCATCTTTAGATATAGCCCATGGTAAAACCATTTGTTCACAGAGAAGGTCACTGAACACTTTATCTTGAGAGCTGCTTTCCAGAGTGCCATTTGGTCTGCTATAGATATTCGCTGGGCCTTTTCAAGTCCTACACAGATTAAATGACCATACTTGCAAAATGCACACTGACTGTGTGACAGCTCAGGCTGACTAATTGACAGACTTACAGGAACTCCTGTTTCATATTTTATTCTAGACCATCGCCTGTATTTCCCTGAAAAGTATTTTTTTCTGGCATTTTTGCTTTCAATGTGTGTCAAGTGAGAGTACTGCCAGTTCCCTCGGAGAACTAATGCAGTTTATATCACACACAGCAGTTTGATACCTGTACAGCGGGTGCACGTTGTAAAGTTGTCTCTTTTGCAGTCCTTTCCTTTTCATACAACCCGTGTTTTCATCTTGAGGGAATCTCATACCTGCCGTCATTTGTTGCGATTCTCCACATCACTAATCGCCTGCAGTCTGTAGCTATACACTTCACTATGGCTTTTCAAAATCCAATAATGAATAAAAAAGTAGCGCATAGCGCAATTTTATTTTAAATTTTCTGCCATAACATTTGTTCTGCAAACACTTAACATCAGCATTTTGTTCATACAGTAGCAGTTAAATAAAATATTTAGTGTAAATCTCAACTTAAACAATGTAATCAAAGCAAATACTAAATGAAAGCTTATTGCCACTGCCAGGGCATTCATGTTATCCTGTTTGTTATAGTAAAAAACCAAAGAGCCACAATCATAATATTAAAGCAGGCAATCTCTGAGGTAACAGCAGAACCATTTATTTTGTCAGGGTGTAGCATAACCAGTCTATGTTCAGTACCAAATGATATAAATACGGTGATAAGGTTATCATACGGTCCGAATCTCATACCGGCCCAGGCCTAATCTGATTTGAACTTGGAGCAGTGTGTTCAGTGTCTTTGGTCGAGGTTCCATCCTGGTTTCTCTTCTCTGGTCATGTGTGTGCAGGTGGGACTCAGCGTCTCCCCAGGGTGATAAGTGTCTCTCTTGCTAAGGAGCTCATCTTTGCTGCTCGGGTGGTGGACGGAGCAGAGGCGTGTCGCCTGGGCCTCGCCAATCATTCTGTGGAGCAGAATAACAGTGGAGACGCTGCCTACCTGCGGGCTCTGGAGCTCGCCCGCGAGATCAACCCTCAGGTAACACGGCCACTCCACTGACGGGCAGACCTCTTTGATACACTGGTGCGGGGGGGGGGGGACAAAACAGTGATTCGGTGATGAATATCATGACAAATTATACAGGTTGTATTCATTTTTTGGCATTGAATGATTGCTTTATAATATTGTACTTATTCAAAACAATTCACTAATGCAGTTTATATCACACACAGCATTTTGATACCTGACCTTAAAAATTCACTCTGACTCTCGGCTTCACAGGGTCCAATTGCAATAAGGATGGCCAAACTGGCGATCAACCAGGGGATAGAGGTAAGGCTCAGACGTCAGTGCAGGACTGCTTTTACCGTGTTTTACGATTGCTTTGACTCAATTTTCACAAGTGTTTCAATTTGCAAAACTGTGTACATATTTTGAATTCTTTGTATAAGTTTTTGTCAGATCGGTTACTTACCAAGTTTCGTGCAGATCGGTCCTACAGTCTAGGAGGAGTTAGAAAAAGTAGGTTTACGATAAATCGCGATTTAGTCTAGGTGGAAATGGGCGTGGCCTATATCAGGAACTCGTGGATGTGCATTTTTTATGTGCGATGTACAGTTTGGGAGTTATAAAGCCAAATGCGTTTTTTCTGCTATAGCAGTGGAAGTGGCTGAATTTTTGTCCGAGGTCCGTGCAGGGATCTGGACCAGTTCTGAAAATTGCACCCCCCGCCCCCCCACCATGTACGGTTTAGACTGTAGCATCAGTTTTAGGTGGAGAAAAATAATAATCCTTAGGAAAACAATAGGGTTCCACAGCTCCGCTGGATCTGCTCCTCGGGCTTGGACCCCTAATAAAGATGCATTTTTGAAGGGCTTAAAGTCAACCTTTACATGAGTTTTCCATGTCAAAAAGGTGACTCTCTTTTAACCTGGCTAGATCACCATGGCAACTGCAGACCTAACCCAGTTCCAACCAGTTCTTATTCAGAGATTTTGATTGAAACTGGCACATTCACCAATCAGTCAATAGGGGGGGCACGGTTCACAAAACCCACGGTTCGGTTCGTATCCCGGTTTTAGGGTCACGGTTTTCGGTTCTGTACGGTTCTTATTTTTTCTTTTAATCTTTAACACTCCAGAAATGTACTTCAGCATATTATATATAGCTTAATTATCCACAATGTAGGCTACAGTATTACAAAATAGTTATATCATGTAATCATGCACAGACTGAATGTGACTTGACTTTAAGCCCATTATTGGGACCATCTCTGAGGAAAGCTGAGACTCTGATACAGCCAGAGGGAAGACGTTGATGATTTCAACAAGCTTTTCATTTATTAGGCAACAAAAGGCCATCTACAGGAACTTATGGGCCTTTTCAGCACAGAAAGATTTAAACATTACAGAATATCAATTGAAATAACTTGCATTTATCAAATTGCCAACTTCAGCGTAGTTCTTACAAAAATTGTATTCTTTAAAACAAAAAGAGAGGAACTCTCAAAGCTCCGTTGAATAAGTCAGAATACGTTAAACATAAAAAAACTGCGATTTTGTTTTTGAATAGTCACTTTAAAAAATAAAAAGGAAACTTGTTTTAGGGAGAATAAAGTTACTCTAGACTGAGTTTTCCCAGTAACCAAAAAGACCCAGGATGCTGCAGATGTTGGTATGGTTGGTGGATTTAAGATAAAAAAATTATAATTTATTGAATAAATCAAATTTGAACATGTCTGTCAGTGGCTTGTTGATCTTTACAGTGTTTAGTTGATTTCCTATCCTGACCTGGGACACATTCATATGGTTAGATAAAGTACTTATTGGACTTTAACTCATTGCACTTACAATAATCAGTCCCTCCAGAAAAACACAGATATTTTTTTTGTGATTGTTGCGGGGCAAAAATCCTTGATTATGCGGCACATTTTCTTAAAAAATGCGATGGAATATGCGGGATATTTATGCAATTTTATGCGATGAACTTGCAAAAACTGCGGTTTGATGAAAAAGAGAAAACAAAGTGATTCCCCAACACCGTGTTCTCACTCTGCTAATTGCGTCACTTCATAACGTTCCCATGGCAACAGGGGAAAATGGCTGCTCTTGTGTGAAGTAAACGCATTTTTTTTTCATCATCCTGTACGTCTCATCTCCGGTTTTTCCTGCATGCATCGTGTGTGTGTGTGTGTGTGTGTGTGTGTGTGTGTGTGTGTGTGTGTGTGTGTGTGTGTGTGTGTGTGTGTGTGTGTGGAGCAGCCCCCGCCTGCTGCAGAGCCGACAGGATTGTAACAGAAAAATCGTTACAGTGTACATTGATGTTAAAATTAATCCAGGTTGGCAGGGCGGTCTGACATGTTTTGCACGGTCTTTTGCCGTACGTTTTGTTGGTAACTTGTCCACATCTCTGCTTTTGCGCGGAAGGGAAACACACTGTCATACGGGCACCTGATGGGCACGAGGCTACATTGCGCATGCGTCGAACCGTGCTGCGCACACACACCCCGAACTGAGACAAGTGGACCGTACGGTTCGGATGTTTTTTCATGAACCGTACCACCCCTAATAGTCAACAGTCAATATAAGTGATACAGCGAACCGTTGTGCTTTTTGCTGTAATATTTTATTATAGGCGGAAGTAGGCACCGTGCGATCTGTCCATTTTGTGCGATAGAAGAGTCAAATGATACCAGATGCCCCTCTTAGGAGAACACACACAGAGCCTGATGAAGAAAACCTGGTTAACAGAGCAAGTTTATAACCACCTTCATGGTACCCATTATCTCTGACCGGGGCTTCAGGCTTTGTAGAGCCAGTACACAAACAAAACCCAGCTCTGTCCCACTAGCTGTGTAGACCACCCCTCAGGTTGCAAACACACGTTGAATTCACTTTGTGATCTGTATGTTTAGTATAACAATTGAACATAAAATGTGGCTGTGTTCAGTGCTAAGTGGAGCATGTGATAAATGACTTTACATTTAGTATCTAAGTATAGCCTTTGTGTTTAAAGGTAAGAATTTAGGGAGTCAGCTTGGCTCTTTGCATAAACAGTTTTTCAAATTGACGCTCTGTTGTGAGAATGAAGCCACAGCAATTAGAAAATCCTATAAATTGTACAGGAGTTACTCCCACCTTCTCCTGCAGGGACTCGGATCACTCCTCCTGCAACACTGTTGCCCTACTCTACAGGAACAATGAAACGCCTCTCATTCTTATGGAAACCTGTCATGTTGTGTATCAGAGAAACTGTAACATGCACCGGCATTTATGTCATGGTTTTTCATTAGAAATCATCAGGTCACATGAGAATTAGACCTTTTCAGCTGCAGTGTGAACATACACTAAGAGATGCCACATTCTCTTTCAGGTGGATTTATCTACTGGTCTGGCAATTGAAGAGGCATGCTATGCCCAGGTGAGTATTTAAACTGCAATTAACAATTATTTAACCTGCTGTATGAAATATTCATTTGGTTGGCATTTTATCAGGTCAGCTTAGCTAAGGCTTGTACTGCATTCATGGCATGTCAGCAGAATGGGAGGAGCAACATTTCAAGTAATTGTGACTTGTGAGTGTTCACATATTATATAAGAATCATGCAAGTACATAAACTTCAGCCAATATACTGAACAGATGGTCATCCAGTGTCACACCCAGAAAGTTGTCAATGGTAATGGAGAGGTCACGGACTGAAAGGAAGAGCAGCCTCGTCGAGCTCGAGCTTCAGGTGGTGTGCAGGCATCCACTGAGAGATGTCAGCCAGACACTGAGATTTGTGTTGTCACGTGGGTTTCAAATGGGGGGGGGGGGGGGACTGACTTAGTTGAGTAATCAGCATAGCTGTGGTAGGAAAAACCATGCGATTGTCCTTGAGGTAGGATGTGAACAGGGAGAGTGCAGAGCCAGAGACTCCAGATCTTGAAGGATGTAGAGAGGATCTGGTGGTTTACTGTGTCAATGGCTGCTCAAAGGTCCGGCAGGGCGACGACAGCGGAGAGGGAGGCTGCTCTAGTGGTGAGGAGTTCCTTTGTGACGGCAAAGAGGGCAGTCTCAGTTGAGTGGCCTGCCTTGAAACCAGACTGGTGGGGGTCAAGAAGGTTGTTCTGGTGGATTTTTGAGGGTTTTAGAAAGACAAAGAAGAAGGGAGACAGGTCTGTAATTCTTATCATCAGAAGGGTTGATTTTTTATTTTATTTATTTATTAGGGACCATGTACAATTTTAAACCTAAATGTTACCATTTGATGCATTGTAGTTAGCCACAGGCTAATTTCCATCTGCTGTCCCCTGGCAGGGCACAATAAAAAACATAAAAATACCACCCATAACAATAATATTTAAAGCTCATCAGAATATGAGTAACAAGTTCTAAGATAAATTCTTATAAAAAATTGGGGATCAGGGCCAGGTGTCTATGGAGTGTCAGATTCAGTTCTGAGTGCTGCCAAGACACAGGTGACCTACTCTAAATACTGTACCTGAACACATCCCGTGTAGATGCACACGGAGGACTGAAGCTGCTGCTGACGTGCTTCTTTAACTATCTGAGGTGTGTAGACAAACCGTTGGCAGGACTGGGTCACTCATGTGCACGTGTGAGAACGAACCAATAATATAACAGCCTAAGGTTCAGGTTTTTATCAAAGTCTTTTAGAGAGCTGTTGCATTATGTTATCCTAAGAGGTGTAACATTTAGTCTACCCTTATCAATATAAGATGAGTGTACAAAATATTAGAAACCCCTCAGGTTGCAGGAGATAGGCTTCAGATGAAGACGTGCATCTTTTCTTACGACAACACATTTGTCTTGTTTTTAAGGTGATCCCAACTAAAGATCGATTGGAAGGTTTGGCTGCATTCAAGGAGAAGAGGCGTCCTCAGTTCAAGGGGGAGTGAAGCCCCACTGCTTCCAGAAACAACCCTGAGTTCTGCCTTCAGCTCTCCTACTACTCCACTGCTTCCAACATGTTACGGGTCAAACTGGACACGTCGCCACCCAGAGGACGTCTTTTCGACCGCAGGACATTAGGGCCGCTCCTGGCTGGCGTTTTTACCAGGGACTCGAATATTCAAGTGTAAAACACGTCCACCAAGCAAACTAACCAATCATTGGCCACTGCTTACAGTACTAAAAACTAACTCAACTGGCAATCTAAAACATCAACTCTGTTCACAACACTGAATAACGCCAGAGGTGTCTGCATGAAATCATAAAACAGAAAATCGTTTTCTCTCACTTGAATGATGTCCAGAGTATGTGTGTATTTTGGATTTTAAAGTTATTACCACTATGTATAATATTTGGTGCCTCTGCCTCCCTGTGCTATTGACAAAAAAGACACTGTGACCCAAGATGTATTGGCTGAAAAACGCATTGCCTAAATCTAGTATCTATGTTCTTTAATCATAGCATGTTAAACATAGTGGCTTTAAGGACCACAAAGGTTGTTACTGTGCCTCAACACTAACCGGAGCTCCACAGATGTCTGACTGCACTGACACATCAGCCTCATGTGTAGTACCTAATTAGAAAGAATTCCTTTGATTGGTTAATTGACCAACAGAATATAAACAACGTTGCGGTCGCTCAGAGTGACAGATTTCAAAAAATGACTAAGAAATGTGGAAAACCCTTAAAATACATTCTTCAGGGGCAGCCTCTAGCTCACCCAGTAAGAGCGTTCTCCCCATGTAGGCTGAGTCCTGACTGAGTCCACTTTCAAATAAAGGGGGGGGGAAGAAAATTACATTCTTCAAATGAAATTGACATGTTGCAAAAACAAATGATTTTGAGAATCAAAGTTTGTTCTCAACTTACTTACTAGCTTACTAGCTTTTTTAAGAGCTTTCAACCACATCTCAGTTAAATTAGTGGATGGTGCTTGTTAGTCAGACTCAGTAAGTTAGCTCATGCTGAGAAACCTCATCAGCTCATAGAGACCATTACATTTGGTTAAAAGCTTGAGATTCTTCCCTGGACATATTTTATTTTTATTTTTAAGACATCTTTTCTACAGAGCCCCCAACACACACACACTCTCTAACTATAAACTGCTTTTATGAGACTGTTGATGGAAGAATCAGCCACAGTGGAGATGATTTTATGTTATGTTGGTAAGTGAAGTGGGCGTGTGAGTCCCCTCCTGACTGGGACGGCCCACAGGGCATCAGACCGTGTCCCACAGTTGTAAATAAAACTTCTGTCTTCCCCTACAACATTTGTATTGTTTTGAATGCACACATGGGGGGCTGTGGCTCAGTGGTAGAGCGGTTGCCTGGCCCTGCAGTCCCATGTCGTCCTTGGGTAAGACTGATCCCCGAGTTGTCTGTCTATTGACAGTGGTAGAATGTAACTAAGTACATTTACTCCAGTTCTGTACTTGAGTCCAAATGTTGAAGTACTTGTACTTGAGTCTTTTCTTTTCATGCCACTTTCTACTTCTACTCCGCTACATTTCAGAGAGAAATATTGTACTTTTTACTCCACTACATTCATCTGTTACAGCTTTAGTTACTAGTTACTTTAGTTACTCCACTACATTCATCTGTTACAGCTTTAGTTACTAGTTACTTTACACATTCAGATTCCTGCACACTAAACATATGTAGTTTATAAAATCTGATGTTTTATTCTAAAGTAAACTAGCCGACAATATAACGGCTACAAGTCCAGCTGAGATGATCAGACCATTAAACACACAGCTGGTTGATCCTTTACACTTTCTAACATGTTTTAATACTTTAACTACATTCTCCTGATAATACTTACACACTTTTACTGAAGGAACATTTTCAATGCAGGACTTTACAGTGTGTTTGTACTTTTACTGAAGTAAAGGATCTGACTACTTCCACTACTGCTCTCTGACATATATTATGTTGAGACATATTGTTCATAAATTGGGATTGGAATCCCTCACATGCAGTCAGCTGGTGGAAACTGATAACTGAGCGTGTGCGTGCATTGCTTAAAAATAGGCTCAAAAGGCTTTTTTTGAGTATTGAGTTTGAGTCATTTTTTTCTCCTAACTGTCTTTGCTACTTCATTTCAGCTCATCTGGCTTGTTTTGTGCCGTTCCGTTCGTTTCCAAGCCAAACGCACACCAAACTGTCCTCATTTCTTGCCGGAAAACAGACCGATCTGGCAACAGTGACTCGTCGGATCATTTCTGCAGCCGGACGATTCAAACAGACACTTCGCTTCATTCATCACCGGCCAAACTGGCTCGTTACTTTACAAATGTTATACCAGCCCAAGTTCATTTTTACCGACATTTGGCGGTTGGCGGGCGTCAATTTAAAGCCCTGTATATGATATCATACATTTACATCATATACTGTAACAGCTATCACACCAGCTGACAAACCAATGGTTCCTAGGCAACAGACTGGTATAGCACATTTTGCTACCAGGCTCCAAGGAAACTTGGAATGTGTGTATTGTAAACCTCTATATATGGGTGGTGCTAAGCTCCGGACGGAGCCGCGGTGCCTCTGCTAAATAGCTTCAGGAAGGAACTAGTTTTGGTGGAACATGTGTACGTTCAAAAGTAGTTTTAGTCGTGCAACAGAAAACTCCGATTGGACAGATAGTCTAGCTAGCTGTCTGGATTTACCCTGCAGAGATCTGAGGAGCAGTTAACCAGAGTCCTCACAAATCAGCCGGAGGTTAGAACGCCAACACAGAGACAGAGGAAGGGGGACGGAGGAATTGCCGGTGGCACAGGAGCAATCCCGGAAGTGGAACGTCGTGGATAATAACCTTAAGTTAACTGAATACATTCTGTTAATGCAATGTTTCAGTGTGTCTCAATATAATATAATCTGTATGTACTATAAAGTATATGTATGTACTGTATGTGTGCATGTACTGTATGTAGGTATATTGTGCGTATGAGCACGTATACACATACGTATACGCATGCATAACTAACAGTTTTCTATTAATAATTTATTATTAACAATAATATCAACAAATGTATTTTATACAACCCCAAATCAGAAAAAGTTGGGACAGTATGACAAACACAAATAAAAAAAGAAAGTAGTGATTTCTAAATGTACTTTGACTTGTATTTCATTGCAGACAATGTGAACACAAAATATTTCATGTTTTGTCTGGTCAACTTAATTTCATTTGTAAATATACATCCTTTCCTGTCATTCAGACCTGCAACACATTCCAAAAAAGGTTGGGACAGGAGCAATTTAGGGCTAGTAATCAGGTAAATTGGTTAAATAATGATGTGATTTGAAACAGGTGATGTCAACAGGTGATTGTAATTATGATTTGGTACAAAAGCAGCATCCAAGAAAGGTCTAGTCCTTTAGGAGCAAAGATGGGCCGAGGATCGCCAGTTTGCCAACAAATACGTGAGAAAATTATTGAAATGTTTAAAAACAATGTTCCTCAAAGAAAGATAGGAAGACATTTGCTTATTTCACCTTCAACAGTGCATAACATAATTAAAAGATTCAAGGAATGAGGAGGAATTTCAGTGCGTAAAGGACAAGGGCGCAAGCCTAAGCTGAACAACCGTGATCTCCGATCCCTCAGGCGGCACCGCATCAAGAATCGTCATTCATCTATAAGCGATATCACCACATGGGCTCAGGACTACTTTGGCAAACCTTTATCAAGTACCACAATACGTAGTTACAGCCACAAATGCCAGTTAAACTGTACTGTGCCAAAAGGAAGCCCTATGTTAACAGTGTCCAGAAGCGCCGTCGACTTCTCTGGGCTCGGAGGCATCTGGGATGGACCATCACACAGTGGAAATGTGTACTGTGGTCAGATGAATCAGTATTTCAGGTATTTTTTGGGAGAAATGGACGCCGTGTGCTCCGGACCAAAGAAGAAAAGGATCATCCAGACTGTTACCAGCAACAAGTCCAAAAGCCAGGGTCTGTCATGGTATGGGGTTGTGTCAGTGCCCTTGGCAAAGGTAACTTGCACTTCTGTGATGGCATCATTAATGCTGAAAAGTACATAGAGATTTTGGAGCACAATATGCTGCCTTCAAGAAGACATCTTTTCCAGGGACGTCCATGCATATTTCAACAAGATAATGCAAAACCACATTCTGCACACATTACAAAGTCCTGGCTGCGGAGGAAGAGGATACGGGTACTTGACTGGCCTGCCTGCAGTCCCGACCTGTCTCCAATAGAGAATGTGTGGCGCATTTTGAAGCGCAAAATGCGACAATGAAGGCCCCGTACTGTTGCCCACCTTAAGACTTGTTTGCAGCAAGAATGGGACAAAATTACACCTGAAACACTTCATCACTTGGTGTCTTCAGTCCCTAAACGTCTTTTAAGTGTTGTGAAAAGGAATGGCAACATTACAAAGTGGTAAATGCTTTACTGTTCCAACTTTTTTTGAAATGTGTTGCAAGAACCAAAATAGGAATTTTGTTTTTTTGAAAGAAAAACAATACAAATCATGAGGAACACATTGCATTATGTGCTGTTGTATTGTCTGCAATGAAATACAAGTCAAAGTACATTTAGAAATCACTACTTTCTTTTTTTATTTGTGTTTTCCATACTGTCCCAACTTTTTCTGATTTGGGGTTGTATATAATTATTCTTTTTTAACCTTTATTTATCCAGGTAAGTCGATTGAGAACAATTTCTCATTTGCAACGAGGACCTGTCACATTCATAGCTGGAAGCTGCCCATTACAACCACAGTCATTTCTATATTATGAGTAGCAGTAATTAGCCCGTACCCCAACAGTCACTGCTACAGTATAACCTGCTTGACAATTATTCATTATTTTGTGTCTGTTCCGCTTGAATTTCTTTATTGTCATTTATTTTAATCTGAAGACTGAAATAAAGTTTGATCGACTAGTATAATGCATATAGGATGAATGTCGGCGGTCTCCACATCACAGATGCTGCAGCAAAGTTTCTTTACTCTGTGATGAGGAGTGTTCAGAGTCGAATCAGGCTCCTGTGGGGTTGAGGTTAGATATGCAGTGCTTTAGTAGGGTCGGGGTTACCATGAGGATATATGATATATAACATAAGTAGAAGGTGTGTGTGTGTGTGTGCGAGCCTGCGAACAGACTGTTGAGGCCTTGGCCAGCGGTTGCGTGCAGGCGCGCCCTGTGGCTTCAAGCTGCTGCTGCTCAGACCCTGACATCAGGCTGCACATCCCCACTGTGGCTGGCCTCCTTCCGGCAGATGTCCTAGCAAGAAGCCGGGGGGAATCCCACCACAAGTCAAGGTTGCGTAAAGAAAGACCTGTTCCCCAGTACTGGAGGCTTGCACCCCAGCCGCTTCTCATGGGAAACGTTGAAGGTGTAACTGTAAAAGCATCTTTGACACCATCTAGTCTGTCTTTTGTATGTTTTTTTTTTTTAGGAACCGTTTTTGTTACCGCAGGTCAGCCTAGTCTGGAAGATGTGGCTCTTCCTCCCTGACCATGCACAGAGCTGTTTCTGTTTAACTCTTTCTCAGCACCTTGTATTGGGTCGTAAATGCCACTAAAGTGAAATGGAATTCAGCTGTCATTACTTTCATTATTTTGTTATGTATACCTGTGCTTTTCCTACTGTGACATGTAAAAAATGCCTTGAGTGAAAAGACCTATTGTATCAGGTTTTAGGCAGAAATCTCAGACAAGTATGTCAAAACCTGGACAAATTAAACAAACTGGATTGATTCCACTCGAGGGAAGTACATTTTTTTTAATTTTCTGAGGTAGGAAAAAACGCCACATTTGTTGACAGGTTGAGGTCACTAATAGTCAAGTAATTCATTATTGGTATTAATATCAGTAATTAATAAAGAGTAATAAACTATAAATTCTGTATTTACACAGGTTGAAGTCATTAATAAAGCCTGATGAGTTTCTCATTTTCTAATAAGCCAACAGCAGGAGTTAGTAAGCCATCTGCCATTATAAATGGTACTAGTAATATGATGAGGGTTTTCCAGTAGGTGGTTTGTGGTCCAGATGCACTGCATTCTCCAGGAAGGTCAGAGGTCAAACGGTCCATTGTTCTGCTTTATCTGATGAACGACAGAGCTAAAAAGACAATTTGTCATGATGGAAGATTAACAGCAGCTGGAGAGGTGTTTCACAACCAAAAGTTGTTTCCAGTTGTGTGTGTGTGTATATATATATATATATATATATATATATATATATATATATATATATATATATATACAACCCCAAATCAGAAAAAGTTGGGACAGTATGAAAAACACAAATAATAAAAGAAAGTAGTGATTTCTAAATGTACTTTGACTTGTATTTCATTGCAGACAATGTGAACACAAAATATTTCATGTTTTGTCTGGTCAACTTAATTTCATTTGTAAATATACATCCTTTCCTGTCATTCAGACCTGCAACACATTCCAAAAAAGGTTGGGACAGGAGCAATTTAGGGCTAGTAATCAGGTAAATTGGTTAAATAATGATGTGATTTGAAACAGGTGATGTCAACAGGTGATTGTAATTATGATTTGGTACAAAAGCAGCATCCAAGAAAGGTCTAGTCCTTTAGGAGCAAAGATGGGCCGAGGATCGCCAGTTTGCCAACAAATACGTGAGAAAATTATTGAAATGTTTAAAAACAATGTTCCTCAAAGAAAGATAGGAAGACATTTGCTTATTTCACCTTCAACAGTGCATAACATAATTAAAAGATTCAAGGAATGTGGAGGAATTTCAGTGCGTAAAGGACAAGGGCGCAAGCCTAAGCTGAACAACCGTGATCTCAGATCCCTCAGGCGGCACCGCATCAAGAATCGTCATTCATCTATAAGCGATATCACCACATGGGCTCAGGACTACTTTGGCAAACCTTTGTCAAGTACCACAATACGTAGTTACAGCCACAAATGCCAGTTAAAACTGTACTTTGCCAAAAGGAAGCCCTATGTTAACAGTGTCTAGAAGCGCCGTCAACTTCTCTGGGCTCGGAGGCATCTGGGATGGACCATCACACAGTGGAAACGTGTACTGTGGTCAGATGAATCAGTATTTCAGGTATTTTTTGGGAGAAATGGACACTGTGTGCTCCGGACCAAAGAAGAAAAGGATCATCCAGACTGTTACCAGCAACAAGTCCAAAAGCCAGGGTCTGTCATGGTATGGGGTTGTGTCAGTGCCCTTGGCAAAGGTAACTTGCACTTCTGTGATGGCAGCAATAATGCTGTAAAGTACATAGAGATTTTGGAGCACAATATGCTGCCCTCAAGAAGACATCTTTTCCAGGGACGTCCATTCATATTTCAACAAGATAATGCAAAACCACATTCTGCACACATTACAAAGTCCTGGCTGCGGAGGAAGAGGATACGGGTACTTGACTGGCCTGCCTGCAGTCCCGACCTGTCTCCAATAGAGAATGTGTGGCGCATTTTGAAGTGCAAAATGCGACAACGAAGACCCCGTACTGTTGCCCACCTTAAGACTTGTTTGCAGCAAGAATGGGACAAAATTACCCCTGAAACACTTCATCACTTGGTGTCTTCAGTCCCTAAACGTCTTTTAAGTGTTGTGAAAAGGAATGGCAACATTACAAAGTGGTAAATGCTTTACTGTTCCAACTTTTTTTGAAACGTGTTGCAAGAACCAAAATAGGAATTTTGTTTTTTTGCAAAAAAAAACAATAAAAGTCATGAGGAACTCATTAAATTATGTGCTGTTGTATTGTCTGCAATGAAATACAAGTCAAAGTACATTTAGAAATCACTACTTTCTTTTTTTATTTGTGTTTTCCATATTGTCCCAACTTTTTCTGATTTGGGGTTGTAAAATATTATGTTGAAAAGCTAAATTGCAAAAGCTAAACTGGATTGTTGACATAATTGCGTAAGAAGAAGTAGAAGTAGTGAGAATAATTGGAGAAGTGGGAATGATTTTAATTAGTAGGAAATTCATTAAAATTTTGAATGATACCAACAGTATATAAAACAAATATTTTAAGTATGTTAAAACAAATGGTAAAAAGTCATAATATAGCATTTCGAAAAATGCCATTAGAAAGTAATAATATGGTAATAGTATGGTATGTCAAAGTATAAGTATAGTATGTCGAAAAATTTGTGATAAAAAAGTCATGGTATACTGACTTTTTCGACAGTATAGTATGTCGAAAAAAGTCATAGTATAAAATGTATTCTATAGTTGATAAAAAAAGTGATAAAGAAGTAGCTCACCTGCAGTGACGGACTGGCCATCTGGAATTTGGGCAAATGCCAGAAGGGCAGCCCCCCTATGGACCTTTATGGGCCACTACTGATAATATGTCTTTGGTTACTTTTGATAAGTTATTTTATGCATGCAGCCACAAATATTTATAAATTGTACTGCAGTGAAGTGTGTGGAAAGATTCACTTGGAAGGCAGAGTTACTAATTTTCCAAGCTAGGTTATTGACTTTTTTTTTCCATATCTTTCGAAATACTATACTATGACTTTTTAATCACTTTTCTTGACATACTATACTGACTTTTTCGACAGTATAGTATGTTGAAAAAATTCATTAAAAAGTCATAGTATAGTATGTCGAAAAAGTCATAGTAAAGTAGGTCGACAAAGTGATACAAATTTCATAGTGTAGTATGAGGAAAAAAGTCATAAAAATGTCATACTATGTCAAAAAAGTCATAGTATAGTATGTCAAGAAAGTGATTAAAAAAAGTCGTACTATAGTATTTTAAAAAAGTGATAACAAAGTTATAGTATAGTATGTCGAAACAAGTGATAAAAAGGTCTCAGTATAGTGTGTTGATAAAAGGTCATATTGTAGTATGTCGAAAAAAGATTTAAAAAAGTCATTGTATAGTATGTCAAAAAAAGTGATAAAAATGTCATAGTAGTGTGTCGAAAAAGGGCTTAGTATAGTATGTCGAAAATAGTAATTAAAAAGTCATAGTATAGTATATTGAATGAAGTAGTAAAAAAGTCATAGTATAGTATGTGGAAAAAGGTGATAACAATGTCATAGTGTAGTATGAGGAAAAAAAGTCATAAAATGTCATACTATGTCAAAAGCAGTCATAGTATAGTATGGCAAGAAAGTGATAAAAAATAACATAATAGAGTGAGGAGTTGCAGCGTTTGCCTAGAACGGCGGGGGAGGGTATATTGCCGCAGACACAGCACCCCTTCTCTTCTCTGCTTCTCTTCATAGTCGTCAGATTCATCTACCAGCCCTTATAGAGCTGGCTCAGGTTTGTCTTGGACCAGCTCTTAGTTATGCTGTTATAGTTTTAGACTGCTGGGGGACTTCCTTGGACACACTGAGCTTCTCTCTCCTCTGTCTTTCCATTTGTGTGCATCCATGTTAATGCTACTAACTTAGCTCTGTGGAGCATATTCCCTGGGGTCCTTGTGTTTTTTCACCCAGCAGTTTTCCTTGGATTAGGGTGGCACCTAAATCATGGTTGCAGTTGTCGCCGTGGTCCTGCTCCGCGCCCTGCTATGCCCTGCTGTGCCCTGCTACACCCTGCTACGCTCTGCAGTGCCCTGCTACGTCCTGCTATGCCCTGCAGTGCCCTGCTACACCCTGCTACACTCTGCAATGCCCTGCTACGCTTTGCTACACCCTGCTACGCTCTGCAGTGCACTGCTACACCACCCTGCTATGCCCTGCAGTGCCCTGTGACGTCCTGCTACGCCCTGCAGTGCCCTGCTATGCCCTGCTACGTCCTGCTACGTCCTGCTACGCCCTGCAATGCCCTGCTACGTCCTGCTATGCC
Organism: Gymnocephalus cernua; assembly: GCA_023631565.1. Taxonomy (NCBI): domain Eukaryota; kingdom Metazoa; phylum Chordata; class Actinopteri; order Perciformes; family Percidae; genus Gymnocephalus; species Gymnocephalus cernua. The sequence continues at coordinate 1,664,006 of CM042442.1, read as the reverse complement.
CGGCTACGTCCTGCTACGCCCTGCAATGCCCTGCTACGCCCTGCAATGCCCTGCAGTGCCCTGCTATGCCCTGCTACGTCCTGCTACGCCCTGCAATGCCCTGCTACGCCCTGCAATGCCCAGCTACATCCTGCTATGCCCTGCAGTGCCCTGCTATACCCTGTAACGCCCTGCAGTGCCCTGCTATGTAATGAAATACTACAACTACTATTTCTAGTCATAGTTCCAATATCTTTATTGTGACTATTATTGCCACTGTTCATCACACCCCCAACCAGCACCGTCAGACACCACCTACCAAGAGCCTGGGTCTGTCCCAGGTTTCTCCCTGAAAAGAAGTTTTCCTCACCGCCCGACGTTTCTTCCTAAAAGGGAGTTTTTCCTCGCCACTGTCGCACTAAATGCTTGCTCTTGGGGGAATTGCTGGAATTGTTGGGTCTTTGTAAATTATAGAGTATGGTCTGGATCTACTGGATCTACAGTTAGGTCCGGAAATATTTTTATTACACCGGTGAGCTTAGCAATACAAAAAGTCCCGGACGTTCACGGAAAACACCAGTGGTTGATGATCGCAGGATCCTTTCCATGGTAAAGAACAACATCTAGTGAAGTGAAGAAGACTCTCCAGGAAGTAGGCGTATCTTTATCCAAGTCTACCATAAAGATAAAGAGAAGACTTCACGAGAACAAATACAGAGGGTTCACCACAAGGTGCAAACCATTCATAAGCCTCAAGAATAGAAAAGCCAGATTAGAGTTTGCCAGAAGACATCTCAAAAAGCCAGCCCAGTTCTGGAACAGCATTTTTTGGACTGGTGAAACTAAGATAAACCGGTACCAGAATGATGGGAAGAGGAAAGTATGGAGAAGGCTTGGGACGGCTCTTGATCCAAAGCACACCACATCATCTATAAAACATGGTGGAGGCAGTGTAATGGCATGGGCATGCACGGCTTCCAGAGGCACTGGGTCACTAGTGTTTATTGATGATATGACAGAAGATGGAAGCAGCCGCATGAATTCTGAAGTCTATAGGAACATTCTGTCTGTTCATATTCAGCCAAATTCAACAAAGTTGATTGGACGGCACTTCACAGTACAGTTGGACAATGACCCAAAACATACTGCAAAAGCAACCCAGGCGTTTTTCAAGGCAAGAAGTGGAATTTTTTACAATGGCCAAGTCAATCACCAGATCTCAACTCGATTGGGCATGCATTTCACTTGCTTAAGACAAAACTTAAGGCACAAAGACCTGCAAACAAACAGCAGCTGGAGACAGCTGCAGTCAAGGCCTGGCAAAGCATCACAAAGGAGGAACTCCAACGTTTGGTGATGTCTATGGGTTCCAGACTACAGGCAGTCATCGCCTGCAAAGGATTCTCAACAAAGTATTAAGAATGGACATTTTATTTATGATTATATTAATTTGTCCAATTACTTTAGGTCCCTTGAAATACGGGGACTATGTATGAAAATGTGTGTAATTCCTAAAAATAAAGCTGAAAGTCTGCACTACAATTTAATCTCAATGATTTCATTTCAAATCCATTGTGTTAGCGCACAGGGCCAAAATTATGAAAATTGTATCACTGTCCAAATATTTCCAGACCTAACTGTATCTGTAAAGTGTCTCGAGATAACGCTTGTTATGATTTGATACTATAAATAAAATTGAATTGAAAATTGAATTGAATAGTATGTCGAAAAAAATTATAAAAAAAGTCATAGTATAATATATCATAAAAAAGGAGTAGTAAGAAATAAAAAAAGGTCTTACCTACTTTTTCTACTTTTCTACTTTAGTTATATATAACAATTTCATTATTCACTTATTTATACATGTATACTTACACATACATGCATATATACATTCTTACAGGCACATATACACATGCATACCCATATATACACATTCATACACACATACAGTATATATACACATTATTTTTTTCTTTTTCTTTTCCTGCAAACACCTGTCAGTTATATCAAACCACATACAGACATAGAGCATTTAACACATGAACAAAAGCAGCTGCAAGTCTGAATGTCCTCTCTTTGTGGATGCCAGTGTTGTAATTTAACAAAGTACAAATGCTTTGTTACTGTACTTAAGTAGAATTTTCACGTATCTGTACTTTACTCTTACTCCATAATATTTCCTTAATTAAATGTATACTTTTACTCCACTACATTTCCCCTATGCATCTTAGTTACTAGTTACTACTTAGACTGCAAGTTAATACAAGCTCCATTCCAGTTGGTTGACGTAATGTTATAGACCTAAACTAAAGAAGAAGAAGAAGAGGAAGTAAACAGTAACAGTAAACAGTAAACACCAGGTACATTAAGACTTTTACTCAAATTATATTCTAAAAGGTGACCTTAACTTCTACCAAAATCATTTTCTGGTAATATACTTGTACTTTTACTCTAGTATTGCTTGAAAATACTTTACACAAGACTGGTGGAAGCTTTTATTTTAAAGGCACAAATACAGATACAAATGTGTCTGAATATGTATTGTAATTGAAACGAATGTGAGCATGTAGAAATGAAATGGATATAGTGGTGACAACAGAATGGGTGTATATATTGGCACACATAGAAACATGAATCGAAACAAGTCAAAACATTTTTGAGTCACTGTATATCCTGATGTACGTATGTAATTATTTTATGCAGTATTGCAATTTAATTGGAATGGTGTATGCCGGTATGAGTGCAAAATGACACGTTTCTTGTGTTGACTGAGACAGTCCCACTGAGAAGTGATTGTCTATTGTCCCACACCTGGAGACACAGAATGGGAGGAGAGACCCGGTTTTGTTTGTTATTTGAGATACTCATGATGAAGGTCCAGGGGGACCGAAACGTTAGTTTTTGTAAATAAAAGGTGATGCTATAGCAAGAGCAGAGTGCAGAATTTTTTCCTTTGTTTCGTAGTTGATGTTATCGTCCAACTCACCTGCACAGGAGAATTTGTTTGGATGTGCGAGCTGTTCCTACAAAAAGGCACAAATACAGAAAACCGTCAGGGGAATAATGTCGTACGAGAGAACTCAGAAACAAGAAAAGCAGCTGTGCTGTTGGTGCAACATTCAGATTGGCATCACTTTGACTCTGCTGCCACCTGCAGTCTCCCACAACTCACCACAACAAACTCCTGACTGCTCCACACAAGCTCGGTAGAGTTGTATCCCAATGACCTCACCATTTTCTCTCATTAAGTTAGGTTTCAGATACAAAACTAAACCAAACAACAAGTCCTGGGTAACTTAGCCAACTGTTTCAGTTTCATCAGCAATCATTTGTTTAAGAGCCGTCAAGTGTCTCAAAAAAACTGACTGTTTAGATTTTGGAGTTTCATAGCAAAAAATGGACATTTTTATATCCTGCTGCGGTTCTGTACAGTGGGGGTTAACTTTTGGTAAATAGATGGCTGGTAATCTACTCATTTGATCAAATGAGAAGTGAAGAGAGATGCATCATTGGTGTTTTCACTTCTGTATGTGTTTTACAATGTGTTGCAGTTTGTTATAGGGGCGTGTTTTGACCTTAGAAGCTACTGTAAAGTGATATACAACAGAACGTTTAAATACTTTTTAAATAGTTTTGAAAAATATTACTTTGGAAGAAAAAGATTCTTCTTATTTTTTCAGAAATCATTTAGGATTTTGTTTGCCAGTCTCTCTGGTAGATGGCAGATGGATCCGTATTTTAGGACAATGATCCATCTTGGTGTTCCTAGAAGGTTAGTCTGGCATAGCCAGACCTTCCTCCACAGCTCTGCAGAAGAAGGTCTATCTAGTCCACACAGCATTGCTGGATGGGAGAAAAACAGAAAACTCCGATTGGACAGATAGTCTAGCTAGCTGTCTGGATTTACCCTGCAGAGATCTGAGGAACAGTTAACCAGAGTCCTCACAAATCAGCCGGAGGTTAGAACACCAACACAGAGACAGAGGAAGGGGACGGACATCCGGCAGAAATGAGGGATATCAGGCAGAATTTCCGTCGGCACCTGAACAATCCCAGAAGTGGAACGTCGTGGATACTAGAAGGTTGATCTGAACGCAATTTCATCATGAACATTTCTTTAATCCATTTTATTAGCTGATGATTACTGACACTCCATACCTGTTTTAAAGTAAAGTCAACCAAAAGCTTGAAACTGTAACAAAGCAAGTCGTTTTGGAGAAATTCTACTCTCTCATGTTTGAAATATCAATGGATTTCCTGGACACTACCTTTGACTCTACCTACAGGTGTTAGCATTAAACATGAGTCATGGATATCTGAAAAGCACACTCACTCGACCAAATTGGAATTTCATGATATTGAATATGGTACAATAATGAAGGACAAAAATATTTGTAATTGTCTAATTGTAATGGCCAAACAAGAGGTATTTTAAATTTTCAAAAATGAACTGTTGAATTTCAAAAAACCCTGAAAAACATGACATCCAAACAAGCCTTGACTGTGTATGAAAACGGCCACCTTTTGTTTCCTGACTAGACCTCTAATTAAATGTATATGTATATTTATACTTTATGGTATATAAGGTAGTTCATTTAATTATTTGAAGTTATTTTGTATTTTGTTGTGTTTGTATGTGTTTGGGTTGAACTATGAATTTGTTGCAATGGTGCAGCTATATGAATCCAAGTAATCTTGGAAAGGCAGCCTTTAGATATTTCACCACATTTAAGAGTAAACTTAAAACTCTCCTCTTTGATAAAGCTTATAGTTAGGGAGTGAGGAGTTGCAGCGTTTGCCTAGACTGGCGGGGGAGGGTGTATAGCTGCAGACATGGCACCTCTTCTTTTCTCTGCTTCTCTTCATAGTCGTCAGATTCATCTACCATATAATCAATGATATAATCAAAGTAGAGGGAGGCAGGCCAGTACAGCCCGATCCGGTTGGGGAGAGTTCTAGCCCGACCAGGCACCTCTCTTTAGCCTGTCTCTCTTAGTTATGCTGTTTTAGTTTTAGACTGCCGGGGGGGACTTCCTCTGACACACTGAGCTTCTCTCTCCTCTCTCTTCCCATTTGTGTGCATCCATGTCCCAGAAAGGCTCATTACTAACCTAGCTCTGGGGAGTCTATTCCCCGGAGTCATTATGTTTTTTCTCACCCAGCATGTTTCCTTGGATTAGAGTGGCACCAAGATCATGGATGCAGCTGTCGCCGTGGTCCTGCTCCGAGTCCGCGCCCTGCTACACCCTGCTACACCCTGCTACACTGTGCTACACCGTGCTACACCCTGCTACACCCTGCTACACTGTGCTACACCTTGCTACACCGTGCTACACCGTTCTACACCGTGCTACACCCTGCTACACCGTTCTACACCGTTCTACACCGTGCTACACCGTGCTACACCCTGCTACTCTTTACGGTGCTGTGCGGTGTCCTGCTGCGTCCTGCTGCGTCCAGCTATGCTCTGCTGTGCCATGCTACATCCTGTAACGCCCTGCAGTACCCTGATATGACATGAACTACTATGAATACTTTTTCTAGTCACTGATCCATTATCTTTATTGTGACAATTATTGCCACTGTTCATCACCCCCCCAATCGGCTCCGTCAGACATCTCCTACCAAGAGCCTGGGTTTGTCCCAGGTTTCTTCCTAAAAGGGAGTTTTTCCTCACCACTGTCCCACTGAATGCTGCTCTTGAGGGAATTAGTAGAATTGTTGGGTCTTTGTAAATTATAGAATGTGGTCTAGACCTACTCTATCTGTAAAGTGTCTCGAGATAACTCTTGTTATGATTTGATACTATAAATCAAATTAATTGAATTGCAATGATTTACAGAGTAATCTAAAAATGGATGCACTGATAGCAACGGGTTGATTCAAAATTCTGATTAGAGACCTCATTCATTTTAACCCTCTGAGGATGAAAGATGCACCGGCGAGTCCAAACCATGTTTGACAACACTCCTACTCAATTTCATTTTAGACATGTATTTACTATTTTAATTCATATATTAAGTTTATGTTGTAAACTCATTTCATGCACCAAAAGAATGTAGTGTACTGTAGGTATATTTTTAAAGAGATTTGAGAAATATTTACGCTTTAGGGCCAAATTTTCTCTTAAAGCCACAGTGTGTAAGAGTTTCTCCCATCTAGCGGTGAAATTGTATAAGACAACCAACTGAATTTCACTTTGTAGCCCCCCCATTCCGAGTGCGTTATAACTCCTACGGTGGCCGAACCCGAAATTAGCAACAACCGTCCGTGAGTGTCCCTTCCAGTGTAATAATAGTTTGACGTTATTTTGGTTCCATTTCATTGCTAACATCAGCTATCAGGTTCCCACTCATATGCAAGCTAATGTTAGTAAAGTATCAGTGCTATCGTTATTCTGTATATTGTACCAGATTAATAGTGTAAGGAGATGTTTACAGCGTAGGAGAGAAGCAACGGAGGTTTGTGTTTTTAATATATTTCTCTGAGCAGCATGAACAATGTCAATGAAACTGAAATGATCTCTTAGTGTCTCCATCGTTTCCACACAGCTGTTCTAGTAGCTAGTCTGTGTTACAGATCCATGACGTGAGTCGTCTGCCAGAGAAATCACGGCACATATGATTACGTTTATGTTACAAGGTAGACAATCCTTTTTTTTTGACGCGAGGAAAAGTATCCTAGATGTCGTTCTAGCGTTATACACAACCATGCTATAGTTAGCCAAGCAAGTAGACACTATAAAACTTTTACACAAATAGGCAAAATTACCTGTTGAGAAGAAAGCATCGTCATTTTGAATGCAATTCTCACTTTCTAGTGTAGTTTTTTCATGAATGGGTTTTAAAGTTTTTTCATTCTTATTTGTATGAAATCATGTTATACATTGCATACTGCTGTCTACTTGTCTTGATAATAAAATATTTTCTATTATTTCTATATTATTTTTTTTATTTTTGTGTGATATTTCAGTTTGTACTCACTTGCTAATGAGATCTTGATCTCAATGTGATTTCCTGATTAAATAAAGTTTATATATGTTTATGAAACAAGATGCAACATGAATGTGTGTTCATAAAATAAGATAGCCTTGGATATGTTTATTATAACTTCCACGTTGTGTACATTCAGGAATGAACAAGAAAAGTAATAAAATAAATGTGCATTTGCATAATTATGGTATATGTTTAAAAGTTAGAATGATTCCACCAGTTGAAGGCATTATTCTACAACAGCATTTATATTTCATAACACGGAACAAGTCATTCGTATGCAGTTAAATGGAGTTTTTCTCATCAACCAACAGTTTGGGTTCTCTCATAACATCCATGTGAAGAATCACTGGGAAATGTCGTAATAATACTCCCGTAGCCTCGGCTCGACGACGGAGAACCCAGGCCTTTCATCCAACCTGTAAGACATGAAAACAGCAGAATGAGACACTGAATGAAACTTATTATTCCGTGTGATGACTTAGAGCAGTCATTCCCAAACTGTGGTCCACGGACCACTAGTGGTTTTTTAACCTTAATTTTAGCAGGAAATTCCCATAAAAAATTAAGAATATGTAACTTGTGACTTGTAAAACTCTGAAAATTAATAATCTAAAATCGCCAAAGGTTTTTAAGTTTTGACTATATGCAAGTGTTCTTATTACTGCATAGATTTAATACTCCATTGCTATGGAAATAATCCTGTTGTTCAAATGAACCTGATTATGCCCTCGGGCGCTTGAGTAAATAAATAAATTAAATATGTGGTGGCCGAAACTTTCTTTTAACGAGCCTGTTGTACTGATGCGATGACCAGTTATAGTGTTAGTGCTAGTAGGCCTATTAACAGGTGCGGATTAATTCAGGTAGGACTGTATGTAGACATATTTTATTATGTGTATTATGAGGTGTTCCGCGACAATTCTTGATTACAAATAGTGGTCCACACACACAAAAAGTTTGAAAACCCCTGACATGTCAAACTCAAGGCAAAACCCGGCCCCTCGCACATTTCGACATGTTGGCCCGCATATACATTTTGGTTCACAATACATTATGGTCCACCTAGATGTGCACCAAACCAAAAAGACTGGAAACTGTTTTCAAACCACAGTTATGCAACACTCAAAGCTGACTTTGGCAGATTCGTCAACTTTGACGCTCAGAAATTCCCCCAGAAGCAGAGAGTTTACATATTCAGGCTGGGAAGGAGGATGCTGTAAAAAAATTGAATCTTTGTTTTGTTTATTTTGCTAAACCGATGGCTAAGGAACGTTTTTGCTGACTTTTTTTACTGCTTTATGTCAGCCAAACTGTAAGAAAGCCATATGAGACATGCAATAATACAGTCAAAGATGTTTGACTTTTGATTAAATTAAAGCATATCAATAAACTCATGTCTGGCCCTTGATGTGATTCTCATTTTCCAGTGTGGCCCTTAGTGACGTTGAGTTTGACTCCCCTGACTTAAAGACCAACTTGTCACTTACTTGTATGTCCAGCAGGTAGTCATGAGGTCATACATCTCTGGTGGACAGTTGAGCGGGGCATCCATTCGACTTCCACTTTCAATCATCTGCATGACATCATTTCCTTTCATTCCCTGTGAACAGCGGAGCATTCAGATTAAAGGTGACACACGTAACACCAATTACCACAGGAATGGGCGGGCGCAGAAATCTGAAGTTTAGCAGATTTAAAACAAAACACTTCTCCACCCCATGCAGAAAAACTAAAGTCTGCAGATTTTTATTCTGGATTGCCGCTGAAAACAGTAAAAAATAAATAAAAAAATCTGCAGATTCCATTTGGGTCTGCTTATTACAGTATGACTAGCGTTTTTCATAAAAGTAGTGATTTCTTTCTTTGCATTATTCGTTGAGAGAAGTAATCATTAAACTGCTTATTATCTAACCTTAAAGTTACACCCGAAGAGGATTGTGACACAGGTCAATATTAACTTTTGCAGAGCGCATTACAGTAGTAGTAGTAGTAGTAAGGCAAGGCAAGGCAGCTTTATTTGTAGAGCACTTTTCAGCAACAGGGCAATTCAAAGTGCTTTACATGAAGACAATTAAAATACAAGAATAAAAGTTACAGTGCAGTATAAGAAATTAAACATTAAAGAGCAGTTAAAAACAGTTAAAAATATAAAAGCAGATAAAATAAGTATAAGAAATGGACAATTATTTAACGAAAGGCAACATTAAAAAGATAGGTCTTCAGCCTTGATTTAAAAGAACTGAGAGTTGCAGCCCATGGGCCCACCACCTGTGGGAGGAACCGCTGGGGTCGGGTGCGCTGCCACACGGGTGGCGGTGAAGGTCAGGGGCCTCGACGGACCAGACCCGGGCAGCAGAGGCTGGCTCTGGGGACATGGAATGTCACCTCGCTGTGGGGGAAGGAGCCGGAACTTGTGCGTGAGGTGGAGCGCTACCAGTTGGATCTGGTGGGGCTTACCTCTACGCATAGTCTCGGTTCTGGAACCGTACTCCTGGAGAGGGGTTGGACTCTTTTCTTCTCCGGAGTTGCCCAGGGTGTGAGGCGCCAGGCGGGTGTGGGGATACTCACAAGTCCCCGGCTGAGCGCCGCAACGTTGGAGTTTACCCCGGTGGACGAGAGGGTCGCCTCCCTACGCCTGCGGGTTGTTGGGGGGAAAACTCTGACTGTTGTTTGTGCATATGCACCAAACAAGAGTTCAGAGTATTCGGCCTTCTTGGAGACCTTGAATGGAGTCCTGTATGGGGCTCCGGAGGGGGACTCCATAGTTCTGCTGGGGGACTTCAACGCACATGTGGGCAATGACGGAGACACATGGAGAGGCGTGATTGGGAGGAACGGCCTCCCTGATCTAAACCAGAGTGGTTGTCTGTTATTGGACTTCTGTGCTAGTCATGGATTGTCTATAACAAACACCATGTTCGAACATAGGGATGCTCATAAGTGTACTTGGTACCAGAGCACCCTAGGCCGAAGGTCAATGATCGATTTTATAATCGTTTCATCTGATTTGAGGCCGTATGTTTTGGACACTCGGGTGAAGAGAGGGGCGGAGCTGTCAACTGATCACCATCTGGTGGTGAGTTGGGTCAGGGGGTGGGGGAAGACTCTGGACAGACCTGGTAAGCCCAAACGGGTGGTGCGGGTAAATTGGGAACGTCTGGAGGAAGCTCCTGTCCAACAGACCTTCAACTCACACCTCCGGCGGAGCTTTTCGTGCATCCCTGTGGAGGCTGGGGGCATTGAACCTGAGTGGACAATGTTCAAAGTTTCCATTGCTGAAGCTGCGGCAGGGAGCTGTGGTCTTAGGGTCTTAGGTGCCTCAAGGGGCGGTAACCCTCGAACACCGTGGTGGACACCGGTGGTCAGGGAAGCCGTCAGACTGAAGAAGGAGTCTTTCCGGGATATGTTATCCCAGAGGACTCCGGAGGCAGTTGCAAGGTACCGACGGGCCCGAAGGACTGCAGCCTCTGCCGTGAAAGAGGCAAAGCAGCGGGTGTGGGAGAAGTTCGGAGAAGACATGGAGAAGGACTTTCGGTCGGCACCAAGGCGCTTCTGGAAAACCGTCCGCCACCTCAGAAGGGGGAAGCGGGGAACCATCCAAGCTGTGTACAGTAAGGATGGGACGTTGTTGACCTCAACTGAGGAGGTAATAGGGCGGTGGAAGGAGCACTTTGAGGAACTCCTAAATCCAGCTGATGCGCGCTCTTTGTTAGAGGCAGAGCTGGAGGATGACGGGGGATTGTCGTCAATTTCCCTGGTGGAGGTCACTGAGGTAGTCAAACAACTCCACAGTGGCAAAGCCCCAGGGATTGATGAGATCCGTCCAGAAATGTTGAAAGCTCTGGGTGTGGAGGGGCTGTCTTGGTTGACACGCCTACTCAACATTGCGTGGAAGTCTGGGACAGTGCCAAAGGAGTGGCAGACCGGGGTGGTGGTTCCCCTCTTCAAAAAGGGGGACCAGAGGGTGTGTACCAATTACAGGGGTATCACACTTCTCAGCCTCCCTGGTAAAGTCTACTCCAAGGTGCTGGAAAGGAGGGTTCGGCCGATAGTCGAACCTCAGGTTGAAGAGGAACAATGCGGATTCCGTCCGGGTCGTGGAACAACGGATCAGCTCTTTACTCTAGCAAGGATCCTGGAGGGAGCCTGGGAGTATGCCCATCCAGTCTGCATGTGTTTTGTGGATCTGGAGAAGGCATATGACCGGGTCCCCCGGGAGACTTTGTGGGAGGTGCTGCGGGAGTATGGGGTGAGGGGGTCCCTTCTCAGGGCCATCCAATCTCTGTATGACCAAAGCGAGAGCTGTGTCCGGGTTCTCGGCAGTAAGTCGGACACGTTCCAGGTGAGGGTTGGCCTCCGCCAGGGCTGCGCTTTGTCACCAATCCTGTTCGTAGTATTTATGGACAGGATATCGAGGCGTAGTCGTGGTAGGGAGGGGTTGCAGTTCGGTGGGCTCGGGATCTCATCGCTGCTCTTTGCAGATGATGTGGTCCTGATGGCATCATCGGCCTGTGACCTTCAGCACTCACTGGATCGGTTTGCAGCCGAGTGTGAAGCGGCTGGGATGAGGATCAGCACCTCTAAATCTGAGGCCATGGTTCTCAGCAGGAAACCGATGGAGTGCCTTCTCCAGGTAGGGAATGAGTCCTTACCCCAAGTGAAGGAGTTTAAGTACCTTGGGGTCTTGTTCGCGAGTGAGGGGACAATGGAGCGGGAGATTGGTCGGAGAATCGGCGCAGCGTGGGCGGTATTACATTCAGTTTATCGCACCGTTGTGACGAAAAGAGAGCTGAGCCGGAAGGCAAAGCTCTCGATCTACCGGTCAGTTTTCGTTCCTACCCTCACCTATGGTCATGAAGGTTGGGTCATGACCGAAAGAACGAGATCCAGGGTACAAGCGGCCGAAATGGGTTTCCTCAGGAGGGTGGCTGGCGTCTCCCTTAGAGATAGGGTGAGAAGCTCAGTCATCAGTGAGGAGCTCGGAGTAGAGCCGCTGCTCCTTCACGTCGAAAGGAGCCAGTTGAGGTGGTTCGGGCATCTGTTAAGGATGCCCCCTGGGCGCCTCCCTAGGGAGGTGTTCCAGGCACGTCCAGCTGGGAGGAGGCCTCGGGGAAGACCCAGGACTAGGTGGAGGGATTACATCTCCAACCTGGCCTGGGAACGCCTCGGGATCCCCCAGTCAGAGCTGGTTAATGTGGCTCGGGAAAGGGAAGTTTGGGGTCCCCTGCTGGAGCTGCTCCCCCCGCGACCCGACCACGGATAAGCGGACGACGATGGATGGATGGATGGATGGAGAGTTGCAGCAGACCTGCAGTTTTCTGGAAGTTTGTTCCAAATATGTGGAGCATAGAAACTAAATGCTGCTTCTCCCTGTTTAGTTCTGACTCTGGGGACAGAAAGCAGACCTGTCCCAGACCACCTGAGAGGTCTGGGGGGTTCGTAGTTTACTAGCAGGTCAGAAATGTATTTTGGACCTAAACAGTTTAATGATTTATAAACTAGCAACAGTATTTTGAAATCAACTCTCTGAGGCACAGGAAGCAAGTGTAAAGACTTCAGAACTGGAGTGATGTGATCCACTTTCTTGGTCTTAGTGAGAACTCGAGCAGCAGCGTTCTGGATCAGCTGCAGCTGTCTGATTGATTTTTTAGGGAGACCTGTAAAGACACCGTTACAGTAGTCCAGTCTACTGAAGATAAAAGCATGGACAAGTTTTTCCAAGTCCTGCTGAGACATAAGTCCCTTTACCCTTGATATATTCTTAAGGTGGTAATAGTCTGACTTTGTAATTGTCTTAATGTGGCTGTTGAAATTCAGGTCTGAGTCCATAATTACACCAAGATTTCTGGCTTTGTCTGTTGTTTTTAACATTGTCGTTTGAAGCTGAGCGCTGACTTTTAATCATTCCTCTTTTGCTCCAAAAACAACCACCTCAGTTTTTTCTTCATTTAATTTAAGAAAGTTCTGGCACATCCAGTCGTTAATTTGTTCAATGCACTTAGTCAGTGTTTGTATTGGACTATAGTCTCCAGGCGATAAGGTTATGTACATTTGTGTGTCATCCGCATAACTGTGGTAACTTATTTTGTTGTTTTCCATAATCTGAGCCAGTGGAAGCATGTAGATGTTAAACAGAAGAGGCCCCAGAACGGAGCCTTGGGGAACTCCGCACGTCATATTTGTATGCTCAGATGTATAATTACCTATAGATACAAAGTAGTCCCTATTCCTTAAATAAGATTTAAACCAGTGTAGGACTGAGCCAGAAAGGCCAACCCAGTTTTCCAGTTGGTCTAGTAATATTGCATGGTCGACCGTAGTTGACTACTAGTAGTAGTAGTATGGAGTAGTCTCAATGAGAGGAACATTTTAATACAACGGCACAAAAAGTTAACACATTTTAAAAGGTTTGTCTTGAAGTGTTTTGGTCGAAGTTGTGCCTTTATGTATAAAAAAAAAGTAAAAACACAAAAGGCCGCGTGTGCTTTTACTTCTACATCTGCAGGTCTAACTACTGCTGCTGTTAGCCCTCAGTAAGTGAGTGTGTGAGCAGTGGTGGCATGTATCTAGCATCTAGCTACATTTACTCCAGTGCTGTACTGATGTCTCCAGTACTGTACTGATGTTGAGGTACTTGTATTTTACTTGAGTCTTTTCTTTTCATGCCACTTTGTACTTCTACTCCGCTACATTTCAGAAATATTGTACTTTTTACTCCACTACATTCATCTGTTACAGCTTTAGTTACTAGTTACTTTACACATTAAGATTCCTGCACACAAAACACATGTAGTTTATAAAATCTGATATTTTATTCTAAAGTAAACTAGCCGACAATATAACGGCTACAAGTCCAGCTGAGATGATCAGACCATTAAACACACAGCTGGTTGATCATTTACACTTTCTAACATGTTTTAATACTTTAACTACATTTTCCTGATGAAACTTACAGACTTTTACCTAAGTAAAATTTTAATTGCAGGACTTCTACTGTAAAAGAGTATTTTTACAGTGTGGTATGGATCTGAATACTTCTTCCCCCACTGTGTGAGTGATTTGATGTGTGAACAAAGCTGGTGTGAGATGTTTCTACCTTGTATGGTTTCTGGCCGTAGGAGAAGGCCTCCCACATGAGCACCCCGAAGCTCCACACATCACTTTTGGAAGAGAATTTGAAGTAGTTTATACACTCAGGAGCGTACCATTTCACTGGCCACTTCCCATGACCCTTGGCCTGGAGGAGGAGACACACAAAACATTAGTGGCTAGGACTTCAGCTTATATTGATCATTTCCAGCCTCAGAATGCAGTGTGCCGTATTGTGGGATTCTGACAGTTATTCTAAGGCTCATTCTCATATTCTTTTGTTTGATGAGCAAGCATAGATCTCCTGTTTTGACTGACTGTGACCAACTGCTGGTCAGCGATGTTTACAATATTCTCATAACAAGTTGAGACACACAAGGAAGATGGTTGGGTGCTCGTTAGTCTATATCGATGACGTTTCATTGATGGCAGGGGTCTTCAACGTTTTTTAAACCAAGGACCCCTAACTGACCCCTAAATTAAGTTGCATATTAAAGGTATAGTGCATAGTTTCTGTCTCCCCCATGAGGAACTCTTAAGTAATAACAACGAAACTGTCGGCGTGTCCACATGATACAAGCCTTCCATCCTCCGTAGCGCTGTGCAGGAAGGTCTGGCATTGCAAGACTAGGCGCTTGTTAATATTGCGGTAATTTTAATGCTTGCATGTTTGGGCTTACTTTAATGCACATATAAAAGGGACCAATGCAGAGGACCATCAAGACTTTTGGTGCAAATACATCTTCTGCTTCATTTCATCATATGACATAAAGATTTGATGTGATAACAGTGACAGATCATGGAAGAAAAAGATATACTGTATGTATTTATTTGTGCTTCATGCTCGGCCTCCCATCTGTTACCTTGTAGTAGTTCTGCTCCTCAGCAACAGCTTTGGAGAGGCCAAAGTCGCTGATCTTGGCGTAGTGCTGCGTGACCAGCAGCACGTTCCTGGCAGCCAGGTCTCTGTGGACAAAGTTATGCTCCTCCAGGTACTTCATCCCCATAGACACCTGGTGGACCAGCTCCGTGATGTTCTTCACCGTTGTTTGTCTAAAGAAGATCAATTGTTTATCTTTTGTTAATTATTTAATTATAAAAGTATCTGTTATTCCAATTATTTTAACTTTAAACCTCAAAATATAAAGATGACAGGCTGATCACTAACAATCTTTTGAGATGCCTTCAATTCTGAACATCATCTTTAAAACTGGTTTATCAATATCAAAGTGTGAATGGCTTTTAATTATAGTTGAAATGTTTGCTTCACAGCCATCTGAACTGAACTAAAACTTTAGTTCTAAATGCTACATTTTTCATTTTGGCATTGACCAGTCCTCAATCATTTATAATTCCCAATTCACTTGAAGTGCATGGACTGTGGGAGGAGTCCAACTGAACCGCTGTACTTCCAGCTGCATTGCTCAATCAGAAACATTGGAGGCCATTTGCAATTCCTGCAAACCACCCGCGCTATCATGACAAATTAACAAAGTGTATGGTCTTTTTAATATTTTGGAATAACAGTCTATGTGGGTTGGGCCCAGGCTCAGCATATAACTGTCCTATATATATATATATATATATATATATATATATATATATATATATATATATATATATATATATATTCTTTTGTTTTTTGAGGAAACAATAAAATGTAACTTATGATGACAGTAATTGTGCAGCTTTTCATGATAATTGAAGTGTAACTAAAAATGGAAATGCTATGTAAATATATGTGCATGTTTAGGTTCCTTAGGTCCCATAGAGTCCCTATACTTAACTACAGATAATACATTTCAATTTGCAACTTTAATACAAAGTGCACTGTCCTGCCTTATCTTTGATGTTCAATTCAGAGTAAAATGAAATTTTAAAAAGCGAGGGGACATCCACAGAGGAAATCACGTCCTTAGCCTCTAGGAACGAACGTGCACTGCCATAGGCCGGTATCCTTAACAATCCCATTTCAAACCAAACAGGTGTGTATCACTTTGCCTCTGAGTACATACTTGTGTTTCTGCAGGAACTTGTGGAGTGGTCCCAGCTCAGCCAGCTCCATGACCAGCATGAGGCTCTCTGCCTCACATATACCGATCATCCGGACGATATAAGGGTTGTCAAGCTGTTGCATGACATTGGCTTCTCGCAGCATTTCATCGGTTACTGATTGGATGTTATCATCATTCTTCAGGATTTTGACTGCAACTGGCTTCTCTGTCCTAATACATGGGAAGGGTTAGCATTAGGATGGATGTGCCACACGCACCACAGATGCACCTTACAGAAATGTTGGCTCTAGCCCAGGAAGCCACATGTTTTAGACAACATGAAAAAGGATCATCCGCATATTCAGTAATACAACAAAGGGTGGAATAAGGGTAGACAAGTACACAAACTGAGTCAAAAGATCAATACTATAAAGACGGGCAAATTCACAAAGAATGGATTGGGGCTGCTGATAGCAACATGAATTGCACATCACTTGCAACCGTTATCTGCTCAAGTCATAAGTTCCGATTCACAAAAGATATTGATATTATGATAATGACATCAGCGCAAACACGCCTGTAAAGTTTTGCAGTTGAGTGCAATCCCCATAGATCCCCATGTTAAAATGCCCAACTTTAATTAAACATGTTTACAGTCTGGTACAAAAAACAGTTTTAGTCTCCATAGCTAATTTCCCCCTTCATGACAACTTTACGGGGCTGAATTTTTATATAACTTACCCGTTATTTATAAACCTGTATATTAGGGCTAAAGTTCTGCATAATTAAGGGGAGGGCTGCTTTGAGTGGCAGGTGGCTGCTGTCACAAGGGGTGAGCCACTAGCTGTCTGTCAACATCAGCTCAGCTGGGCCGTGTTTGTGCTGTTGGTGCCTTATGGGGAACTTTTCATGCAAACACTGGACAAATAATATGGCTTTGCTGTACTTGTACTAATTGTACCAACAGACCGTTTAAAAAGTCTGTGCTCCAGTTTTTTTGCTGAGTGAAATTCTAGTATAATTTTATTTACAGTATGTTAGCATTATTATTTCTCAACAGTCATATTCAAGATAATAATCTTCACAGCGCTGTCGTTAAAGTTACACATAGCATTAGTCCCCCGCAGACTTCCATCAGTGTCAAAAACATTAAAATGTGCACTGTTTGCAATAGTGGTGTGGGGAGTTATATTCTTAAGATTATTAGCATTATTATCTCATTGCTGATGTGTTGGTGTACTCTAAATTCAGGTTGAATGATTTGCTTGAAATTGTTCATTAGACATCTATTAAGTACAGTGTTTCCCACTGAATTACATTTTATTTATGGTGGTAGCTGACGGAGAAGCGAGGCCTTCGGTTAGCCGCTGAAGCAACTCAAATTCAGCCAACACAAACCCCAGCACCGGGGGTCTGATTCCTGTCCACCCGACTACCCGCTGGATCCACAAGGTTAGAACGAGCACTGATGCTGGCCACCAGCCTGCTGTATCCCCTGGTGCTGCGCTGGCTGGGGTAGCCGGCTAGCAAGGTAGCATATAGGCTTGCTTCTTAGACTAGCTTTTAGTCTTTGCTAGCTTGGTAGCTTTGAGCTAGGTGGGCGTGTTTGTGCAACCAGGCTTCCTTCAGTCGGCCTCAGCAAATATTGGCGTAGTAAAGTCTGCAGAGGTTGGACAATCATAATCGTGGTATCATGACATACTGTGCGATTCAAGTGGAGATGTTGGTGTTGTGTGTACGTAGGTTTAAAGGTCACATATTATGTGTTTCCGTGTTTTAGACAAATCCTTATGAGCTAAAAAATTCAGATTTCCAACTGTTCTGAACGCTCCGGTTTCAATAATTTTTTCTACTCTCCGCTAAGTATTACGCAAATCTAAGCCAGCCTTCTATGATTGGTCATCTGCTCCAGATAGGCAGGACTGGAGTGTTTTTTTTAAGCCACTGCAGTGTTAACATTGTCCCATTAACAACATGCTAACAGCAATGTCACCTTGGCTGAAACATTTTCTGTTAGTAGTATTTGGTTTAAAAGGTTTTAATTGCCATATTCTATTAATGTCATCCTGGCTGCCAATGTTGTTAAATTCGCCCCAATTCCGGGTCGCATTCCTGCTGAAACATGTCCGGTTGGATAGTGTTTGGTTCACAAGCCTTTATCTGCGATTTTGACAGTAGAAAATTATGCTTCGTTCCACTACAATCTAACGTTAGCATACTGCTAACTATTAAGTAGCTACATGCTAACGCGACATAGCTGTAATCTCAGCCAATGTTGGTCATTTCTGCCCAAATTCCAGTCACTTTACTGCTGGGACATGTCAGGTTGTGTAATACTTGGTTTCAAATCCTTTATTGGTGATTTTTCATGGTACAAAGTCCTGCTATTTACTCCGTTGCAGTAGCTCCAGCTTCAACTAGCGAAACACGGAGCGGAGGCTCCGGAGATTCCAGGAAGCGCACTGGCCAATCAGAGCAGACTGGGCTTAGAGGAGAGATTACAGAGACAGGCGCTCCTACAGAGCATCTCATTCAGAAGGTGAATACAGGTGCAGCAGCCATGGGCAGTATGAGAAAAAAAAACATTAAAGCATGTAAACATGTTCTATTACAAACACAAAATGCAAGTATAATCCTGAAAATGTTATATAATAGTTGCCCTTTAATGTGATGCTATGTGATTTAGCATACTTTCTCATCTTGTAGATGCCCTTCATGACTGTACCAAAGTTCCCAGAGCCCAGTTCTCCATCCTCCAAGAAGAGCTGGCTGCGATCCACTGTGGAACTCCTTAGTTCATCTGGGTCTGCGTATGGACTCTCGTACACCTCCGTGTCCATTGGCATGGCCTCTGATGGAGAAATGACCATGACACATTTGAGTGATTGACACATCAGTCTGTCTTGCACAGTATGCAAACTTGTATGTGAAGTGAAGTTAAGACAGACATCATTAAACAACCTGTTCTCCCAACTCAGTGGCTCTTAGCGTCAGAAACCGACGCACAAGGCACCCTTTAGACTCTATATGGGACACACTGGGCATAGCAGCAGCTCAACCTAGATACTGTTAGATGACGTAGTATGACGAGCGACAACGGTAGGGGGTACTAAAAAAGACCAAACATCTGTCTAAGGATGCAGGTTGGGGTGGTGGATGGGTCAAACAACACAGCACTTCCACCCAGGAGACCGGGGTTCATGTCCCGTTATGTCCTGCGTGTCACTGAAACGTACATTTTTTAACCCCACCCAGTGGTTTTACCCTGCACGTAGTCTGGATCGACAACAGCTTATTTACCGGACGCGTGACCAAGCGCGTTAAAAAAAGATGCTAAAGGGGTCCTGACCAAGCGTCAGTATTTGACAAGTTGTTTTTTTCCAACCTAAATGATAAAACATTGTCATGATCTGTTCTGATCCTTGCCCTGCTGGCAGGACAGCATGGTGCATCAGGGCCTTCTAAAACATACATGATGTCACGACGTCTGCCTCAGTCTGTTTCTCCAGGGAGTTGAAATCTGATTGGCTAGCCAAGGTGCCACCCCATTATCCTAAACTATGATTGGCTATCTGCCCAGTCAGAGGTGTGACCTTAGTTTGAACCAACTTTTTGGCAAGTAATCCAGAGTAACATTTCTCTAACAGTTCCCTCTCTTAAACCTGAGAGCGATGCATTCACTGTGGTCTCTGGTGTCTCAGCCTCCTACCTAAGAAGTTCTACCGAAGTAACAGCAGAAGTTCATAAGAGCGCAGGGAAGCTACAGTAGGACTAATGTACCAGCAAGTTAGCAATCTGTTGAATACAAGTGTGCTTAAACGTCCTTACCTTTTCCGCCTGCTTGATTATTGGGCACTCTGGTTTCATAAGGATTTAAATTTTCTGTGGTGCTGTGTCGAGATCCTCGCTTCAGAGAAGATGATGAGGAAAAACAGAGTGAAAACACATACATGGTGCACTGCTAAAAAGTCATCTGCATTGAGTGAATTAAGCAGGGTGCCACTGTTAGTTTATAAGCCGTGTTCTAGTGATAGACTTGCCCTCTGAATGTTTAGGTTCTATAAAACATTGGAATTTGATGTGTTGTCCTCACATTCAGAACTCATTCACCCTTGACTTAAGATGAAGGAGAAAAAGTACTGAAATGAGTCTACCCATTGACAAAAGGTGAGTACATTTGGGTTTATGTATGCTTACATACAGGCTACGTGATACACAACACTGTCAAGTGCTACTGTTCACGCAGGAGCTGCCAGGGGAAAATGTATTTGTTAAAAAGGAGAAAAGTGGACACAGAGGGTTTTCCAAGAAGTTCCTATTCCTTCAAATAGTAAGCCAGTGTGCTTGGTGTGCCTTTCAGTGCTCAAGGAATATAATATTCGGCTCCACTGTTTGCAGCTGCTGCCGTGGTCCTGCTCGACGCCCTGTTACACCTGCACTGCTTCTAATGTTATTTCTAGTCATAGTTCTACTATCTTTATTGGTAATATAATTGCTACTGTTCATTATACCAACTGCTATAATTCTTATGAATCATATTTTTCCATATCTGTATATCTATATCAGTGTCTCTGTGTCCCAACCAGCAGTGGCAGATGGCTGCCCACCAAGAGTCATAGTCTGTCTGAGGTTTTTGCCTGTTTCAAGGAAGTCGTCCTCGCTACTAAATCATTGTTCTTCGGGGGGGGGAATTGTTGGGTCTTTGTAAATTGTAGAGTAGACCTACTCTCTCTGTAAAGTGTCTCAAGATAACTCCTGTTGTGATTTGACACTATAAAGAAAATTGAAAAATCAGACTCATGGCAATGGTTTTACTGGTCTGGCCCACTAGAGATCAAATTGGGTTCTATGTGGCCCGTGAACTAAAATGAGTTTGACAATCCTGGTTAAGAGGAAGTACGTAAAGCATGAGATTTTTTCCAATCTGAATACCAGTCAGAACAGCTGCCCAGGAGGAGGTATTCATCCTCCTGAAAACGCAACGAAATGTACCTGATAGTGTCATCAACAAACTTAAACATGATAGAGTTACTGTTAACCGATTTCATGCTGTGAATGTGAAATACTAACTTTAGCCACATAATGTTAGCAGTACTTTGTTAGCATAATTTTGCTAGCCTTAGAATGGTTTCTTATGAGCACGAGATACTTTTACATGCTCACGAGAAAAGTATCTTGTGCGTACCAAAAAGTATCCTGTGCTCACGAGAAGCACGAAAAAAAAAAATAGCAATCCCCATGTCCATTTAGGGGCTCCATAGAGGAAGAGAATAAATGCACGGGATTAACATCTTCAGTCATATGCGTTTAAAGAAGGGTTATGGAACAAGTTTAGTGTCCAAATGTTCCTCGGCCCACATCAAAACTGCTTCATTTCAATGATGTGTTCACTTTGAAACATACAGTATGTCCCACGCCCCCAGGAGGAGCCTTTGGAAGATAGGACAGAAATGTTGTTTGGTCTTGTCATGCACACACAGGAGGATGGGACACAGCACGAGACTGGTGGAACGGCTCAATATGTAACTGCAGTGAGTCACCTCTAGATGGTGTTAGTGTTATCACAGTAATCACAAGACAATCAACAGGTTTATGAGTGTTAGTGCACCTTCTTTAGGCCGGGTATGGGAACGGTTCTGAGTTTGGAGATAATCCCACCAGCTGCATTCTGCTAAAAAAACAAAACGTCAGAGAGGTTATCAGAGGACGACCTGCTAATGTTACAGTATGGTCATGCATGTGATCAGTACAGTAGAGGCAGATTCAGGGTAAAAGTTAGCTCCAAACAGGATGTGTCCACATCAGGTCTCATATTCCTGACTCATTCAACTGCAAACTACAAGAGAGACAGTGTACTCATACAGTATACAACATCTCCATGTTCATTTTACTGTAATGTACTGTACAAAAAGAAACGTGTTGGTTCACCCTAAATTATGAAAAGACGTATTCGCTAACCTCCCTCTATGAGCTGCTTGGATTGATTGCAGTTTTGTTTTTTGGATGGGTTCATAAAAATAACAGAGCCTGTTCATCTGTTGAGCAACTTGTTGAAATAAAGAAATAAGTTTATCTAAAACGTATGTTGAAAGGTCAACAATTGGTAAATATTTTACGATTTTGTGCACACAAATGAGTCTGTGGTGTTGGAGTTACGGTAATCTCAGCGACAGATATTCAAAACTTATTCAAAGAAACCCAAAACTGTTTGCGTGCATAAATACCACTAAAGGGAAGTGAGAATTTTTTTTTTTGTGATTTGGTGAACCAACTCTTCAAATATTAGCCATGCAAGAAAATTCAATCTAACTATGAAATTCTTATTATTTATAAATAAGTCAGAAAACATCCTTCCTGTTTTTGGGGCATACTGTGGGCACAGGACCATGAGAATATGCAAATGAAAATTGACACCACACACACCCGCACACAGACACACCCGCACACAGACACACCCGCACACACACACACACACACACACACACACACACACACACACACACACACACACACACACACACACACACACACACACACACACACACACACAATTTACCAAGGCAGAACTTAATCCAGGATGGTCCCGTGGGAGTAGTGGCCGTCCAATCAGCACTATAAACACAGCATATGACAAATGTGGATCAGACTTCAATATATTCCTAAACGTTTAGTTATTAGATACAAATCCATATGCAGCACACATGTGTTTGAGTGCGAGTTTGGATTAGCTGTGAGTGTTTTTACCGTCTCCGTCGGGTCGAGGACACGGCTCTGTTAGCACCCGCAGCAGGCCGTCTGGTTTGTAGGAGTAGTGCTCCACCAGCTGTGGCCAAGAGAGAAGATCACATATCACACACTCAGGACTATAAATGCATCAGTAATACACAAGATCACGGAAGGCTTGTATCATGTGGCCGCACACTTTCCGTCACTTTCTGACCTTACATTTGACTATTTCTTGAAAAGATAATCATTGATAATCAAATCAAGGGAGTTGGTATTTCACCAGATATACTGCATCTTGGCAATGTGGAGAAAGCATGAATACATAAAATGTGAAAAAGGGTAACGAGTAAAGGTTACAGATTTCTCAGGAGGGGTGGGGTGGGGGGAGGAGTTTGGACTCCTGACTCCTGGCCTTCGTAGCATGCATGTGCTCAGCACACTTCAAGACAGTGTCCATAATGGATACATATGTAACTGTAACAACCATGAAATAACATCATATTATTCCTGAAAGAATAAAATGATTGGCAGTCAATGAGCAACACTTCAGACAGCTGCTGGGAAAGCCTAAACATAATCCTGAGAGTTAAAAATCAACATGAAAATAAATATAAAAATGATTGCTCACCTGCCACAGGGTGTCAAACTTCTTGCCATCTGGGATGGAGAGCTTGCCATTCCTGTCCCTGTCAATGCGATAATGCATGACTTGTCCTTCATGCAGCAAACACAGAGCATAGGATCCATTCAAATCTCTCTGTCGGATCCTGCACTCACAAGAAGAAGAAAATGAGTTCAAGTACTGTGGGAGTGAATGTAGTAACATTTGTACTCTTTCTTCATAGATATGAATGATGTTTTGTAAAAAGCCCAGTTCACATGACTATATTCATAAATGCAAACTTCCAGTCCTTCCATGTTCAGTAGGGACTGGAGCGTGCATTTGTGTTAGCTTCAAACTAGTCTCGCATGGCCTGACCTTCCTCCACTAGCCTCGTGAGACCATCCTGATCTGGCGAGCTCCAGTTTTCTGCTCGCAGATCAGTCTGGCATCTTGAGGCAGAGAAAATTTGGAGCCGTTCACCAAACGACCGGCCAATCAGCGATGGTTTTGAGGCGGGTTTAGGTGTGATGCAACGAGGAGCTGGCGAGATCAGGATGGTCTCACGAGGCTCAGCAAGCGGAAGCAACGCGTGCAGATCTGACCTGATCTAGACTCATGTTCAGACAGCGGTAGCCCTGATTCTGTTAGCCGCTCGCTAATGCTGTTTCCTCTTGGATCCTTCTTTTGGAATATGGACCGGGAATATGGCGTTATTTTTTAGTCAAAAGTTATGAGCGTGTAACACATGCTCACGAGCACATTATGTTATTTCACACGCGCAAAAATGAACCTTCAGCTGGCATGATAAAAGTACTCGCGCACAAATTCAACAACCGAGAGGTGTAGGTAGCTGCGAGCGAGCGCCTTACTCTGCTTGTACAGTGGAATCCTGCTCGCGCGCAGCGGGCTTCTGCTCGCGGAGTGCTGTTTTGCTCGCGGAGTGGATTTCTGCTCGTTCAGCTGATTTCTGCTCGCTCGAGTACATGACTTTTGACAATTTGGGGGCGGAAACCAAGGAGGGCACTGACCCTCTTATGATTGGTCACTTTCACACAGGGACATCCTTGATTGACAGCTCTCATTACAGGAAGCACGGAGTCAAAGTATCTGACGGAGTTCAGTCATTCAGTTAACACTGCACAGTGGACGGAATGGCGGCGACACCTGAAGATGTAGGCGTAAGTGTGTTTGACAGTGTTATAGCCATTTAATCTGAAATTTGTTGAGAATAAACTCATTAAATATTGAGAATAAAGTCGTTGTATTTCGAGTTTTTTTCTCAATATTTAATGAGTTTTTTCTCGAAACACAACGACTTTATTCTCAATATTTAATGAGTTTATTCTCAACAAATTTCAGATTAAATGGCTATAACACTGTCAAACACACTTACGCCTACATCTTCAGGTGTCGCCGCCATTCCGTCCACTGTGCAGTGTTAACTGAATGACTGAACTCCGTCAGATACTTTGACTCCGTGCTTCCTGTAATGAGAGCTGTCAATCAAGGATGTCCCTGTGTGAAAGTGACCAATCATAAGAGGGTCAGTGCCCTCCTTGGTTTCCGCCCCCAAATTGTCAAAAGTCATGTACTCGAGCGAGCAGAAATCAGCTGAACGAGCAGAAATCCACTCCGCGAGCAAAACAGCACTCCGCGAGCAGAAGCCCGCTGCGCGCGAGCAGGATTCCACTGTACAAGCAGAGTAAGGCGCTCGCTCGCAGCTACCTACACCTCTCGGTTGTTGAATTTGTGCGCGAGTACTTTTATCATGCCAGCTGAAGGTTCATTTTTGCGCGTGTGAAATAACATAATGTGCTCGTGATCATGTCTTACACGCTCACAACTTTTGACTAAAAAATGACGCCATACGGGAACCTGAAACGGGGCCTTTTATTCCTAAATTCTCGTTACACAAACGGCAAATATTACCGACATGTTGCTAGCTGAGATAACGAGCTGTGCTCTGCCTGCAGCAGCAGGGGGAGCCTGGCTTCTTTGTTGCTCCGTTGGTACGTCATGATCTGATTGGTTGATTTGGTCCATCTATCACCAACATAGCTGGTGATAGACGGATGGTTTATCCAATCAGATAACCGGTATTTTTGCCCCTTCCCAAACGTTCTCCAACGTAAAGTTCCCAGATGGATATGCTGAGCAAATGTGAAACAATCCATCTGGCGGAGTCAGGTTATTCCTCCACAGCACAGCAAAAGAAGGTCTAGCTAGTCCACACAGCATTCCAGGATGGGAGAAGAACGTGCTCTGGTTTATTGCCATTTTTTAAAATCAATCACAATCGTTTTGGGCAGTACTAAGCGCCAGACGGCGCCACGGTGCCTCTACTAAATAGTCTCAGGAAGGAACTTGTTTTGGTGGAACATGTGTACGTTCAAAAGTAGTTTTAGTCGTGCAACAGAAAACTCAGATTGGACAGATAGTCTAGCTAGCTGTCTGGATTTACCCTGCAGAGATGTTCTCAATCAGCCTACCTGGTTAAATAAAGTTTAAATATACAGTGTATACATGTATAGGGCAGTCCTTCAACCAGATTTGGAGCACAGGGCCCAGTGTTCCCCAGGCTATGAAGACCCAGATTTGGGTCTCTCACTCTCTCTTCCTTCCTGCAACCCTTTCGCTTTGATGAGATGATCTGTCACTTATCTTTTACTTCACAACACTATAGGTTAATGTGATACAGCACCTTTTGAAGACAAAGTCACAAAGTGCTTCACATGGCAAATTTGTTACAATAAGACTCAAACAGTAAAATGAGGAAGCAAGAAAGAAATAAGAAATAAAAACATAAAACACTGACACTACACTGTCAACACACACCCACATGAACACTACTGATGCCACTGACTAACACACCGGACACTTGAAGTTGTTCTTCAAGTGTCCGTCTGGTGTGTTAGTTTTTTTTTGTTATAATAAATATAATACATTTTTGTCAGAGTTATGACAGGACAAAGTTCAAAAATAAACGGTACAGGAAACACACTGAGGTTAAGAGAAAAGCTTGACATGAATTGAGGAGTGTGTGGGGTAGACATGTAACAAGTGTCTCTTTGAAGAACACAGCTCGTCTTCCTCTGTGAGGCCAGGCTTCAGCCGCCTGATTGGCCCTCTCGGGCAAACAAAGCTATTGTTTTACTCTCGCTGTGGTTGCATTAACCCTCGTGTTGTCTTCGGGTCAAATTTGACCCGTTCTCAAAATGTCTATCTCAGAAATATGGGTTTCTTTTTAACTACCTAATTGTAATTACCAAAAAATAACATGGGTGGATGATCCCATACAACGCACTTCACGAGGAGGCCTACAACAACAGATCGGATAAAAAAAATTTGCATTTGAAAAAATAATAATAAATAATTTAAATGTTTTTCGGAACAGTCTCCTCGCTTAACGGTGACTCTTCTGTGATTATCCTTCCTTTAATATTAGTCTAAACAATTCATAATTTCTGCTTCTGTAACTCAAGAATTATGTATAATTTTTAATTGACCATGAATTCCAAAAATAAGTGTAAAACTATACAATAATTAAACTACAAATATAAACTGGTAGTAAGTAGGTGTTAGTGGTGTTTTACATGGTAGTGAAAAGAAGTGTTAAATGTCAAAAGAAGCGCCAAAAACATTGAAAAAGGCGCCAATAGTGTTGAAAAAAAAGAGACCCAAACATCAGAAAAAGTGTTGATTTTCCAGCCACTAATAGCTAAAGTCAGACCAAAGGAAATCAGCACACATCCAAACGTGTATTACTTTTTGATGGACCCAGAGATGGGGCGACCCAGCACACCTCAACAACATTATAGGTCCATTTCTGAAGACAGTTCTATTAAACACATAGTCAACATTGTGACACGGAACTAGTTCACTTCAAAAATACTTAGTGTTAGGAACACATCAAGGATTGGCTTACAATGAGTCACATAAAACTACAAAAATGAAGAAGTTATGTGATGTCACAGAGACTAAGGTCTGTAAAACTCTGCTAGTTTTTAAAAATAACAGATGACTTTTGGTTTCATATGGGAAACACAGCCCATCGTCGTCTCATTGACTATCGCTTCACACAGAAACAGCTAACTGTGGCGCACACCTCTCTCTCTCTCTCTCTCTCTCTCTCTCTCTCTCTCTGTCTCTCTCTGTCTCTCTCTCTCTCTCTCTCTCTCTCTCTCTCTCTGTCTCTCTCTCTGTCTCTGTCTCTCTCTCTCTCTGTCTCTCTCTCTGTCTCTCTCTCTCTCTCTCTCTCAATTCAATTCAATTCAAAGAGGCTTTATTAGCATGACCATATTGACACATTTTATATTGTCTCTCTCTCTCTCTGTCTCTCTCATTCTTTCTCTCTGTCTCTAAATGCTTGCTCTTGAGGGAATTACTGAAATTGTTGGGTCTTTGTAAATTATAGAGTGTGGGCTAGACCTACTCTATTTGTAAAGTGTCTCGAGATAATTCTTGATATGATTTGATACTATGAATAAAATTGAATTGAATTGTCTCTCTCTCTCTCTCTCTCTCTCTCTCTCTCTCTCTCTCTCTCTCTCTCTCATCAAAACAGTTTAGGAACCACAGCTTTAAATGTTCTTTCTCATATAGTTATGAATTTGCTCATTTGTATGTATTTGCATACATGTATAACATGATTGGCCACAACCTGCTGCAAGAGCAGATTTTACACTTTAAATATATTTACATCTCTACACCAAACTAAAACACACATCCTGTTTGTTTCTGTGTAAGATTTTGTCAGACAAGAATATATATTTTTTAAATATAATAATAATAGCAATATAATACATTTATTTTATATAAAACTTTAAAAGGTACTCGAAGGCACTTTACAAGGTCAACGGAAAAAACAAAACACTAATGTAACATATTTTTTCCCTTTTTTGTTTATAATTAATTAGTTTTGTAAATATGGAAATCCTCATTTTCAAAAAAATTCAAATAAAAAGCATTGGAGAGCATTGTACAGAAGAAATCTGTAAAGCACACATAGATATTTAGTTACAGAAAATATAATTCAAAGTAGGCTAATAATAATACACATAATTATGCACATTATCTACACATGATTTTAAGATATTTCACATGTGAAATGTAAGACATGAGAATTAAAAATACACACTGTATGAAATAAACCCATACAGTCAGGCATAAGTGGTTAATCACATGCAGATCTCACATACTGTATAGGTTTCCATGGTTTCCAGACATTTCACATGTGAAATTTCAATTATAAACATTTGAAACGGGAAACAATTAATCACACGTGTGCTTTTTTTTAAAATGGTAATTTTAAGTGGCACACACATGTCATACAAAATGTGAAGCTAGATTAAGGAAATACACAATTTCAGTGTGACGAATCTAAACGTGTTTCTTCATCTCCACTCTGAAAAGAGTCTCGGCTGAAAGTGGACCTCACACTTTGAACACTCTCTTTGTCTGGAGGGGATTTCAGAAGACAGATATGCTCTACTCTGTCTTGTGTTGAACCTAAGAAATGTGTCACATTTAGATCAGGTGCATCCCTCCTGTTCAGATTCTACTGATAATATAGATTTGTATTGTCCAGAAGAAGAGTCTTGGACACACAGACATTATCTGCTGTTTAGAGAATTCAACACAACATAGTGCATACATACATACATACATACTGTACATGCATGCATCCATACACGCATGTATAAATAAATACATACATACATACATACATAAATACACACATACATGCATACATACATGCATGCATACATACATACAGTCCACAGACAGTTGCAGTTGCTTGAATGTGATGGTTTGAAACCTCTGCATTTTTAAATTACACATGTAGCATTTGATATTTTTGAACAAAATATCATAAAATATACTGTCTCTGTTACTGTTTTAACTGTTACAGTTGGAAACAGCAATTAGACCTTCAAAATATATTTAAACAGTTAAATAAAAAAAAGCAATTCCCCACACTTTCTTATTTATTTTTTGTTGCTATT
>CM042442.1:1379611-1629611 GCA_023631565.1 Gymnocephalus cernua | reverse complement strand
TCATAGCAGTGGATCTGAATTTGATTATTTCATGTGGAGAATGGCTAGTGTTTATGAGCACATGCTTTGAGCATGCAAATTTCTCACAAAAGTATAATAATCGGTCAAATTTGAATGGATTTGATAAAATTAATTTCCCACCATTTAGTATAAACAGCGCCAAAAGCTATACAAAGACACTTGTAAAATACTTACAGGAATTTTCCGTTTGTACGGGAGCCGTTTTGGAGCCTGGGCTCACAGCCTTCCCGTGTTATGGATCCATGGAACCAGGGCATTTTTTCGTGTGCAGTGGTGGAAATGAGCTTCTCCAGCTGAGGCCTCTGGCTGATGATGGCCTGCTCCAGAGCTGCTCCCTGCACACACACACACACACACGAGCTGTCAGCAAATGCTTATAGTAATTCTCGATAACACACTCCCATCGCGTCAAAAAGCAACTCTTGGTCAGCTGGCGTTTGTTATTGATGCAAAAAGTTTCCTTTAGCGTCATATTTAGACGCGCTTGGTTGGGACTCTTGCCATCACTTTTTTAAGCTCTGGGTCGGGACGTACGTTTAATTGACATGCGGCATAAGAACAGGACATGAACCCCGGTCTCATGGCGGAAAGTCCTGTGTTGTTTGACCCATCCCACCCCCCCAGCCTGCCAGAGCTTCTTGAATTTGGTCGGAAAGTCCGAACCATCCAAAAAATGCTTTCACACTATAAACTAACTGGACCATGGTTCAGCTTGATCCAGACAGAGACTACCTCTTTTGGTCGGACCGGGTTTGGATCAAACTGAAAAGTCCGAAGGTCCAGACCAAACGAGTTAGGTGTGAAAGCCCCCTTAGACACGCTTGGTCGGGACTCTTGGTGTCACTTTTTGGCGCTCTGTGTCGGGACGTATGTGTGACATGCTTGTGATACGTTGGGGGGATTGAAGAATTCAACATGGCTGTAAAAAATAAAGATGCGATTTCATGTTTCATGTTGTTTATGTAGATTTAAACTTAGGAGCTTATGGCTTTAACAAGGTCTCCTTCTCTAATAGATTTGTTGTTGAGATGCACAGGTTCCTTAAAAAATATAAATAATAATACATACAATAATTAAAAATGATAATAATTAACGACATTTGCACTATACATTTTTGCAGAAAAGGAACAAATTGTTCCATGAAAATTCACCAGAATGCAGGAAATGAAATGTTTGAAGCTCACAATTTCTGGTGGAGCACCCCCAGACCCCCCACACACCCCTGTCTCCTTCTACTTACAGGATAGAGTTGAAACATACCTGCAGGTTCCATGTCTGCTTCACATACTCCCGGATCAGTTTTTCCTTCAGGTCCTCAAACGGTCCCACCTTTGGCTGCATGTTCTTGGGCCTGTTGCAGGGCTTCTTCAGCAGACACACAAGGCCATCCATCTCCTGGGCGTGGTAGTCGATCACATCCACAGGGCTCCTGTGGCTCTTACCGCCAACGATAGCATATGTGTCATTGGATTGTCTTTCAATGGTGTAGTGGTAGCAGCGGCCGGAATACAACACAGACAGTGCAAAGCCTCCCAGATAGTTTCGGCTTTGCCGAAGCAAGTATAAGCCGTTGCTCGTGCCCGCCTGCCGCAGGTAGTCCTCCGCCTCTTCCCTGGTGATGTTGCCATAGAAGAATGGCAATGCATTCACTGCGTCAGCCATGTTGGCTTCTGTGGGGTGTCTCCCTTAAGGAAGTCCCAAAACAAAGTTCAGACACCAGGATGCAGTCAACCCTAAAACACACAAAAGGAGAACCATGTAACATTCAAGATTAATTTAATTTAAAAATTACTGGTACAAAAAAAAGATGTTTACATCAGTAACATGCAACCAAAGAATGAAAAATGAAGACACAAGTATTGGGTTCCAACAGGATATCCATCAGGATGATAAACAGGGCCACACGGAATCTGCCGACGCGTAATTCCTACAGAATGTTCAACAGATTTTAAACATATTAAGACTACATTTACATCGCTACGTTTTGGTTTAAAAAGGAAAATCTTCTGCTCTGGCGTTTCCCCCTCTCATTCCCCCTGCTCTGGCGTTTCCCCCTCTCATTCCCCCTGCTCTGATGTTTCCCCTTCACATTCCCCCTGCTCTGATGTTTCCCCTTCTCATTCCCCCTGCTCTGGTGTTTCCCCCTCTCATTCCCCCTGCTCTGGTGTTTCCCCCTCTCATTCCCCCTGCTCTGATGTTTCCCCTTCTCATTCCCCCTGCTCTGATGTTTCCCCTTCTCATTCCCCCTGCTCTGGTGTTTCCCCCTCTCATTCCCCCTGCTCTGATGTTTCCCCTTCTCATTCCCCCTGCTCTGGTGTTTCCCCCTCTCATTCCCCCTGCTCTGGTGTTTCCCCCTCTCATTCCCCCTGCTCTGATGTTTCCCCCTCTCATTCCCCCTGCTCTGGCGTGTCCCCCTCTCATTCCCCCTGCTCTGGTGTTTCCGAGCCTCTAAACCGGAGACATTAGGAAACCTTGTGACCCGTGTTGGTTCTGAATCTGCGGGTTGTGTTTCAAACGAGACCTTTGGCAAAACCGACACTGACGCCAACGTTCCTCCTCCTGATTGGGTCTTATCGGTCACGACGTCTCGTTCTCTGAGACTAAAAGTACCAAGTTACCATGGTAACTACCAGCAGTGGGCGGAGTCTCCACGCTGCCTCCTGTTTATGTCCAGTATACCAGGATGTTGATGAGGTATGAGGAGATTAGTTCTACTGGAGATAAAAACACTCGGTACACAGAGATCACCTTTGGCTCAAACGCTTAAAAACCAAAACATAGCAATGTAAATGTAGCCTAAGAAAAATTTAAATAAGACTCAGAATGATAACACATCACCCCAGGCAGGAAAACGGTTCGCTAAATTCCACAGATTTTCATTCTGAATCACCGCTGAAAACTAAATCTGCAGATTTATTTTGGGTCTGCTGATAAATCATCATACCCTTCGCTCTATTGATGCAGTTGCAGAGAATGCATCATGGTGTACAGTACATTCACACAGTGAGAAGAGTGCAGTAGTTCTGTATCAGTGATATTTCAGGGTTTTCCCTAGCATTATAAGGCTAAGCTGCAGCACCCAAGCTGTCTTGGGCAATATCTAAGCCAAATTAATGTAAAATCAATATGAGCATCAAAACAAGTTGTCTAGCTTTTCAATGTTTTAGACACATATGGTTATAATAACGGTTCAAAATCATGTGAAATTGTACTGTTTACCGTATTAAAAAAACACAACACCCCTAACCATTGGCTCTGATAATGACCAGGTGTTAGTAGCTAGTAGGCTTCATCCTCTGGTGAACATGAACGTCTGTACAACATGTTATGGAAATTCATCCAATAGTTGTTGAGATGGCTTGGTTGAATTCTAATGTAGAATGTGGTCTGTTATTTTCTTGATAACAGACCGTTGCTAAGTATAACACACCGTTGCATGCAAAAGCAGAGCGTTGCTATGGACGCAGTTCTGTTCACTGTGGAGGACAGCTATCAATCAATCCACTGAAAGAAGTCCAGATAATTTATCAGCTGTGGCAAAAAGTGCAAGACTGTATGGCTGCAGCGTGGAGCGTCCCGTGTCACACCGTCCCGTCTCATACCGAGGTGTGTTTAACGGTAACTTCAGAGGGTCAAAAACAAAATACAAAATCGCAAATTATTTTCCAGATGGAGTCTCGGGTAAGTTTGTGATTTCTGGATGTTATTAGCCGCTTTCCGACCGGAGGGATTTTTGCAGTTCCTAGAACATAACATTCCTAGAACCCTTTTTTTCTCCTGTTCCGACAGGAAGAATTTGGGGATTTTTAAGTTCCTCTGGCCACAGTTCCTGTAACTCTTTCAGCTCCTACTTCAGGGCAGGATCTTTTCACTGTTCCCTTTTCCACATAGGGACCTAGATCAACGAGGGTCGGGTTTCCGGTTCAGGTAACAACGGGACATTTTTAACAATTGTCACCATCTTATTCATCATTAAATTCACTTCCGAAAATCGTTGCCGAATTGACAATTTGCTTCAAAGTTTTCGGAGTTGAGAAGCTCCATAAAGTGACGGACAGCCAGCTGGTGGCGGCAGGGATCGCTTGTTCGCCGGCCAGCCTGTCATCCTGAGACGCCCCGCTGTAAACTGGAGGTCTCTCAGACCGGTCTCGCAAATAAGAGGCTTTTATTTCATCGTTGACGGATCGTTTGTTTAAATATCACAACACATGTCCATCATAAGATTAACTTTTTGGAGTTAAACTCCACAAGCGCCTGCGGGCTTGACAACCTCGCTGGTCCGCCGTCACACACACACACACACACACACACACACACACGTAAGCGAATATTAGCCAACAACTTTAGCCATACATATAGTTTGCTGATTTCTGGATGTTATTGTTGTGTCTCTGATGTTAACGTACATTTGATCAAACCTCATTTAAAATTTAGTCTGCATTTATTTTATAGACCGACATATCTTTTTGAACTATTTTATTCATCAGCATGATAGTCTGCATTTATCTTGTAGACAGATATTTTTTAAGTATTTTATTCATTTGTATGATTGCCGTTACTGTTTAGTTAAAAAAACACCAAATATATTTTTAAGTATTTTATTAATTTGCATGATAATCTGCATTTATCTTATAGAGAGATTTATAGAAGTATTTTATTCCAGACGCAAACCTTTACTTTGAAAAGTAGAAGCTCGGGTAACCTTTTATTTTGAAAAGTAGAAGCTTGGGGACGGCACCAGGCTGGATGGCACGAGACGGCATGACACGGGACGCTCCACGCTGCAGCCATACCCTCCTCAAAAAGTGGGGAAACGTGGAGCAACTTCTGTCCTCCAATTCAAGCAATGACAGCAGATCTGGTGAGCATCTATCACTACATCTTTATATACGGTCTATGATCGCTACATCTATATATACGGCCTATGATCTCTACATCTTTATATACGGTCTATGATCTCTACATCTTTATATACGGTCTATGATCTCTACATCTTTATATACGGTCTATGATCTCTACATCTTTATATACGGTCTATGATCTCTACATCTTTATATACGGTCTATGATCTACATCTTTATATATGGTCTATGATCGCTACATCTTTATATACGGTCTATGATCTCTACATCTTTATATACGGTCTATGATCTCTACATCTTTATATACGGTCTATGATCTCTACATCTTTATATACGGTCTATGATCTCTACATCTTTATATACGGTCTATGATCTACATCTTTATATACGGTCTATGATCTGTACATCTTTATATACGGTCTATGATCTCTACATCTTTATATACGGTCTATGATCGCTACATCTTTATATACGGTCTATGATCTCTACATCTTTATATACGGTCTATGATCTCTACATCTTTATATACGGTCTATGATCTCTACATCTTTATATACGGTCTATGATCTCTACATCTTTATATACGGTCTATGATCTCTACATCTTTATATACGGTCTATGATCTCTACATCTTTATATACGGTCTATGATCTCTACATCTTTATATACGGTCTATGATCTCTACATCTTTATATACGGTCTATGATCTACATCTTTATATACGGTCTATGATCTGTACATCTTTATATACGGTCTATGATCTCTACATCTTTATATACGGTCTATGATCGCTACATCTTTATATACGGTCTATGATCTCTACATCTTTATATACGGTCTATGATCTCTACATCTTTATATACGGTCTATGATCTCTACATCTTTATATACGGTCTATGATATCTACATCTTTATATACGGTCTATGATCTCTACATCTTTATATACGGTCTATGATCTCTACATCTTTATATACGGTCTATGATCTCTACATCTTTATATACGGTCTATGATCTCTACATCTTTATATACGGTCTATGATCTCTACATCTTTATATACGGTCTATGATCTCTACATCTTTATATACGGTCTATGATCTCTACATCTTTATATACGGTCTATGATCTCTACATCTTTATATACGGTCTATGATCTCTACATCTTTATATATGGTCTATGATCTCTACATCTTTATATACGGTCTATGATCTACATCTTTATATACGGTCTATGATCTACATCTTTATATACGGTCTATGATCTCTACATCTTTATATACGGTCTATGATCTACATCTTTATATACGGTCTATGATCTGTACATCTTTATATACGGTCTATGATCTGTACATCTTTATATACGGTCTATGATCGCTACATCTTTATATACGGTCTATGATCTCTACATCTTTATATACGGTCTATGATCTCTACATCTTTATATACGGTCTATGATCTCTACATCTTTATATACGGTCTATGATATCTACATCTTTATATACGGTCTATGATCTCTACATCTTTATATACGGTCTATGATCTCTACATCTTTATATACGGTCTATGATCTCTACATCTTTATATACGGTCTATGATCTCTACATCTTTATATACGGTCTATGATCTCTACATCTTTATATACGGTCTATGATCTCTACATCTTTATATACGGTCTATGATCTCTACATCTTTATATACGGTCTATGATCTCTATATCTTTATATACGGTCTATTATCTCTACACAGTAACTTCAGCCGTAGGGACAACAATGCTAATTAGTTAGCTTACATTGCACGTTTAGGTGTGTCAACATGCAGCGGCTGTGCAAAAAGGAAACGAGATGAATGAGGACATGAAGCCATTTACCTCGTCTCACTTCACCGTCAACAGAAATGTTCAGTTTAATGTAAATACGAGCAGCTGATAGCCGCTAGCTCACTACAACGCGTCAGCTAATGTCATGTCAATTCCTGCAGTGATTAAAACAGCAGCTGGGTCATTTGACCACCGCGGCAGCACCCCATAACATATACGGCTACTACCACAGCCCGTAAGGTGGTGTTGAGTAATAGATGAAGGGTTGCATTAGCTTAACAGGTACAGAGTTTACGTTACTATGGACGCAGGATTCACCGTAGAGATGGAACGGACTATTTTCTTTAGCGGAAGCAATTAAATCGTATTTAAATCAATAAACTCCTTTTTAAATCAATATGTTGTGTAAAATTATTGATTTATTTGGTAAGTAGCCATGTAATAAGCGGGATAATGTAGAGCGAGGTGGTTGTTATAGCGAATACAACCCCGACAGGGTGATCAGGACCCGGATGACCCTTTACATATGGTACAGCTAATATGTGTAGTACATCTAATATGTATTTACAATCAAACTAGCGGCTCTTCTGATACATAAGATATTTTGTTATACATCGCATTAAAGTGATCATATTATGCTCATTTTCAGGTTCATAATTGTATTTTGAGGTTGTATCAGAATAGGTTTACATGGTTTAATTTTCAGAAAACTCCATATTTTTGTTGTACTGCACATTGCTGCAGCTCCTCTTTTCACCCTGTGTGTTGAGCTCTCTGTTTAAGCTACAGAGTGAGACATCTCACTTCTGTACCATCCTTGTTGGGAGTCGCACATACTCAGTAGCTCGGTAAGATCACATCAGCTAGCTGTTTGTTTCTCCAACTTTGGTCAGTTACAAGGCAGGATTAGCCGGGAGACTTCTTCTAAAGGAGGGCGCACATGGAAGTAGTTCTTTTGTAGATTATGATGAACTTGTGTGTGTTGTAGCAGTGTTTTGCCATTGAGAAGGATGGGGCTAACTGATAGCATGCTAGCGCTAGCTAGCTAGCATGCTAGCACTAGCATGCTAGCGGTTAGCCACCTCGTTTCGGCTACTGACGTAGAAAGTTGTGCAGATTTTGACCAGCTCACCCAGAGACTGAAGGCAGGAGGCACCAGAGACACAAAATA
Organism: Gymnocephalus cernua; assembly: GCA_023631565.1. NCBI lineage: Eukaryota > Metazoa > Chordata > Actinopteri > Perciformes > Percidae > Gymnocephalus > Gymnocephalus cernua. Next base: position 1,621,742 of record CM042442.1, on the reverse strand, counting down.
ACACCCCAAATCACAGAAAAAGAGATTTTTTTTTCATAATATGGGCACTTTAAAATACTAACGGTAGATAGTTTTAACTATACTTTATATACAGTTGGGTATTAATTCATTGTTTCCCAACCTCAAGGTTGGGCCCCCCCTCTACAGGGTCACGACAGAAATCTAGAGTGTCTTGAGATGATTCATGTGGTTGCAAAGAAGCAAAGACAAAGTTGTGCTGCACATACCAATATGCAACTTTTTGGTTTTGTGACCCTTTGGTCTCACACAGTTATTAAAATTAAACAATCAGATAAGAGGGGAACCGCTAACTGATATCTCAAATGTAAAATAGAAGCTTCTTGTGGGTTTTTAATGTGTGTATTTTATATCTGCAAAGTAATGACAGCTGTCAAAAAAATTTTGAGGAGTAACAAGTACAATATTTCTCTCGGGCTCTGCAGTGAAGCCATATTAAGTATAGCCGAAATACTAAAGTTCCTAAAATTGGACTTACATACAGTACTCCATTACTTTCTACCACTGATAAAAACCTGGACAAAATGTATTTTTACTCTTGAAAATAAAAGTGCCTTCTGGTCCACACCCAACATGTCTGTTTCATTTCATTTGTCTCCGAAACACATGGAATGTTTCTATGCTGTTATATGCTTTATTCATTTCAAGATAATAATTAATTTCCTGAAACAAGGGCAACTGGGGACAAGAGGAATTATCTAACCCCCTTTGGCAGATTTCTTTCTTGTTTAATCAAAAATAAATGAGCAAAGTGAGAGATGATATTACTTGGTAAGACATAAAAACTCAAGCAAGAAAAGGAACTGTAAAAAGAAAACACTGAACATTTTGAAAGAAGGAAGCAAAAAGTCAAAAAGTCTACCTTAACCAACAAAAAAGATGAAAGATGAATACTTTCTATTTTCTATTTCTATTTCTATTTTAGAGCTGGAACAATTTCTAATGTTGCTGTACAATTAGTTGTCTCAGAAATAATTGCGATTAGTAATAGAATTAAATTTAAAAAATATTTATTTATTTATTATTTTTTTTACACAAATTAAAGTTTTGAATGAATCCCAGGATCCATCTTTTGCTTAAATATCACTGTCATGTGACCCAGATAATATAATAACACAAATACACAGCCTATGAAGTAAACCACACCTCTTTATTATCATAACACATTTTTTCTAACTATATCCCCTCTTGTCATATTTGTTTCTATGAAGGTGTATAGGCTCAAGTGCCAACAACTACCAATTGTTATAATAATAAAAACATATAGTCCGACCAATAATCACTTATATAATTACAATTTGTCATACCTAAACAAAATCAACAATTATCAGTCGTACACCTTCAGACCTTAGCTAATGTTAGCAATTCATTGCTGTTAAACAGAGAAACCGCGATTATGGAAAAAAAAAAGACAATTAGACAGTTATGTAATAATTGTTACAGGTCTAACTGAGCTTACTGTATACGATGTGGTGAAGTAGTCCCGAGTGCGGATCCTCCTCTGGCTCGGTTCTCTCAGTCCTTCAGCATACCGTCTGCCAGCAGTCTGAACAACATGTCCAACACATCATGTTAGATTCAGCCAGCTCCTTAAAAAACAAGAAATGTGCCGTTAAAACCACATGAAAAGCATCACTCACTCGCACTATGGCCTGTACTGTGTCCTGATCAGAAATGTAGTGAGGCGGTGGAGCACTGAAGCTTCCTCATTTCAACGACTTCCTTGACAATTTAATTCTTTTACTTCCTTTTTTTTCTTTTTTGTATCCGAACACTGACCAACACCGCCTGCTGCGCGCAGGAAATGATGTGACAACTGCAATGACACCAGTTACACCGCAATAAATAAAAATATAGAATGAAATACCTTAAAGATCACTTAGATGTGTTTTATTATTTTTTTCTTTTAAATGTATTTTCATTAAGAGAGAATCTTGATTGCTGTTCTTGGAAACACAACTGTTGTTGGACAAACATCTTGAAAAGAAATAAAGAAAAGAGAAAGCTTGTAATTGGACCTTGATATTCATTTTTCTTTAGTTTGTTGGCTACATATATGGGGATTATTCCATAGAACTTTTTAAATGTGCTGAGTAATGTTTCATGTATGTTTTGAAATGTGGACCCCAGGAAGAGTAGCTGTGCTTATGGACATAGCTAACACAACCCAATATACCACACACATCGTCAGAAGGTAACAAAGAAGAATGAAGAATAGGCAATTAAAAACATTAAAATTATGTTATGTAAAAAATGTTTATATGTATGTATGAATACATGAATAAATAAATAGATCAGCTATTCATGGGTTTATGAGGCTGATGGATGTAGGCACCGAACTCAACATGGCTCTCTTAGTCCTGAATGTGGACATGGAAGTATGGTGTCTTCTCTATCCATTACCCAAGAGACCGTTGTAATAACACAGCGTTAATATACTCCATTACGAGTCAACGTCATGCATTTAAAATTTTAAGTAAAAGTATTATCAGCACATCTTAAAAAAAAAGTCCCCATTCAGGGTGTTCATATTCATAGTGTTATTTTGCATACATTATTTGATTATATTGCTGATTATTATTCTTACTGATGCATTCATAAGCAGCATCTCTATGGTCAGGGTGGGGCTAATTTGAACTACTTTATATATTGTTCAGTGGTTTACTGTAAGCTGCACACATCCTATGGAATGTGTGTGTGTGTGTGTGTGTGTGTGTGTGTGTGTGTGTGTGTGTGTGTGTGTGTGTGTGTGTGTGTGTGTGTGTGTGTGTGTGTGTGTGTGTGTGTGTGTGTTAGCACTGAGCGGTGTTAAGTGGGGACAGTTTGTCAGTCGTGTGTCATAAGCAGAACGTGTTTACCAATCAGGAAGTGCCAGCTGGCTTTGGTGTGTTTTACACAACATGCTGTCAATAAAACACACACACACACACACACACACACCGCCCCAGCCTGCTGCTGATTGGTAGTGATGTGCTAGAATTTCCTTTCAATTGAATTAAATTGAGAAACTCATTTTTGAAAGGTGATTTCATAATGTAAATGTGTGTGTGTGTGTGTGTGTGTGTGTGTGTGTGTGTGTGTGTGTGTGTGTGTGTGTGTGTGTGTGTGTGTGTGTGTGTGTGTGTGTTTTACTGACAGCATGTTATGAATTATGGGTTAGTGTTGGGTTAGGGGCTATACAATTATGTCAAAGTGCATCCACATAAATAGAGAAATACATATGCGTTGGGTGGACCTGCTCTCAGCAACATTTTACAAATTTGCATCGTAAGTGGGAACCAACACATCCTGTCTTGCATACTTCTTCTTCTTGTGTGCCTTTTTTTTCTCGCTTGTAACTCAAAAACCATTAATGCTATATTTACCTCTCCTATGTAACTTGGTGTAGTCTCCTGCAAAAAAAAATTGTATTTATTTTCCCATTTAATGAGTTTTTAAAGCCACACATCTACCAACAATATTGATAAGTCAGATTCTAAAAACAATTCTGTAGATTCGAAATATTAAACTTAGAAAATAGTATTTGCACATTATGCACTTAATCAATTCAGACTCTTTTATCGTTTCTTATGCAACAGTTATGTTGTATGTATATATTTGTTTTCTGTATTTCATTTGAATGTATAATATCTTTGTTTATGTTTGCACCTTTCACCAAGGCAAATTCCATGTATATGTACTTATTGTGGCAATAAACCTTTTTCTGATTCTGATTCTAAACAATAAAATAGAGCTGTATGAAAGTAGCACTAAGGGATGTAATGAAGAGGAAAACTATATTATATTTACAAAGAATATATATACATACACAAAATATATGTGTGTAATGTCACTGAAATATGAGTGTCTTAAATCTATAGTGTGTAGTTTCTGTCGCCCCCATGAGGAATTCTAAGTAATGACAACAAAACTGTCGGCGCATCCACATGTTACAAGCCTTCCGTGGTCGCGCACCCCGCCTCCATGCAGCTGCTAGTAGCCAAGGAGGACATGGAGGATTACAAAAACATGATGGACTCTTCAGAAGAGGTCATTATCTTCACTCGAGTTCCTGTGCGGGAAAGTCACCGGACGACACAATCTCCTGAACACAGTCACACTGAGAGATCCAGAGAGAGTCGTGTGGAGCTGATAGTCTTAATTAGCTTTGTAGCAACTCATTTGGTAATGGCTTGAATGTAATGGACGTTCATTAATATCAAAACGTTATGCACTAAAGCTTTAAATGATTGTGTAAATAGAAAATGTTGGTTATATTGGGTATGAGGGTAGTGCAAAAATAGTGCTATTGTAATGTGCAACACCATAACAGAAAGTTGATATAGTCATATGGTTTATGGACAGTTCTAGATGGTGGAGGATGAGGAGGAAAGAAGCGGATGGCAGTGGATACTTCTGTAAGCACGGTCAACAGGCTGTAGCTGGCTCTATTGTCTTTAACCACTGTTATTAAGTTAGGGCTGTGCAATTGATCACATTTTCAATCGTGATTACAATTTTGGCTCCTAACGATCACAAAAACAGAGTAATTGAGAAAAACAACAATTTTGTACATTACGTTTTACAAGTGAACTCTTATTTTGTCTCGTGTTCTGACTGAGAAAAACAAGTTCAAATGGGAAAAAGTATGAAGTGTAATGTCACAGTAAAGGTGCTTTCACTGTTGATTTAAGTTTTGCAATGCAACATCTTTCCATGAGTCAATGAGGAATCGTGTTAAGTAATCCAGCCCTATATTACGTTATAAACATACACATAGCAAATAATAAATGAACAAAAAGTAAATGTAAACACTTTGAGGCAAGTATGATATTTTTTGCTGTGCATCACAGTGTCAGAGTCAAAGCCAAACAGCAGAGCTAACGCAGCGTGGAGGAGATTGTGCAACACGGTGACATTTCAGGCTAACAGGCCGGTACAGACTGCCGTTCATCTTCAAGGTGAGGTGCCTCAGGTTTGTTTGGAGCCGATGCACTGAGGAATGGAAAGTGTCGCCATATGATGTCTACGTTACACTTTGTGGTCTTCACATTGCTCACGTCTCTTCTCACAGGAGGAAGTGACCTGCCTTCACTTCCTCAACTGTTCTTACCTCAGATGAAATGTGGCCTTGTGTCTCAATTTATAATGAAAACAAATCATATTAAAGAGCCCCTATTATACTTCTTTTCAAGCATCATATTTGTACTCCTGGGGTCTCCCTAGAATAGGTTTACATGCGTTGATGTTTAAAAAAACATATTATGTTTCTCATACTGCCCATTGCTGCAGCTTCTCTGCCTGAATCACTGTAGCTGTGTTGGAAACCGCTCCCTCATTCCCTCACTCACTTCTCCCTATATAGTGTTGATTAAATAGGGAACTATATACGGAACGACCAAATAAACTCACTGAAAGTATCGTTGCGTCAGTAGATGCGGCGGTTAATGTGTGACGGAAGCATCATGTAAACAAACCAAACCGAAATACTCCTAATACGTCCCTGAAACGTCAGGAGGAGAGTAAAAGGTTGTATATATATACACATGTATGTATGTACGTACAGTATGTGTGTGTTGCGTGTTACATTTCCACTGTTTAGAAACTAAAGCCCGCTCCATTTTTCCTTTTCAGTCTCCGCGGGTCCTTCTGCTTCTTCTCCTCCTCACAAAAATCACAAAAAGCTTAATAGGGGCTCTTTAAGTGTCACACTTATTTAGAACTAGCAACTACTACAAGTCTGTGACATGCGATTACTTTGATCACATGGAGAGCTCACTAAATCCACCTGGACTAGTTACTTTTAAAATAGAAGGGATGGCTTTTTTAAGATGCGATTTTGATATTCCAATACTTCCCATCAGAATTTCATAACCAAAAATTACACTCCTGGAAGGTGACTCATAACCTTAACTTTACATATGGCTCCACCTGGTGGAACAACAACAGCACTTTCCCAAACCAATAGGAAAACTTCCTTCAATCAATCCACCTTGAGTGAAGAACATGTTATTGGTGTTTTGATGGATAATTCCCACCCCCCCATTGCATTTCTGGCACTATCAGTGGAGATCACTGACGTTATTATGGTTAGATTCAAGATTCAAAATCCTTTATTAATCTCACAATGGGGAAATTCACACTGTTGCAGCAGCAAGGTATAGAAAAGTAAGACACACGTTAACACACAATAATAAATATAATTAAAGACAGTAAATACTAAATAGTAAAATGTATTTACAGTAATTGCACACTCACATGTTTTATAGCACGTTTTCTCAGTCCTGGTGTGTGTGTTTTGTCCATGTGGTCTACTGGGAGCAGTGCTGGTTGTAGAGTCTGACAGCAGCAGGCAGGAAAGACCTGCGGTATCTCTCCGTGACACAGCACGGTGCAGCAGCCTGTCACTGAAGGAGCTGACAGAGTGTCCTGCATGGGGTGGGCGGAGTCGTCCCTCATGGAGGATCATTTGGCCACTATCCTCCTGTCTCCCACCACCTCCACGGCGTCAAGGGGGCAGCCAAGAACAGAGCTGGCCTTCTTAATCAGCCTGTCCAGTCTTTTCCTGTCTGCCACAGCAATGCCACTGCCCCAGCAGACCACTCCATGGCTGATGCCACCACAGAGTCATAGAATGTGCTCAGGAGTGCGCCCTGCACCCCAAAAGACCTGAGTGGTGCAGTGTTGTCAGTCCAGTCCAGTTTATTGTTCAGGTGAACAGGTTTTTATATGATTAACCGTATCAATGTCCGTATGCAGGATGTTCACCGGCAGAAGAAGGTGAAGAGTGTTTGCTACTGCAGAAATCCACCACTAGCTCCTTGGTTTTCCCAGAATTGATCTGGAGGTGGTTCTGCTGGCACCAGTCCATAAAGTCTTTGTTAAGTTCTCTGTACTCCCTGTCGTCCCCATCTGTGATGAGGCCAACAACAGCGGAGGCATCAGAACTTTTGTAGGTGGCAGTTTCCTGAGTGGTAGGTGAAGTCTGCAGTGTAGAGGGTGAACAGGAACGGGGCCGGGACTGTTCCTTGTGGGGCCCCTGTGATGCAGACAACTGTGTCAGACACACAGCCCTGTGTCCTTACAAACTGAGGTCAGTTGGTGAGGTAGTCCAATATAGATAGATTGATAGATAGATTTTATTGATCCCAAAAATGGGAAATTAAGAGAAGAGAGCGCTGGCCACAACAGACTGGTAGAACATCTCCAACATCCTGCTGCACATGTTGAAGGATCTCAGCTTCCTCAGGAAATAGAGTGTGCTCCCCTTCTGGGTTGACACCCAGGTATCTGTACTCCTCAACCCTGTCCACATCTCCACCCAGAAGGCAAAGGGGCTGCGGAGCCGTTCCCTTCCTCCTGAAGTCAATCACCATCTCTCTGGTCTTATCCACGTTCAGCAGCAGGTGATTCTTTTTAAAGATAATTTTTTGGCCATTTTCAGCCTTTATTGTGATAGGACAGCTGAAGACACGAAAGGGGAGAGAGAGGGGGGGGATGACATGCAGCAAAGGGCCGCAGGTCGGAGTCGAACCCGGGCCCGCTGCGTCGAGGAGTAAACCTCTATATATGGGCGCCCGCTTCACCAACTGAGCTATCCAGGAACCCAATCAGGTGATTCTTACTAGTCCACTCCACAACGTTGTCCACCAGCGCTCTGTACTCTCCCTCCTATCCATCCCTCATACACCCAACAACTGCAGAGTCATCAGAAAACTTCTGTAGGTGACATGACTCTGAGTTGTACTGGAAGTATGTGGTGTATAAGGCAGTCCCTCCAGGATTTTGCGATGTCACGATCGCGCCAATTAATGTGAATTCAACCAATCACTGTGACTTTGGTGCGACTCGCAATTTTGACCAATCACCGCAACTTTTCCGCAAATTTGACCAATAACCGGAGTTTCCCACGACTTCAACCAATCCCAGCAGTCCCACGTGCCAGACTTTGTATCAGTATGTGACTGAGAGCCAATTACCAAGCGGGAGTGAGAACGGGTTGACGTCACACGTACGTCGCCAAATTCATTTTCTTGTAAGACGAGACGTGTGTAACTCGAAAATCAGGCATTTTGGGCCGCAACAATCTCAAAAAAAGAGAAATCCTGGAGGGACTGATAAGGTGAACAGAAAAGGAGCCAGCACAGTCCCCTGTGGAGCCCGCGTACCACTCACCACCACATCAGACAGAACGCGGTCCAGACGGACAAACTGTGGTCTGTCTGTCTGTCAGGTAGTCAGTGATCCAGGAGACTGTGGACGCACCGACACCCATCCTCTGCATCTTCTCACCTAGTAGCAGTGGCTGGATGGTGTTGAATGCACTGGAAATAAAAAAATGTGATTCTCACAATGCCACCACTGCCATCCAGGTGCAAATGACCACTCCCAGACGAGGCTGGTAGGCAAACTGTAGGGGGTCCAGAGAGGTGGAGGTCCACCCCCGTCCCCCCCAACTTTTCCCTCAGAAGCATTGGCTGGATGGTTGAAAACACTGGAGAAATCATAGAACATGATTCACAGTGCTTCTTGCCTTTTCCGGAAAGAAATGTAACAGAGAAAAGAAAATGACAACTTTAAATAGTTAAATCTGCAGAAATGAAACCGTTGGTGTACAGTACACAGTCCCATACTAAACAAGCAAACAATGCAACATGCTGTCAGTAACACACACACACACACATACACACTTTATCTCTACAGAGAAGTGCTCCTGCAATACATGGCGGCCTCTGCATTGCTGTTCCTTTTACTGACACACATCAATGATGCAGAGCCATGTTAGCACTTCCACCCCTTCTTTTCCTGCTAGGAGTCAAAATGCCTGCTGTGAAAAATAATATAAAATATGGACCCACCCATTGCCCATTCATCGTGACATATTTGAAATGTGCATGTGTTGAGGTCTTCAAACGATGTGTGTTCAAGTATATGTCTTTCAAGTTGCAGTTCTCCTTTTGCTTCTGTTGGGATCCTGTTTTTTCTGCACTACCGTGTGCCTTAAAGACATTTCCTTGTTTTTTTAGATAGACATTTTTATGCTGCATACTTAAGTTGTTGTTCCACATTTAATGAAGAAACAGAAAACTTACAAGAAAACTTGTCAACTCAATTTCAAAGCTATTGTGTTAATCTAACTTGTTACTGTAACTTAGTTTAAAAAACAAAAAATGTATTTGTGTGTTACCAGTTAATTACTTTAAGTCAATTGGCAATTCCCTATTTAGTCCTTTCACAAAAACCAAGGCTCTGCTAGTATTTTATTCTCCATCCCAACTTTAAAGGGTAACTTCCGTTTCTTTCAACCTCACCCTATGTTCCTATGTTTTTGTGTGACTGATGGGAACAACCATCTTTGACATTGGTCCAGTATTATGAGAGATCGCTGCAGTCGGCAGCAGAGAGACAAGCTACAATGCAAGTTAATAGGACAATTGTCCAGCTTGGATGTACCTTCACAAAAGTGCTTGTTTTTAACACTGACAGACTCAGATTAATATTCAATAATATGTGTCTGACAACATTATGGAAAGGATTTCTAAGGAGGTCGACCTTTCTGTTAAAGAGTAAGATCCTTTTTTTAAACATAAAAACATCTTTGCCAAACCCACCAGACTCCATGTAAATAAACAGCAATTTTAGCATCGTAAAATACACTTCATTCAAAAACGAAACAAACAAAGTAAAACTATAAAAAGACGTTTTGGGTCGTCTTGTCACTTTTCCAACCATCACAACTCTAGTTTTGGTTGAAATAAACACATAGTTTACTGATTTACATGTGACAATATGTTGGCTCTATACACACTAAAAGTATTGTTTTTTTAAATGGAGTCTGGTGGGTTTAGCGCTAGCAACTTCAGAGCTGTTTCTGGTTAAACAGAAAGGTCTCAAAGAGGTTTTAAAGGTCTATCGCTGTAGGGATCCTTTCATAATGTTGTCAGACACTTAGAATATTAATCTGAGTCTGTCAGCAGCAAAACGAGCACTTTAGTGAAGGTAAATACAAGCTGGACAATTAGGCTACTATTAACTTACATTGTAGCTTGTTTCTCTGCTGCCGACTGCAGCGATCTCTCTTAAAGATGCCATATTATGCTCATTTTCAGGTTCATAATTGTATTTTAAGGTTGTACCAGAATATGTTTACATGGTTTAATATATTTTTGTTGTACAGCACATCTCTCTCTCACTGCTGCAGCTCCTCTTTTCACCTTGTGTTCAGGTCTCTGTTTTAGCTACAGAGTGAATCATCTTTCCTTCTGTACTATCTTTGATTCCACTCTGCACATGCTCAGTAGCTCAGATGGTAGATCATGTCAGTTAGCTCCACAGACAGTAAAAGAAAGGTTGTTTCTCCAACTTTGGTCAGTTACAAGGCAGGATTAGCCGGGAGACTTCTTCTAAAGGAGGGCGCACATGGAAGTACTTCTTCTGGAGATTATGGTGAACTTGTGTGTGTTGTAGCAGTGCTTTGCCATTGAGAACGAGCTAGCATGCTAACGCTAGCATGCTAACGGTTGTGTTTAGCCCGTCGTTTCGTTAAGTTACGTAACAAGCCCTGCAGGTTTTGACCAGCTCACCCAGAGACTGAAGGCAGGAATCATTCAGAAACCGTATCTCACTCAGAACAACATGGATAGATTTTTTTCAAAGTGTGTATGTGTGTGAAAGCACCAGAGACACAAAATAACACCCCAAATCCCAGAAAAAGTGTTTTTTTCATAATATGGGCACTTTAATACTGGACCAATGTCAAAGATTGTTGTTCCCATCAGTCAGACACAAACACATAGGGACATAGGGTCCAGGTTACCCTTTAACACTTTGATTCTCAAACAAAGACTGATGAATGTCTGTGTTTAACCCTTCTGTTGTCCGTTTTTAAAGTTTCTATATCAGACATTTGGGTTTCTTTCAACTAAATCGCTCAACAATAACATGGATGGCTCCAGACAGCGCTCCTCGCAAGTTAAAACAAGGATCAGTTCACAACTTTTCATTTTACCCCCCCCCCCCCCCACAATTATGTAGCATTTGAAAAAAATGGTTTAAATGGTTTCAAAACAGTACTTGTTTGTGACCCCCCCCCCCTCCCCCCAAAGCCAGTGCCTTGTAAACATAAAAACTGAACAAAGCAAAGAACATACAAGTTGTAAAGGTGACAATAAGACTGTCAGGCCTGTCGGGGCTTATTAAACATTTCATGAAAGAGACTAAAACCAAGAGGGAAATAAGATCAGCTTTACTGTTCATAGTTTATTGCACTCACACTTTGCATTTTCAGACAGTTATGAACAATTACTAATTACATTGATGTATGTCATCTAAATACAGGAACTGTCAACAGCATGGCTGATATTAATTACTGTGCATTGCACTGAATGGTCAATTCAAAACTGCTTCATGTGTTTCTCTGATTAAAGGCACCATTAACATCTCAAGCTCTTATATGTTGACACATCTATTTATATTCTGCATGATTTATGTGAAGAAAAAAATACTAAATGCAAAAAGTAGAAAAAACACAAGGGAGTAAAATAAATAAAAAAGTAAAATGATAAAGTCAAATTAATCGAGTAGAACAAAACAGGACAATGTCGTCCAATGCACATGTGAGTACACGTGCGCACGCACACACACACACACACACACACGCTCTACAGGGAATACATTCACATTAAGAAATCTTTTAAAATTGAGTTTCTCAATTTAATTTAATTGAAAGTAAATTCCAGCACATACCAATCAGCAACAGGCTGGGTGGTGTGTGTGTGTGTGTGTGTGTGTGTGTGTGTGTGTGTGTGTGTGTGTGTGTGTGTGTGTGTGTGTGTGTGTGTGTGTGTGTGTGTGTGTGTGTGTATGTGTGTGTTACTGACAGCATGTTGCGTTTGCTTGTTTAGTATGGGACTGTGTACTGTACACCAACGGTTTCATTTCTGCAGATTTAACTATTTAAAGTTGTCGCAAACATTTTCTCTTCTCTGTTACATTTCTCACCATAACGCCAGTGATCTCCACTGATATTGCCAGAAGTGCATCTCTCAAACCAAATACATTTTAGACTTTTCTAGCAGACCAGGTCCCAGTAACAACACAGCAGCTGTCAGACCAGTTGGTTCCACTCAGTTTCACCCAAAATACAGCCATCCATCAAAATAATCAGTGATCACAATTTGATTTAAAAAAAGATAAGATTAGATAAAAAATGTAAATAAAAGAAAACGTTTAAAAAAATGTATGTGACACAACATACTGTTTACATTTTCTGTTTTCTTGTGAAAATCATCAGATCTCTAAATCTAAATCCTTCAAATTAACATATTTTATTGCTAGAACTGTAACAATTCCAAATGTTGCTGTACATTAATTGTCTCAAAAATAATTGCAATTAACAATATTATTGTCTCTTTTAGTCAAATTAACAAAATATTAATTTATTTATTACGTTTTCAAACAAATAAAAGTTGTATATGAATTCCAGTATACATCTTTTGGTTATATATCACTATGTGACCCAGATAATATAATAACACAAATACACAGCCTATGAAGTAAACCACGCCTCTTTATTATCATAAAACATTTATTCTAACTGTCCCCCCCCCCCCCCCCCCCCCCTTGTCATTTTTGTTTCTATGAACATGTATAGGCTCAAGTGTCAACAACTAACAATTAAAATATTAATACAAATATAAATATATATATAGTCCGACCAAGAATCACTTATATAATTACAATTTGTCATATCTAAACAAAGTCAGCAACAATTATCAGTCGTACTCCTTAAGATCTTAGCTCATGTTAGCAATTCATTGCTGTTAAACAGAGAAACTGTGATTATGTATTAGACAATTATGTAATAATTGTTACAGGCCTATTTATTGCTGCATATGAAATTCAGATTGTGGTATCAACATATACTGTAGTGCATAGGCCTAGTATAGTACATTTTCTGGAAAATCAATTAAGAAAATGCTCATGCTGTGAGCAGCATGTTCAAACCTGGAGTCATAAAATCAAAACTATGAGTGAAGAGATACCTAGAGCAGTGGTTCCCAAACTTTTTCACATCAAGGACCCCTAAACGGACACCATTGGCCTCCATTTGATACGCCTGACATCAGGCCACCCCCGCTATCTGCGTTCTCAGAATCCCTTCACTACCGGAAACAACAGGCTCCCAATGTGGACGGTGCAACAAGACAGGTCCACTTGGTTCTCTCGGAGAATGATTGTAAAGATTTACAAAGAATATGTCGAGGTCATTTCCTCTCTAACTGGGACGTTTTATAAAGAATATGTCGAGGTCATTTCCTCTCTAACTGGGACGTTTTATAAAGAATATGTCGAGGTCATTTCCTCTCTAACTGGGACGTTTTATAAAGAATATGTCGAGGTCGTTTCCTCTCTAACTGGGACGTTTTATAAAGAATATTTCGAGGTCATTTCCTCTCTAACTGGGACGTTTTATAAAGAATATGATGAGGTCATTTCCTCTCTAACTGGGACGTTTTATAAAGAATATGATGAGGTCATTTCCTCTCTAACTGGGACGTTTTATAAAGAATATGTCGAGGTCATTTCCTCTCTAACTGGGACGTTTTATAAAGAATATGATGAGGTCATTTCCTCTCTAACTGGGACGTTTTATAAAGAATATGTTGAGGTCATTGGGACGTTTTGAGACTGATTGCTGGGATTGCTGTGGACAATGACATCACTTCACTGTACTGCAGCCTTTAAAACCAGGAAAAGACAACACTTGTGTCACATCACAATATTATGATATCCAAAATTGAAGATGATATCTAGTCTCATATATCAATGTCGACATATTGCCTAGCCCTATAAGAGCCAATGAGGTTTAACCATGTATCAGCTAATTTAAATAGCTCACATTGTTGTATTGTGTGATTTGATATTGTATGTAGTGTTTACTTTTGCGGGGTGCAAATGTTCCACCAAAACTAGTTCCTTCCTGAGACCAATTAGCAGAGCCACCATCGCTGCGTCCGGAGCCAATAAACCAGAGCATTTTTTTCCCTCCTATCCCAGAATGCATCTGTAGTGTTCACAGCTCTGTAGACAGAGCTGGCAATGCGAGACTATGTAAATGATAAATAATATGCAGTGGCCCCCAACTTTTGTTGCTCCTGAGGCCCCAAGCTCCATCTTTGAAGTAGGAGTTGTATTCAAGCTCATATTGTATATATTATAGATATGTTCCTGCATGGAAAACTAATCGGTATGCAAATTATTTCATTCCTTCAGCCATTAGGCTACTGAACACAAACCATTGATCTGATCTTTCTCTGTGTTGGTGTTCTAACCTCCAGCTGATTTGTGAGGACTCTGGTTAACTGCTCCTCAGATCTCTGCAGGGTAAATCCAGACAGCTAGCTAGACTATCTGTCCAATCGGAGTTTTCTGTTGCACGACTAAAACTACTCTTGAACGTACACATGTTCCACCAAAACAAGTTCCTTCCAGAGACTATTCAGCAGAGGCACCGTGGCTCCGTCCGGAGCTTAGCATCGCCTAAGATGACTGTGATTGGTTTAAAGAAATGCCAATAAACCAGAGCAGGTTTTTCTCCCATCCCAGACTATGCTTGTACCTCAGGTTTCCGAGCTCGGAACTCAGACAACCTCTGAGTACCCCAAGCTAAAAATCCAACATGGCTCCCCCGTGCATCAACAGTAGTGAAAGCTGTAGTAACGTACAGTTTATTAGCACTTCTGTATAATTTGTGTCTCACTAAATCAGTCGTACACACAGTCCTGTCCAACTTCTATCTGTGGACATGTTGTTACGCTCTTTGTATGCACAAAAAACTATAGAGTAATGTGTTGTTATCAACTGGTATTGCTAACAGTGGCTAACCTGGCTAGAGCTCCCCCCATAAGAATCTGACTTGTAAATGGAACACATTCAACTCAGGTGTGACGTCATTCCCAGCTCCGGCCTCTGAGTTCTGAGGGAAATTGAACGCACCATTTGACATGCATGTAGCCAGCAGGGAATTGTGGCGGACTGAGCCTATAGGAAGTATGTATTGTATTCTGATATACAATTTGTTTAAAAGTAAAACAGCAGAAACTAATAATGAATGTGATGTTTTATTTAGCAGAATTGCATTATGTTGTTCTATCCTATCCAATATTTCCTATATTTCTAATAGGGCTGCACAATATGAGAAAAATATGTAATTGTGATTATTTTGACTGATATTGCGATTGCAATATGATTCACAATATTAGATTAGATTCAACTTTATTGTCATTGTTCAGTGTACAAGTACAAAGACAGCGAAATGCAGTATTGAAGGGAATGATCATTATTTTCATTTTCATTGACTAATATTAAAGCTTACAAAATTAAAATGTTTATAGAGTGATTTTTGTGAGGATCTGTACCAAACAAAGATGTTTTCCTTAGTCTGTAGGATATGATGTGTAGGCCGGGACGTCTCTGCAGCACCACAATACTTCATTCAGAACGGCTTGACACAGATTTTGCCTTTAACAAACATTGTGCCCCTCTGCGATTTGGATATTAGTTCACTAGTTCATATTGCGATTTCAATAAATTGCAGTTAATTCTGCAGCCGTAATTTCTAAGCAGATTTTCTATGCTGTATTCTGATAAAACAAGAAAACAAGATTTAGCCATGCAGGCTAATCTTCATATGCAGTCCCTTGGCAGGTTGATGGCTTAAAACATTAGATAAGCTATACAACAATACAACACACAAGCAAAACAAGGACACATAAGCATAGACAAGTCAAATGACACAACCACTATTCCAGATGATGACAGCTGGCAGGTTGATGGCATGAGAGAAACACAACACAAGCAGCCTATACAGTAGACAGGTAAAAGTGCATAGACACGCATTAAGACACAGCAGCAACACAGAAGCACCAAGCACATAAGCACACACACAGACACTACTATAGTGACAAAGACAAACATCTTTAAGCATCTCTGCTGTTTCCTATGCACTGCTAAATAAATGATGAATGAGATCTGAGAGAGTGTCCCAGTGCTGGGGTTAAATGGCTCTGTATTGGCGGCGGTCATTCACTCACCCTGTTCTCCTCTGCTTATGTCTCCCAGGCAGGTAGCCGCTCTCTGTCTCCCCATGCTCCGTGTCCTGCTAACGCTCCACCTTCAGCACCGTGTCTGAGAGGGCTCTGCAGCATCCTGTCAGCACTCCGCTGCAATGTTCGTGTGTCTTTCCGTTCCGGAGCTGCTGGATTCCCTGGCTCACTTCCTATTGGTCCACAGCCGTAAACAACGAGCTCATTCAGCCGACCAATGAGGCTCGCTCAAACAAATCCCCACGTTGTCAACATTTTAAATTAGGCCTGGATATTGTCTGTTTTCATTATTACATACATTTTGTTCGCATTGTGCATAAATTATCAATTTACTGTGGTTACAAAAGGTAGGCCTTAATATCAGATTAGAGAATATCAGATTAAAAAAAGGATGCATCTTTTTTTTAAATCATATATCACCAACAGATGGTGCTGCTGCTACAGAAGCAGCTGATTCTAACAAACAGAGACAGCTGCTGTACTCTAGGGCTGAGGCCATATGCTTTGGTCCTGATTCATGGGTGCTGATTGGATTTGTATTGGGATTTTCATTTATTGTGATTCTAGAAGTATTGCGATTCGATAGTATTGAGTATTGGGATTTTCCTTTCCTTCTTTAAGAAAAACAAAAGTTGAATAAAACACTTCTAGAGACAATATATGGTCATATATCAGGAGACATTTCTAAAAATTGATAGATTTCTAAGAAGAATGACATCATGTGTCAGTCAGTCAGTCTGACATTTATTTACTTTGTAGTCTAAAGAAGAACATTAGATGGATTTTCTGCTTTTTCTGCTTTCACTCTGTTCTGCTGGAATTCTATTATTAGACCTAAGGGCAACAGCGCCCCCAACACATTTGACGCCCTATAGGCAATTGCCTAGTTCGCCTAGTTTTGCCTATAGCAATCGCCAGCCCTGCACACATCACATTAAAGACCCACCTGCATACACATGATTACAAAAATCATTGGAATAAAATGTCTTCTCCCCTTCTTACTGCATTGTCTCGGTTCAAGTTTAATGCAAATGTCCATTCAACCATAAATGACACCTATAGCTTTAGGCTATTACACATCTTGGTCCCTGATTGGACATAATGCTCCGATGATCTGACTTCATACTAGTCTATATCGACGGCGTTTAATTTTCAGCATTGTTCAGTTGCCGCCGGAAATTCGGCCGGATGTCCCTCTTTTTCGGCCGGATGTCCGTCCCCTTCCTCTTCCTTTGTGTTGCCGTTCTAACCTCCGGCTGATTTGTGAGGACTCTGGTTAACTGCTCCTCAGATCTCTGCAGGGTAAATCCAGACAGCTAGCTAGACTATCTGTCCAATCGGAGTTTTCTGTTGCACGATTAAAACTACTTTTGAACGTATACATGTTCCACCAAAACAAGTTCCTTCCTGAGACTATTTAGCAGAGGCACCGTGGCTCCGTCCAGAGTTTAGCACCGCACAAGATGATTGTGATTGGTTTAAAGAAATGCCAATAAACCAGAGCATGATTTTCTCCCATCCTGTAATGCTGTGTGGACTAGCCAGACCTTCCTCCACAGCGCTATGGAGGAAGGTCTGGACATGCGAAACTAGTTTCATAGAGAACTGCCTCATCCTGCATGCTGTGCCCTGGCCCATGTTAGGTCCATCTCCTTTAACTCAGCTGTCACGGTTGTTTCTGGCCTACCTTGCTTGCTTTTCCTGATGGAGTTGAGCATCCTGGGCCATTCTGAGGACACGTCATAGCTAGAGCTGGAACAATTCCAAATTTTGCTGTACAAGTAATAATTGCGATTAACTTAAAAAAATAGTTATTTATTTATGACTTTGTACTTAAACAAACCAAAGTTTTGAATGAATCCCAGGATCCATCTTTTGGTTATATATCACTGTCATGTGACCCAGATAATATAATAACTCAAATACACAGCCTATGAAGTAAACCACGCCTCTTTATTATCATAAAACATTTATTCTAACTGTACCCCCCTTGTCATTTTTATCTATAGGTTCAAGTGCCAACAACTAATAATAATAAAAATATATGGTCCGACCAATAATCACTTATATAATTACAATTTGTCATATCTGAACAAAGTCAACAATTACCAGTCATACACCTTAAAGGTATAGTGGAGGATTTTCTTTTTCTGGGTGGATCATCAAGACTATTGGTCCTCCTAGTTGTCAATCATTCTGGGATATGTTTACGTAAGGCCGTCGTATGTGCTCGTCCCTAGGTAGTTTTTGCTTTCTGCGGCCTCTAGCCCGACCGCTGCCTCCCCCTCTCTCACGGCCGCCTTCTCCCCACTCTCAGCTGGTGCTGGCTCTTGCGCCCCCCCCCCCCCCCCCCCCCCCCAATAAAAAAAAACTAACAACTTAGATGCTAGACGATAGCTTGTTTGTTGGCTTGTAGCATGTTAACGTAAGCTATAGAGATGGTTGTCGTAAATAGAGTTTCACTTACCGGTGGCGAGTCTGACATAGTGGAAAAATTGCAAATCTTCTTTTGGAAACATGTAAACAGACCGTGCACGAGGAGAACTACGCATGTGCATGCTCTCTCGTGCACACGTTTAATAGGCGTTCCCTCTCGGGAGCAGGTAGAGTGTTGTGCATGTGCATTTTTCAAAAAGTGGAGAGGGCGGTTCTTTTCTAAAATTCAGGAAAATCCTCCATTATACCTTTAAGACCTTAGCTCATGTTAGCAATTCATTGCTGTTAAACAGAGAAACCGCGATAATCTAAAAAATAATAATAATTGACAATTAGACATTAATGTGATAATTGTTGCAGGCCTAGTCTTAGCCATGGAAGCACCACACTGTTTCCACATGGTTGCACTGTCAGTCATCTCATATAGCCCAGCTGTTCATTTGAGAGATTTTCAGGCCAGAAGATGCAGCAGATTTCCCTGAGGCATCCAATGGGGTGGGCTTTACGTCTGAATTCAAATAAAGTGCACATTGTCCTGAGTAAAATAACAATAACAGCATCTTTATTGCTACTAGAAGTGCTGGGGCTGTGTATGTGTGTATATGAGGTGTGTATGAGAGAGTGCTGGTATCATCAGTTGCATCACCTACATTTGGTATTGCAAAACAAGATTTCCTGTGAATATTGTATAAGAAATGACATTTTAGGAACGTTTAATACAATTCTGTATGTATTGTGTATTTTCTCTTATTTTGTTTTATCAATCATACTTATGTTACAGGCTTCTTCTTCTTTTGACAAATTTTATGTTTTCTTCTCCCTGACGCTTGGACATTGTTCTGTTATCTCTTTGGTTGTGCTAACTTCCTGCTTTTCTAATGCAGGCTGTTGAGCCGAGAGGGAGGGCTCTGTGACTACAGCGTATTTATATCTTAAAGGTACAATATGTAACATTTCTGCATTAAAATGTCTAAAAACGACCATACCTATGTTATATATTTTTTTGAGTTGTGTAGTTACACTCTCACAAATGTTTCCACCAAACTTCAAACCCAGAGAAATCTGTTATTTTATTTTCAGACACGGCACGTTTCCTTTCCTTCCTAGTCGCCCGTCAGTGGCGTCATATAACCTTTTACCCTCTAGTTACTCGTAACTTCCTTCAAAACACGGCTCCCAGATGATACGTTTGAGGGTAATTGTAAATCATACGTCACAGAAAAAAATACTCCTAACCATAATACTGCTTTTTCTGCCACACAGCATCATTTTGTGATTGATAACATGCCACTTTGCAACACAGTAATACAGCAGATATCTTATTTATTGATACATATCAATATCGATCCAGTTTAACGTTACTACAATGTGTTAGTTGACAAGTAGCTAACTTAATGCTAGCTAGCTAATGCTTGGTGGATAACATTATAGGGTTACCACATCGTTCAACACGCTCATAAAGTTATTAGTAGCATGATTGTTTTCACCACTGTATAGATTAGACGACTAATCTAATGCTAATTTAGCCAGCTAGCACCCGGTCTGTCTGCCTGAGATAACAGCTGACAACAGCCGGGACATGTAGCTAGCAATAGCCAGTTACCGTTAGCCCACAGCCAGCCAACAGACAGCCACCATTACAGCAATCCATACAGTATAAGTACTATACAGCACTTAACTCCGGTGCCGGGTGCTTACGACGCTAACGGCAGTTTAATGAAGCGTCGGGAAACAGACCATATCAGACCCAGACCCAGATCCGAGTCGCAACACCAGCCATCCATAGCTAATGCTAGCTAGCTAGTCTCCGTTAGCGCTAGCTACCGGTGTTCGTGCCGAAAATCTCCTCCCTGCCGAATTTCTCACCCCTTTGTGTTTAGCTGTCTTTACAGTTAGCTAAATTAACCCGACAAGCACCAAAACGAATAGTTAAGATTAAAGAAAAGTGAAGGGGGAGATCGTTCCGGGCAGCTTGGAGCAGCTCTGCTGCTGCACATCGGCCGTCCTCGGCTCGCCGTCCCGGGAGATTCCCCCGACAATCCCCACCCACACCAGTCTCTCAGCCTCGTTGAGTAGCTAGCTAGCGTTACAACAAACCCCGTCCCACCCCGGTGTTGAAACCATCCAAAAGATGACAGTGACATGTGAAATATATTGTGATAGTCACTGTGGTTTTAGCTGCTGGCTGACGTTAGCTTGCTGGCTAGCTAACTGGTCAGCTACCAATACAGATCGAATCAAGAAAAATGTAATTATGTTGGGGAAATGCAGCTATGTTATTAGAATGACATGAATAAACGTTACTTAACGTAAAGTGAATACATCTGAATGGGTAAACTTGTATGTGAACAGATGCATTTTAATCGGCGAAGGTGTTTAACATTAAAAAGTACAACTCCCATAATTCCACGCAACTTACCAACGTCATCAAAAGTCCGTGTTTACAATCCATTGTTTTGGTTGAGAGACCCCTAGCGGCAGAAAGTTACATATTGTACGTTTAACTAAGAATCCAAACTTTAAAGCTATATTGTGTAATAATTTCTCCCATCTAGCGGTGAAATTGTATATGACAACCAAGTGAATATGACTTTCTAGCCCCTCCCATTCCAAGCATGTTTAAACTCCTACGGTGGCCGAACCCCAAATGATCTCTTAGTATCTCCATCGTTTACACGCAGCTGTTCTAGCCACTCCAATATTAACTTTGGTCTTGTTACTTTGATTAGTTGGTGAAAGTAATTACACATGAATGAGCACATATTTGTGAAAGAACAAAAGGGTTTTACTAAGAATCAACTCAACAAATTACACTTTGTAGGTTTAAAAATAACTTTCATTTAGTTTTCTTCCCAGAAATGAATGACTTGTTGAGATATCAGCCAATTGTATATATAGTGTTTGTTTGATTGAAGTTAATTTTGTTGTTTTTTTGTATGTTAAAAAAAAGATAAATAGGAACATATACTTTTTAGTACAAGCAAGAAAACCAACAGAAACTAAATATTCAGCAAACATATCTTTCAAAATGATTGTAAATGATTCAAACAAGGAGTTCATCTTCAAAAAGTTAATAAGGATTCAATGTGCCACATGTATGTTAAAACATGATTCATAAAATCATGCCAGCTATTATTTTAATAGCGTAGTATTCTATACATAAAAGATATGTATAAAGGCTTTAGGCAGCCTTACATGTTATTGTAGGCCATGTTTAATATGCAACTTCACTTTCATACAATTTAATACATTTTCAACAATGTTGAAGACCCCTGATATAAACCATTAATAGATGGAAATATGTCGGAGAATCATCCTAACTTTTAAAACAAAGTGAGCCCTGTTGTTCTTCTTCTGTGATGCGTGTTGCAACTGTAGGCCTGGAACAATTATGACATAATTGTAAATGTTTTTTACATAATCACGGTTTCTTTGTTTAACAGCAATGAATTGCTAACATTAGCTAAGGTCTGAAGGCGTATGACTGTTAATTGTTGATTTTGTTTAGATATGCCAAATTGTGTATTGTGTAAACTGTGTATTTGTTTTATTACATTATCTGGGTCACATGACAGTGATATTGTCAGGAACAAGGCTTGGACCAAAGATGCAGAGTAGAGGAATTTTATTAAACAAAAGACTGACAACATAAGGTGTCCTGAGGAAGGCAGGAAGGCAGGCAGGCAAGCACACATGAAGATAAAGAAAAAATCCAAAAACCACAAGAAAAACCCAGAAGACGCGAAAGGGAAAAAACTAGCAGTACAGGAAGAAGCGATGCGGGAGAAGACAGGGAGGGAAGACAATGTAGCCTACCGACAAGAGACAAAGAAAGCACAAAGATTACTGCTGCATTCCAGACACAATTTTTAGCCCCTAAGTTGTGACATCAAGTCACGACTCACAACTTGGTAGCGTTCCAGGCAAAGTCACAACAAACCCTTTTAACTAGCGTTAGCTAGAGGCTACCTAACGTTGATGTTAGCTAGCGCTAGCTGATACTAGCAATTTCTAGTCGGCAACATATTTTGGGCTTCATTTAATAAACATAGCCTGTAGTAGTACACAATCGTATGTGTATTGTTTTGATTATAATGTGCGGAATTACTTATGTTGCCTATTTATGTCTATTTATTTCTATTTCTCACCGTTAATCACCGGCGTCTGTACAGTATAAACGGCGCGCCATTGTTGTTTATGCGTGTGTGTCGTCAAAAACTGTAACTGGGAGTACAACGATCTGGTAGTGATGACAAACTGACCGAAGAGTCGGTTATTAACCTGACTCTTGTCACTGAACTGGGAGAATCGAGTGCCATACGTCAATAAACCGACTCACTCCTGTTTTTTAACTCATTCGTGCCGGCAGCGCTTCGCTCGCTCAAGCTGAGTGCGTTGGTGACTGTGTGTGTGTGTGTGTGTGTATGTGTGTGTGTGTGTATGTGTGTGTGTGTGTAGCTGGTCTTCTTCTGCTACTGTGTGTGTAGTAATCTAGCCATTAGAATCACCCAGGAAATGGGCTACCTCGAGCAGCACGAATCATTGGACCGAAAGAGTTGTTCAAAGAGTTGTAGATTGGAGACCGCGCACCAGGCTACTGACCGAGACCGAATGTAACCGAGCAACAACCGCTCGAGTCTAATGTAATG
This sequence comes from Gymnocephalus cernua, assembly GCA_023631565.1. Lineage (NCBI taxonomy): Eukaryota > Metazoa > Chordata > Actinopteri > Perciformes > Percidae > Gymnocephalus > Gymnocephalus cernua. The sequence goes on along the minus strand of CM042442.1, from coordinate 1,598,554 downwards.
AAGCAGTGTCTTGGTTCTCGGCAAGTTTGAGTTATTAACCAAGGCTTGTTTCTGGTGCATCTTAGATGATTGTGTTCGGCAATTCACACATTATTGATGTGGAAGTACATCACATACAAACACACGTCATATTATCTTGGTAGTTATGTTAAGTTAAATGTTAGAGAAGCGAATGTTGCAGGCTGTCACGAGGAGACCGCGCACCAGGCTATTGACCGAGACCGAATGTAACCTTTAACAACCGCTCAAGTCTATAATCAAACAGTTGTCTAACAGTTCTCGGCAAGTTTGAGTTATTAAGTGATCCCAGAAACCTTTATTTCTCGTGCATCTTAGATGATTGTGTACATAGAAATTCATAGGCTACATTACCGATGGATATCACATACAAATACACGTCATGTTATCTTGGTAGTTATGTTAAGTTAAATGTTTGTTACATGAGTCTATGTAATCAAATGGGTGTCTTGGTTCTCGGCAAGTTTGAGTTATCAACCGATCCCAGAAGCCTTTGTGTCTCATCCCCCCCCGCCGCAGGCACGTGAACCGGTGACCGAATCTATTAACTCGGTTCGCCAACCAACAACCGTCCGGTTGAACCGACTCTCGTAAAAGAGCCGGTTATCACATCACTACGACTGGTACAAGTACTCGGGTAGTAATGCTGCGTTCCAGACACAATTTTTAGCCCGTAAATTACGACTTCAAGCCACGACTCACGACTTGGTAGCGTTCCAGGGTTCAGGTTGGGCTACCTAACGTTAACGTTAGCTATTGGCTACGCTGACGTTGACGTTAGCTAGTGGCTGCGCTGACGTTAGCTAGCGGCTACCTAACGTTGACGTTAGCTAGGGCTAGCTGATACTAGCGATTTCTAGTCAGCGACATATATTGGGCTTTTTAATAAACATAACCTGTAGTAGTACACAATTGTGTGTGTATTGTTTTGATTACAATGTGCGGAATTACTTTACGTTGCATATTTATGTCTATTTATTTCTATTTTACCGGCGTCTGTACAGCATCAACAGGGGGTCGCCATTGTTGTTTATGTGTGTGTGACGTCAAAAACTGTAACTGGGAGTACAACAATCTGGTACGAGTTCACGGGTAGTAAGTTACGGGTTGGACTGGCGTTCCAGGTCACTTTCACGGGTAGAAGGTTGTGAAAACACGAGTTACGGGTTGCCTGGAACGCAGCATAAGTTACGGGTTTTCATGGGTAGAAGATTGTTCCAGGGCACTTTCACGGGTAGAAGGTTGTGAAAACACGAGTTACGGGTTGCCTGGAACGCAGCATAAATATACAAGGTACAGGACAGGTGACATGAGGGCTGAAGAACTGGTGGGGCAGACAATCACAAAGGCGGGAAAATACAAGGCAGGAAGTAAAACAAGACATGACACGGGAGAACAGAGAGACTACAAAATAAAGCAGGAAGCATGAAACAAACACAATAGGAAAAACAGAAGACATGAGACGTAAAACAACAAGGAAACAGAATAAATATACACAATAAAACAGGAAAAATTACAACCAAAACCACAACCATGACAGATATATAACTAAAGATGGATCCTGGGATTCACTCAGAACTTTAATTTCTTTAAAAAAAATGAATAAATAAATAAATATTTTTAAATTTGACTGAAAGAGACAATTATATTGTGAATCACAATTATTTCTAATGTACAGCAAGATATTTTGTGAATTGTAACAGCTTCGTTCGCCACCAGCTGTAGTGTTACAGAATTCTTCTCCTTGTTATCCGTCCTGTGTCCAGCGCTTTAAATTACCTTTTTTGATCACCAGCTGCCACGGCTAGTAGATTTTTAAAGTTCCCAGCCAACCAGACTTTTCACTAGCCAGATGTTTGTTTTTGTTTTTTCCTAACTAACTTTACTTTAATCTTAGCTCCTCTGGTTTGTTTCTCGCTGTTATGTTTCTTCTTCTCTGCTTCAGCTTTGCTTGTAATCAATACAACATGCTAGGCACGTAGCTGACTGTTGTACAACACGTCACAACTAAGTGTTCATGGGAAATGTAGGATCAGAACTACAAGCAGTGTCAAGCCAAACACAAAAAAACAGGAAACATTTCTGCAGCCAGCCGATTCAAACAGATGCAGAGTTATTTACTTCATTTATCACTGGCCCCAAATTGGCTAGTACCTTTACAATGTTACCTGCCAAAGGTCATTTTTACCCAAAATGTGGGGGGTTAGTTCCCATAATTCCCAGCACCCAGGGAAGGCTCCATCAGAAGCCCCGCATCACATCCATCCAGATCTTCAGGCTTCCTCTATCCCTTCATCACCTCCACCAGTGTCTAGACTCCATCGGAGGGAATATTCCTATACATCCACGGCCTCTAAGCCCATTATAATTTAACGTTGCTATCAAGTCTAATCGCCAAAGGCTCTGACATATCAACCTATTATGCACCATGTTCATTAAACTTATTCCACTCTTAAATTAAGTCTCTGATTTAACTGATTTGCTTTCAATACATTGTTGTCTCATCTGCCTACATGAGCTGGTACCCACAAACTAAATCAATTCCTCACCTACTCATTCTATATAAAGATTGCAATATTTCATAAAGAATATCTTGTCTACATCTTGAAGAGGTATGTTTGAGACTAACCAGGGCTGAGCATATTTGAATATGCAGGGGTTTGATTTGCCCAATCCACTGAATTGGAAAGAAATTGCCATCATTTGAACTGAATTTACTGCTGTATGGTCACTTGTTCTCTTTGCCCATTGGAGGAACATAAAACACACTACTAGTTTTACCATTGTTAGTGTTTTAGACCCATCAGCAAATATATATGTTCACAGGGGAGTAGCCATAATGTCAGAAGTGAGGGGGAAAGATTGTTCAGGTGGATGAGTTTTATTGAAAGATCCTCTCCCATTTGCCTCTCCAAATCGCAGATTCCAACTAGCCCACATTTCATATATGATAAATGCAAACACTGACATTTCCATAAACCGTTCTATACTGGTTTACTGCCGCATCTCGCCCAATGGGAGACCGGCTAACATTTAACAAGTGGGATGGGGGGGCCTGCCTCCCTGGAGAAATGTTTGGCCGTAATAGCCCAAATTTGGTGGCCTCTGGAACATTCTAATGCCACTATTCCACCATATACACTGATCTTAATTATTGAATATTTAAATAAGGTTTCCTTCCTCTATTTTTGTATATATTTTTAATATATATTACTTGATTATTGCCTATATCTATATGAGCCTATCAATCAACTGATGCAACCTGAGTTACGTGCACACCGCCTACTTATGGTGCGTTCAAATCAACTCAGACGTGTTGCAGGGGACAGAGGGCACCGACACGTAGAGTACCGCGTGTCCGCTACGTCCATGTATGTACATAATGTGTGTACCTCTCATGGAGAATAGTCTGCATATAAGCAGGGTGTGATTTTCCGGGAGGGATGCGTGGGATTTCCGCCTTTCTGGTCTACATATCCCTGCCTCTGCTGAATAGTTTTTATCCCCAGTGGGGACAAAATGTACCCCACCCCCCCTCAAAGTAATCAATGCTTCTTTTTTTTACCTTTTTTATCTTCTATATTTCCAATATGAATGTAACCATATTCCTAAAAATGTGAAACTGTTCATTTTTCCTAATCTTTGACATAAAGTTCCAGACAAACATCCTCACTGACTTTGTTTCTTGTAAAATAAAAATAAAAAATAAAATACAGTTACAGTTACAGTTAGAGTTTTGATTAAATCATCTGTAAAAAAAATCTCTAAGTGTATTTTCCTTGCATCAGAGACTGTATTTCAACTTTAATGATGGCTTCCTGGACTTTCTGCACAATATATTCCTTCCTCTTTTTTAAATTGCCCCATCATCTGCAAAAAGTGACTTGTCAGACTGCAGGCATGTCAATGGAATGTTTTTTAGGCCAAGGACCCCTTAGCAGTAGGGGCCCCTTACTACACATATCTTATAAAATTGATCTCAGATTTCTGACTTTATTCTCAGAATTCTGACTTTAAACTCAGAACTCAAATACATTTTTTTCACATGTGGCCTTAATTCTCTTCCGTAAAAGGTACATGGATGTATATCTCCTGGAACTTCTATTCAGTTCTCTTTGCCCTTAGGTCTTCACACAATCTGCTGCAGAGAGCATACCACACACTGTTTTTGTCCACTTCTGCAGTGCGCAATTAAGGCACTCCAACTCCTGGAATACTTCCGCGGCCATCATGAGTCCTAACGCTTTGGTACTAGAGCTGGGCGATATGCAGAAAATCTAATACCACGATATTCTAGACCAATTACATCAATGTCGATATTGTTGCAATACTGTAGGGTTGACTATTGGTGCTTTCAAAAACAAATTCAAGAATCTTGTCAAAATCACATAGATCTTCAACAGGGGGTCTGGGACCCCTAGGGGGTCCTCAGAGTCCCTGCAGGGGAGGGCCACCAAATTATTATTACATTTTTAAATTTTTTTCAAAAAAGAAAATGTCTTTACATGAATCCAACATATTATTAGCAAATATAAAGACAGACTCACTGGCTTATACTGTAGGTAAGGTAGTAGCCATAATGTCAGATGTGATGTGAATGCCTACATTTCATATATGATTGATGCAAACACTGACATTTCCATAAACCATTCTATACTGTTTTACTGACGCATCTCGCCCAATGGGAGACCGGCTAACATTTAACAAGTGATACAGTTTATCCTTAGGATTCACTGTGCCACATGTATATTTAACATTAAAAGATGATTTATAAAATCATGCCAACTATTATTAATTTAATAGCTTAGTATTCTATGCACTAAAAACGTATGAATAAATGCTTTAGGCTGCCCATGTTATAGTAGGCCCAGTTTAATATGCTACTTCATTTTATACAATATATAGTAGTTCCCTGCTCCATCCCTCTCTCGGGGTCCTTGGTTTAAAAAACATTAAAGACCCCTGCCCTAGGGTGCATCGATAGTCTAGTAATTCCTTTGCCCATATAGGATGTCTACCATTTTCTGCCTTCTAATCTCACCTTCTTCTGTTAAATTATCAGAACGACTCCATAATACACCCCCTTTCTGTAACACATGAAGATGTATTTACTGTCTTATTACCCACATCTTTTTTTATCATTCCCCATATGAATGTATCTGATGGAGTTGTCCTCTCCAACATGACCCTTTTGCTCTTTTGATTGTTTTCCTTATTAAAGCTTGAGCCGTTTTTATATCTCATACACATTCTGTAGCTTTTGTTACTTTCTAAAATATCTGGTTTTCAATTTGTATTCACTTCAGAGCATTCTTTATTCATGGTACCATCCTAACTCTCTTTTTGCTACTGCTTTTACCAATTGTTTGTACATCCTCGCTATTACAGCTGCAGTAATGGTTTCATTCATCTATAATTCCTGACATATCTATCCAACCAAACTCTGAATCACAAAAAGTAGTAAATCTGTATGTTATAATGTGACACCTAGTCTAAACTACTAACACCAGCTAATTCGCTGGAAACCAGGGTAGGATCAATAGCGGACTGTAGCTACTGTGTTGCTAACACGAATTAAGCCTAGTAAATTGCCCATTATTTGAACAATCCAATCCATTTTAATGCATCAGCTCCTTTAGAGTTTGCCCATTGTAGCCTGTTGCCCTTCCTCTCCATAATGTAGGCCTATTGAGCATTTAAGTCACCACATCATAACTGGATTTACTTCTTCAAGCCTATAGGCTAATAACAATCTGTCTGGCTGTCACTTGTTACTGGAATGTTCTCTAAACTCAGCAATTACTTTCCAATACACTCTCATTTCCTTCCTTTGCTTTTTTTTCCAATTCACTGTGACTTCATACTGAATTATTTTCCCCATGCATCCTTCAATCTCACTTTGGTCCATTCTCTTTGATCTTCTTCCGAGTCACTTGCCACAGATTCAACAGTTTCGAAATCCACCGGGACTCAAAGACGCCATTCTCTTCCCACCTGTCTTCATGTAGCTAATACCCTCGTTCGCAGCCACGTTCATTGCCCTGTTGTTGGTGTTGAAGTTAACACATCAGTGTATTATTCAATTTCGCTGCCAGATGTTGGCTGCTGATGCCATAGACAGAGTAGAGAGGCGCACAGTCGTTACGTCACTGTCCGGGGTTTCCTACTGAAGTGAACCCTACGGCGTCATGGCGGAGGCCGGTTGTCGGAAGACCCTGTATTGAAATGCCAGCTTTCTACAATCGCAAGTGACCAAAGAGGGCTATTCTTGATAACATCTCAATCGGGAAAGGGGACTTACTTGATTTTTGGAAGTAGAGGAAAACCAACATTGCCCCAGTTTGTACCGAACTCAATCGTTCGGGGCTGCTCTCCCTATCTGGGAGCTAGCTAGCTAGCGTAAGGCAGCGTTAGCTAGCGCAGCTGCTAGTTAAATAAAAGAAGAAAGGACCTCTGAAGTGGAAAGGCGGATTTAAACAACAATTTCCTTGGAGTTTGCCAGGTAACATGAAATAACACTAGATAACATACAACGTGGAGTTACTTATCCCCTAGTTGAGTGAGAAAGGAAGCAAAAGTTGCATGTTGATGTGGTAAAAGCCGCGAGAAGTGAGCGGCGAATGAAAACAAGATGGAAGAGGTTGAAGTTAGGTTAGCTAACGTTGTGGGTTTGATAATGAGCACTGAATAAGTTAAGCACTCTACTGTGGTCCACTATTTGCACAGCCATTTGCATAGCTAGTTAAATACTGGTGACTGTTGAACGCCGAGTAGCGGCTGTAACCGGAAAGGGCTCATTGCAGTGGTTCCCTGCTAAGATGAACTAGCTAGCTAGCGTAAAGTTTTGTCATTTTGTTAGCTTCCGTGCTAGCCTCGTGCTTCATAGCGCTAGCCAACGCTACTTTCCTTGGCAACCTCAGTAAACGCTGGGCTATCACCCTTCTCACTTCTTGTTTATTGAACCCACGCAAAACAAACCGAACCTGGCACGGCATAACACTTTTGACCCACATTGTTGCGGCACATGTTGAATTATAACTGTTTCTTTTAATGTTGAATTGTTATGATTTTGTAACGCAGAGAATCATAATACTAGCACAACACATAAGAGCTAGCAAACTAATTGGTTATGGTCATAGGGGACAGTCATCATAATCATGTAGCAATAAAGTGGCCAGCATTAATCATTTCAATCAAACCGCTGGCGTTAACACCATAGAGGACTCGATTGCTCGAAGATATAATACTGTCTGGCGCCTTGGCAGTGTCTGCATACATTAACGTTACTTCCAACCTACCCCGCCAATAGCTCGTCATTAGCCTGTATTGGCTAGTTAGCTACAAGCTAAACTGCAGCAACACTAAGACTAGACGACACCGAGGTTGACATGAGTCTGTTTACTATAAGACGTTTTTGGGGCTTGGCTGTGGTTAATGTGGTTATTTAGTGTTCAGAGTGGTCAGGGGGCTTTGTGTGGATGTGAAAACCCGCTGCTGCTCCGCGGGCCTGATAGGCCTCTGCGGTGAGGGAACAGCTAAGTTCACAGTCCGTTAGCGTTACATGTAGCTGCACATCTCGTCTGTTCTGGTTTCAGTTTGACATATCCATAAAAATAAGTGTTTTGGTGAGCTACGCAGACAGTTAACATCCCCTAGAACTAAAACGCAGAGCATAAATTACTTTATACAAATGTTATAAAAAAAATATCTCGTGCGCAAGTGAATTGACAGCTCCACAAGGACCAGTCCATTGGTTGAACTTTGATGCAGGGGCTAAAGTTGGCCAGGGATGGTGTACTGGGCTGCACATGCATCTTACTTTGTAAGAATGAGGATTTGTACCTGCAGTGTGATATTTTTCATGTAGTGCCGAATTTTAACAACCACACTTATCAGATCCTCTTAATACATATTGCTGGAAAAGCATACTGTTACTGAAATTAGTCAACGTTGAAGGTACAGTCCTGGCATTTTCACGGACAGTATTTTCTAATGATGTTAATTTGTATCATCTCGTACAGATTAACCACGTGGAACCTAATTCTACAGGTTGTCAGGGGGGAGTCTATCTGTTGGACTTCAACATGGCTGGACGAAGCGAGGACGACAGTGTAAGCAACAGTAGCGGAGAATCAAGGTAAGTCAGCTGTTCATCTTTCCCAAAAAAACATCAGCGCAATTTGGATGATATAGTGATTCAAATTGTTTGCTTTTATTGAAGTGGCATCTCAGCTGATAATATATTGGTATGTGACTTTGCATCTGGCCCCTTATTTTTACGCATTAGACTGGAGCGAAAATACTTCCTAACTCCTGTCTCCCATGTCTGGAACACTGCCATCTTCAGTTTGTTTACAATTAAATGTGTCATTTATAAAGTTACACACTGATTGTCTAATGTATCTAAGTATGTCACTGCTGTTTACAGTATTGTTGTTTCGCACAAGACTGTTGTGTACACCACACAGCAGTATATACTGCATTGAGGCAGATTTTTACTATTCCGAAAAGCTCCTGATCTTATGTTTGCACATGTTTATACTTGCCTAACACATTGCATTGCCAGATGACATTGGGTTGCATTGTGGTAGAAGTTGGGCAAGGCTCAAATTTCATGCTGGACATCCCTTCCCCTTTGGTGGCATTCCAGCTGCATTAACATGCTTGTCTTATATAATAAATACATGATAGGGCCTCCTGTCATTGTCTAAATGAATAAGCTACATGCATGCAACACTTTAAGTGTATATGTGCCATTGTGTTTATCTGTGCACAAGGCAATAGAATATTAACTAAAAATAATTAATGTCGATGCATAATGAAAAATAGGATTTCTATTCCTTATTGCATGGGCGATTTTTGCGGTAATACATGTGTAATAACTTTCAAAAACCAAGAACAAAGCATTTGAATACTGATTTGGATGTTGTTTACCATAGCAACGGTCAAAGCTTTGACTCATTTGGGTCGACCCTAGAGTCCAGTGAGCAAAATTTGATTTGATTTGTGAATGATTCACTAATTATTATTAACTCTTCTCTTTACATGTGACAGTAATTCTGATGATGAATCCGGTTCTGGATCCGGCTCTGCATCAGGGTCCGCCTCAGGCTCCAGTTCCAGCTCCTCGAGCAGCAGCAGCCAATCAGGGAGCAGCGACTCAGGTAGTGGCTCAGACTCTGGCAGCGCGTCAGACTCTGACACAGAGAAGTCCAAGCAGAAGATGGAACCGCCAAACAAGTCAAACATAGACGGAGCTGAGGTAAAGAAATGTGATTTAAATGAAAAAAACAAAGATAATTGTTATTAGGGCTGCATGATATGAGGAAAACAATGCAATAACATTGTTGAATATCGCGATAACGATATTACTTGTGATAAATAAACAGATATTACAGTGTACTCAGTTCTACTGCTTTTAGTATTCTGCTGAAATACAACTGCTTGTTGATTTTAAAACAACATTCTTTTATTGAATTAATTGGACATTGAATTCAACATAAAAGGCACCACTAAAAAAAGTGACAGTTACATTATAAATTGCAGTTTTCCACTGATATTTTCTTTTAACTAATACAAAAAATCTGTGTGTGTCTTTGGCGATATGTCGCAGTCTTTCACGATCTGTTTATTGCGCCAGTTGATATGGCGATGATTAAAATTGATATCTTGTGCAGGGAGGAAATTACATGTAGATATTTGATCATTACGTGTTAACTGTAAAGCTGCCGTTATATACAATATAATCAGCATCAGAGTGCTTAACACTGGGGAACTGCTTTAAACACGCAGGGTTGCAATACTAAGAGTTCACCTTTGTGACCTTTGACCTAGTTTGACACATTGTTTTGGAGCAGTTAGTGGCACACAGTTGTTTTTGGGTGTTTAACACAGAGGTTGACTCTTGTCATGTGAAAGACTTTTTAACCTGTTGACATATTGTTGGCTAACCTTCCGCTACACTCTTTGACTGCAGTTCTGGAAGTCCAACCCAAGTATCCTTGCAGTGCAAAGATCTGCTATGCTCAGGAAACAACAGCAGCAGCAGCAGCAGCAGCAGCAGCAAAAGAGACAAAGCTCCTCAAATAGTGGATCGGATGAGGTTTGTTTAAAATGATCCCCAATACACTTTTTTTCTGTGCTGTTTGACTGGGAACTAATTAACTCCCGTTAGCAATGTCATTAGTTTCAGGGTTTCCGCCAACCCCCTTCACTGTAATCAACAGGTGGCAAGCAAGACACACACGGAAACTTGGCTTGGGTCAATATGAAGGAAAAACAATAATAAAATAAATTAGATTCTAAGACATGTTAGTAAGACATCTTTACTATATATACAAACTATGAAAGTTAACACAATATTAGGATTGATTTGTTATATAAACAAATATCCAATAAAATAATCTCTCTCAAATATATCCCTGCTTAGGCCCAGCGGGGAGTCAACCAGTTACAATACACTGGCGTAAATCCTGAGTTTACATAACTGTGACATCTGTAACTGGAGTTGCACAATGAATTGGTGCTAACTGGTGATACATGAACTGTATGTCTTTGATAATAATCTACTCCAGGACTCGTCAAGTAGCGATGGATCCGACTCATCAAGTGGATCCAAAAAGAGAAGAAATTCAGGCTCCTCTGACTCAGGGTCAGGTTCTGGATCTGGGAGTGGTTCTGGATCAGACTCATCAGCGGAGGACAACAGTGATGAAACGGCATCAGACTACGAGCCTAGTCACAAAATCAAAAGCAGAAAGCCTCCAACCAAGTAAGTGGACAGTAGCCGTTTAATGGCTGCCTGGGTACACAGGGTTACATTATTCTCTGAACTATTTCTCTTTTGTAGTGGTCACTCACCTCAGCCGTAAAGGTATTGATCATATGACCTATGATCTTTTAAAGGAACACAAAGAGTGGCGCGAGATTAACTCGGCACGTGTATTATAATTGTGTCTCAGGATGAATTTTCGGAATGGGAAGAAAAGCAGCAACCAGAAGAAGAAATCCCAGAAGTGTTCCTCTTCTGATGATGAGGATGAGAACTACAAGAAGGCGGCGTCTGCGGGGCCACGGCGGCAGGCTACCGTCAACGTCAGCTACAAGGAGGACGAGGAGATGAAAACGGATTCAGACGACCTGGTGGAGGTCCTGGGGGAAGATGTCCCGCAGCCTGAGGAAGATGAGTTTGAAACACTGGAGAGAGTGATGGACTGCAGGATAGGAAGGAAAAGAGGTAAGGAACACGGGGCTAAGATGGATGATTTAACTGTCGCTATAGACGGGTTTTTAGCCAGCTATTCAATTTCAGGATTGTGATTACATTTTAAGAGTTGTAGGGAGGAGGAGGGACTAGTCGGGGTATGAATCTTCACTGGTCTCACGATTCAATTGGATTATGATTATCCTGTCAACGATTTGATTCAATATCACAATGAGTCACCTCTTCAGTAATATTGCTAGGCTAGTTTTCCATCGACAAATTCAAGCAGTCAGATATGTATGGGTTATATATGCCCTTTTAATTGAATCTGCTCTTAATAAAAGACACTTTCTGAATGTAGTGGAGTAGGAACACAGCAGAAAGGAGCAGCGGCTCTACTCCGAGCTCCTCACGGATGACTGAGCTTCTCACCCTATCTCTAAGGGAGACGCCAGCCACCCTCCTGAGGAAACCCATTTCGGCCGCTTGTACCCTGCACGATTAATTGTTATAAAATCGCGATCTCGATTCACCCTGCTCACGATTTTAATTTTTAATAACTTCAAGTTTATATAAAAAAAATCTTTTCTCTGCTTTTATTTTGATAGGACAGCTCTCACAAAGTTCAGGGCTTCACACTCAGCCAATGACAAAGTTCTTTTTAGTCATGTGTTTCACTCGTCGAGCGAGCGCGGTAGTTCGGAAATAAACAAAATGGATATTGATGAAAACCCAGGCACTAGTGACGAGAATCAGCCAACCACTCAGTCTCAAACCGAACTCGTTCCGAAGAAAGGTACATAACAAAGAAACACAAACAAAAACAAACCTTTTTACCCATTTGCATTCACTGGCCAAGTGACCACAGGGACTGGTAGGAGGGGTAAGGGAGTGATGCAAGCACAGCAACGGTCTTAATTAAAATCAGAAAAGAAATGCGCCAAAAAAAGTATGAACTATAGGCTATACTAAATCTAATGTATATATGTCATAATTTAAACAAGTCTCCAGAAGAGAAACGGTTCTCTCTCTCTCTCTCTCTCTCTCTCCCTCTCTCTCTGTCTCTCTCTCTCTGTCTCTCTGTCTCTGTCTCTGTCTCTCTCTCTCTCTCTCTCTCTCTGCGCCTGCCTGAGGACCAGCGAGGTTGTCAAGCTCGCAGGCAGTTAACCACACGTTCCCGTTAATCTTATGATGGACATGCGTTGTGATATTCTCTTATTTATGAGACCGGTCTGAGAGACCTCCAACTTACAGCAGGGCTTCCCAGGATGACAGGCCGGCCGGCAAGCAAGCGATCCCAGCCGCCACCAGCTGGCTTTACGGTCACTTTATGGAGCTTCTCAACTCCGAAAACTTTGAAGCAAATTGTCAATTCGGCAAAGATTTTCGGAAGACTGCCTATATTCGAAATCTAAACCGTTCATTTCTCGCCTAAACGTTGTCAGAAGTGACTTTTATGATGAATAAGATGGTGAAAATTGTTAAAAATGTCCCGCTGTTGCTCTGTCTGCAAGTACTATGGAGATATTTAACAGACAGCGTGCCGCAAGATCCGGGTTGGCAGTGGGCGTGACTCCGTCCACGGTGGGAAAACCCCTTATGTTCACAGGCGTGTGGTGATGTGCAATGTGCTATAGGTGCCAAAAAAAATCTGTTTGGTACTGCCAATTTGTTTTGTCATGTGTGCAAGAAACATTACACTTGATGAGAAAAAAAACGTGGCAGAGAATCGTGATATCAATTCTAAGCAAAAAAATTGTGATTCATATTTTTCCCCGAATCGTGCAGCTCTAGTCTAAAGTCATTTGGTCCAAGTCGCAAGCAAGTCTTGAGTTATTTTTTTTGGGTCAAAGTTTGAGGTTGTAGTCTGGCTGTTTGATCAGGTCTGAGGTCTGACTGACAACCAGTCATCCAATCATTTTTTTTTTTTATCAAATTTTTATTTCTTTTTCATATAGAAAGACAATATATACAGGTATATACATGCCACAAAAATAGAGTATAAACATATATATATGTATCCACATACATACCTATACATAAGCGTATATAATGAAGCATGAAAAAATAAGTAAAAATAAAAAAAATAAAAACCCAAGCATAACCCACCCACCCCCCGGATCCAGATCTCAAAATCTCAGAAAGAAATTAAATCTGAAGTCCACGAAGAGTGGTTAGCAGTGAATTCCAAAACCAGTCATCCAATCATGACTGTTACATGGAGCTTTTTGAGTCATCAATCACGGTTCACAGTAGGGATGGGCATTCGATTAAATTTTCTTCGTTGATCGTCGGGAGAATTAACGATGGACTATCGATTAATCATTTATATTTTTGTATTAAAGTTAATTTAATTTTTTTTAATTAATTTAACTTTTTCTAAATTAAACACGCAATGAAAATACAAAAATACGGCGTGTTTTTCCTCGATGAGATCTTAATTAAAAGAAGAACAACTTGTGGCAGTTAAACTGGAGGTTAGGCTAAACTTGAAGATATATGCGCTGCGGTGCTCTGAAGCAGCGGCACCTGCTGCTGCCAGCCGGCCTTCTTAAACAGAGACCCTCGTTTGATCCAAAATAATAAATAAAAAGAATCACTTTAAATAATAACTTGACCAAAAACATAATACTACTTAGATCTGACAGGTTTTGTCAAAATGTAACTCAAAACTATCCAAGGCACGGACAAAGCCTAATATAAAATAACCAGTAACTCACATACAACTTCTGCACCAGTCTACTGGTTTTTGTTGAGAAAAATAAGCATGTTGACATGATCTGGGGTCTGAGGTTCACTTAATACATGCATGGGTCAGACGTGACCGCTACCTGGTGACCGTCAGTCCAGCCGCCGAACACACCCGCCGGCCCGGGATGCACCGGTACCTCCGCGCTAACTTGGCCAGCCCGGGCCGGGGAACCTCATTCCGTTGTTCGTAGTGAGTTTCTACCAGTCTGGTGATGGTACGTCGTGACGAAATGTGACATGCTGGTTCCAACATCCATCTCAATGAACGTGCAGATCCCTCGGGTCATTTCCTCTGCTCGTTGTGCATCGCAGCTCCTCCGTGCTAACGCCGAGTTGATGCTAGGTTGAGACTGAGAGCACGACGCCCCGCCACCGACATTAACCAGGGTCGGATGCACTTTGTGGTACATCATTTGAGTCGTGGCCGTGTTGTACTTATACACGGCGTCGCAGTGTTTGCAGTGAACTAAGTCGTTTTTAAATCAAAATGGTCCCATGCCACACTGTGCCGTGACCTCTTCATGATTACTTTTGAAATCAAAACAGAAACTTGCAGGTAACTGAGTAGCCTATGGCGCCACTGGGTGGTAAAATGTTTAATTGCTGCCACACAGTGACAATTCATTTCATTGCTTCAAGACTCGCACAACGCAACCTGTATTAGTTTAATCAATGACAAATTAACGTGATCGCCAAAATTCTTAATGATCAATTATCGATCGTCGCTTAATCATGCCCATCCCTAGTTCATCCCCAGTTTGCTCTGCTGTAGCTGCATAGCGTACTCGATAGTTAGACAACATTCAATTGTATTGTTTTATATTTAACAGCTAACATTCAAACTTATGAATGCACCGAGTCATCATGCGTCAAGTCTCAAGCCATTAACTAACAAGTCCAAGTCATTTATTTTTTTTCAAGTTGCAAGTCATCAAAACAGTGACTTGAGTCTACTCGAGTCCAAGTGTCAAGTCCACATCTCTTGCTTTGGTGTGATAAAAACAGATTTAATGTCCTGTTCCTCTGTACTGTTCACCTTTTTTTAGCCCAGTTCTAAGGATGAAAAAATAAATGTTACACAGTATTCTTTTATTTCTTCCTAACAGCAACAGGAAGTATAACCACTGTGTACGCTGTAGAAGCAGACGGGGACCCCAATGTCAACTTCAATGCTAACAAAGAGGCTGGTGATATCCAGTATCTGATAAAGTGGAAGAACTGGGCCCATATCCACAACACTTGGGAGACAGAGGAGACACTTAAGTTACAGAACGTCAAGGGCATGAAGAAACTGGACAATTTCAAGAAGAAGGAATCGGAGAAAAAGAGATGGTGAGAACTTCCTGCTTTATTCAATTTTATCACAATCTTACAAATAGGCCTGGGCAATATATCGATATTATACAGTCATGTGAAAAAATTAAGACACCCCATTAAATATTCAGTTATTCATTAAGAAATGTTCACATATCGATGTCTAATCTTGTTTTATTTATCTCTGGAAAAGAAAGTGATCAAATTGCAGGTAAACAGCAAAAAATAACATTGTTTTACTCATTAAACAAAAGACATCAACATAAATGCATATTCTAACTGAGGAAAAAGTTAGGACACCCTACCCCCCAATAAACTCTTTGGCTGAAATAACTTCAATGAGACGCTTCTTGTAACCCTCTACCAGTCTCTGGCATTGGTCTGAGGAAAGTTTTCCCCACTCCTCAATGCAGAATGCTTTAACCTGTGTGATGTTAGCGAGCACGCGCCACACGGCCAAAGTGAAAGAAAAAAAAAACGTGGTCCGACGCTGTCTGGAGGATAACTAGCCAGTTGATATCACACGCGCATGTGTGTCCGTGAGAACTGAAAGTTGTATAACTTATGTTTTGGGTTTATTTAAGCCTGTTATTGTATTAGTCTATAGTTCTTGCAAATTTAAAGTAAGTTAGCTGGTGATTTTGTTGTTTGAGTTCTTCACCTGCTAGCTAGGTTGCACGTGCCTGTTGATTCAATATAATGGCGATTGTTGAACGCCCTCGCTCACATTATATTACACAAAAGTATAAAATAATCTAAACTTCATTCACTCTCCGTGTATAGATCAAGACAGACTTGCGGAACAGGCTGCAGGGTAACAGCCTGACAGCCTGCATGAAAATAAACATCAATGGTCCACTTGTAAAAGAGTGCAACTACCAAAGGGCCCTTGAATTGTTCTTTTTAAAACCAAGGAGGATAGCCTGTAGCGACGCTAGATGTCAGCTCTACCATAAGCAGTGACTGTGATCACCTTTGCACATTTTGAATATTGTTTTGCACTTTCTTATTTATTATTATATATTATTATTTAAATTTTATATTTATTGTTTAATAAATAATTGTTAAATGTAGTACTCTGTAGTCTATCGCACAAAGAAGCAAATCTAATTGTAAAGATGTAAAGAAGCACATTGTGACGGAAGAATATGGTGACATCTGATTTTCTCCATGTCGCCCAGCCATACTTACAAAAGGTAAACGGTTTTACATACTGACCGTGAAAGCTGCCCAGTCTTCTACTGACCACTGAGTACGTCTGCGCGGTTATGGCCAAAATGATAACCACGAGTCTTTTGATCAATATTGAGATCATGATTATTTATCCAAAAGTAGTCATTGATTTTAAGGGAACAGCACTGCTTTCACTTCTATGTTGTGACATTCCTGCTAATGTACAAGTCTTTGCATCAAAATAAGTAGGGCTGGACTATTGGAATATTTGTACGTTGGGTAGTTATTTGGTTTTTAATTTTGTGATTCAGATATAGTTGTTTTTGTTTTCAAAACAGAACCATTAAATAGTAAAAGCCTTCCATTAAATCGGAGACACATGTTACAGTTCAGTGTGTCATTTACCGCCACATTTCTCTAACACACACACACACACACACACACACACACACACACACACACACACACACACACACACACACACACACGGTGGGCAGCAGTGACGACTCGTCAGCCCGCTAAGTTGTTGCTGTCACTACCAATATTAGCTGCTCTGTTTCAACAATGTTAAACAGATAATTGCATCATGTTTAAGCGGGATTAAGCTAGCCGCTAGTAAAACATCCATACAGTGTAAACTCTGAAACACTGCAACGCTATGCCAACCATCTCAGTCAAGAACGGAGAAATGTCTGGCTGAGTGAAGTTATAACCGAACAGTCTGATGTTTGTAGAGGTCTGTGTTATACTGTAGCAGCCTGGTGTTGTTTTCAAGCCATTCAACAGTGACTGCTTCCAGAGGCATGCTGTTGGTTTAGGAAGCGCTTGATTTGATATGCAGCAGAGTTTTCTATAAGTGGAGCACACACTTCACTTTGCGTCATCAATATCACAGTCGATTATGTTCATGGAATTGTGGGAAGCCAAAATCGCAAGACAGACACAAGTAATCAAAGTCTAGCCTAATCCTAAACCCATACCTAAACCTAACCATTTATATCCGTATGCATACATAAACAGTACCAGTCAAAAGGTTTGGACACACTTTCCCTTTCACTTGAATGAGAATGTGTGTCCAAACTCTTGACTGGTACTGTATATAAGAAGTAGCTAAGGCATTAAAAAAAAAAAAAAAAAAAAAAAAATGACACCATCTCTTGCTTTGTTCTAACTATTCTAGACTGATTTTGTTCATTTAAGCCTGAACATACCTACCTAAAAAATAGTTAATGTAATGTCTCAGAATAGCCATGTAAACGCATATGTCGTCCAGTTGAACCTGTATTCAATCATTATGACTGGCAGTGTAAGCCACTGACATACCTGCCATGCACAAGACCCCATGAAACCTCTTTGTAACTCTTCAATAGCCATCAGCGACCCTCTGCCCCATGTGACTGATGACAATTTTGTCCACTTTCATTGGTTAAGATTTTAGTCATATTTAAGTCACTGCAGTGTCTCCTGAGCAATGAAAAAACAGACGCCGGTCATCTAATTGTCACAAGCTTGCTTGTTTTTTTATGATAAAAATACCAATTTGTCAAATGTAAAATTTGATTTAGTACCCTCTGAAAAATAGTTGGTTGGACTCAGATTAGAAATGGAATACAGGCCATCGCTTATTTTTAAATGCTTTTTGTCCTCTCTCCAGGTTAAAGGCGGCCTCACCAGAGGATATAGAGTATTTCAACTGTCAGCAAGAAATGATGGATGACCTGCACTCTCAGTACCAGCTTGTTGAGCGAATCATAGGTACCTTTTCTACAGGATGCATCACTTGTTGTGTGTATAAAGCATTTTACTCTGAATAAATTTGATGCTGCATTTGTTGGACTAAATGTGTCTGAATTCATCTGAGCAGGACATTCGAATCAGAAGTCAGCGGCTGGTTACCCAGACTACCTGTGCAAGTGGCAGGGTTTGCCATACTCAGAGTGTAGCTGGGAAGATGGTGCTCTGATTGGCAAAAAGTTCCAGAAATGCATCGACGACTACATGTGCAGAAACCAGTCCAAGACCATTCCATCCAGAGACTGCAAGGTAATACAATGCGAAGTCTCCATTGACAGTGGCAGTACGTTGGTAATGCGTAATACCCTGGGAGAGTGATAGTTTTTAATTTAGTCTAGCTTGGTGTAGTCTTTATCGACTACAGTTCATTTACGGGATAGTTCCAATGCTGCTGGAAGTTCCGCCGTATGAATCTCAATTTCCACTTTCTTTGTGCTTACTTTAAGTTTGGTCTGATTGAGCAACATTAACTGGAACCTCTGAGCAACATTACACACTGAAAATGGCATTTTAAGGAAAATTTGGATGGTGCAAGAAGATTTACAAAGAATATGTTTACGACATTTCCTCTCTAACTGGGTTTTGGGACTGATTGGTGGAATTTGCTATGGACAAAATAAGATAAGATAGAGTGTATTAATCCCACACTGGGGAAATTCCTGTGCTACAGCAGCTCATAATACACACAGAGATACACTGGTAAGTGCCAATGAGGTTTAACCATGTATCAGCTAATTTAAGTAGATCACATTACTGTATTGTGTGAACAGTTAACTTCATTTAATATTGTATGTGGTGTTTTCTTTTGTGTGGTGCAAATGTTCCGAGAAAAAAAGTTCCTTCCCTAGACTATTTACAAGAGCCACTGTGGCTGCATCCAGAGCTTAGCACCGCCCAAGACCATTGTGATTGGTCTAAAGAAATGCCAATAAACCAGAGCACGTTTTTCTCCCATCCGCAGCGCTGTGGAGTTTCCAGTCTTAAATAAGCTGAACTGTTATTTTTTACTTTAACACTGCTCTCACCAACTGCTGTTCTTTCCTGTAGGTGCTCAAACAGAGACCAAGGTTTGTGCCTATGAAGAAGCAGCCAGTGTACATAGGAGGTGATGGACTGGAGCTCCGAGACTACCAGTTGGACAGTTTGAACTGGATGGCCCACTCCTGGTGCAAGTATGACTTGACTTAAGCAATCCTTAATTAAAAAAACTACCATAGTAATCAGGGTTTTGCTGGATCCCAGTAAAGCAATAGTGCATGGTTCCTACGGGTCCTTAAAGTCCTTGAAAGTGTTTTGTCTTTGAGGGGGGAAAATCATGGCATTGAAAGTGCTTGACTTTATATATTTTGTGCAAGAATAGAAATTTGAGTTCTTTTTGATATCTTTTTTTACTTGAAGTTAGTAAATAATAATGATATGTGTTGTTCTGCTCTGCTGTGTTAGAGAAGGCAATAGGCCAGATAGTCTGCCATAACAGAGCAAGGTGAAATTCTTGTCTGTGAGCTTTTGTGAAGCCTGCTAGTTCTCATAAAAATTATTGGTGTTGTACCATCTAACCATGTCTCAAACTATACCATGTTGGGACCTGGAAAGTCAATTTTTTAAAGTCCTTGATTTGATGTTTAAGATGGTGTGGGAACCCTCATAGTGGCACCTATTATATAAATGTAATATATCTGATGGCCATATGCTGCATGATCCATCATTTAGCAGTGTGTAACAGGCCCACAAGCTGAGCTTATGCGTTTTCTCTCTTCTGCTCTGTTTTTATTCATAGAGGCAACAGTTGCATCCTCGCTGACGAGATGGGTTTAGGGAAGACCATCCAGACAATTAGCTTCCTCAACTACCTGTTTCATGAGCACCAACTGTATGGACCCTTCTTGCTGGTTGTGCCCCTCTCTACACTAACCTCCTGGCAGAGAGAAATCCAGCTCTGGGCCCCTCTGATGAATGTTGTGGTCTACCTGGGAGACATCAGCAGCAGGAACATGGTATGGTGCTTCCAACACCTGTTACACGTATACAGATAGGCCTGTAACAATTATTACATAAATGTCTAATTGTCCATTTTTTTTTTTAATTCTTCTTTGTTTAACCACAAAGTTTACTTCATAGGCTGTGTACCTGTGTTATTACATTCTCTGGGTCGCATAACAGTGATCTAACCAAAAGATGTATCCTGGAATTCACTCAAATTAAATTTGTTTAAAAAAGTAAATATTTATAAATTTGACCGAAAGACAATTATATTGTTAATGGCAATTATTTCTGAGACCATTAATTGTACAGCAACATGTTGGAATTGTTATAGCTCTACATACAGCAGCAAAGGCATCAGTTTGTTAATGACTCAACGTGTTTTCCTTTTTACATGTTTTCTTTTAATAGATCAGGACACACGAGTGGATGCATGTCCACAGCAAGAGACTGAAACTTAACATCATCCTCACAACATATGAGATTCTTCTCAAAGACAAGGTCAGCAGCTACTTCACTTTATCATGGGTTGTGGGCTTGCTGCTGTTTATCACTAGGGTTGGG
Source organism: Gymnocephalus cernua (assembly GCA_023631565.1). Taxonomy (NCBI): domain Eukaryota; kingdom Metazoa; phylum Chordata; class Actinopteri; order Perciformes; family Percidae; genus Gymnocephalus; species Gymnocephalus cernua. The sequence goes on along the minus strand of CM042442.1, from coordinate 1,577,757 downwards.
TATCGTTTGGGTTTTTTCTTGGACTGCACATGTATCATTTTTTTATCGTCATCGATAATAGACACTAGACTGCACTTTAAAATTTTACTTTCATTCTTTTTTAGTGTTGGCTTTTATATTCAATTCAGTGTTTTTAGTTTGTAGGAAATTATTTCCTTTCATTTGTTTTAAATTCAGCAAGCGATTTGTTGTATTTAAGCAGAATACTGAAAGTAGCAAAAAGGCAGAACTGAGTACATTTTAATATCTGTTTATTTATAGCACGTAATATCGTTATCGCAATATTCAACAACGGTATTGCATATTTTCCTCATATCGTGCAGCCCTATTTTTTTCCGGTGCCTGGACCGATACTTTAAAGAAAAGGATTAGCACAGAACGACAGTTAAAGAACAACTTGTTTATTGGCCATATGGTCACATTTTAAATAATGTATATAAAAAATCTTATTTCACCAGTCAAAGAACTAAGATAGCAGATGGGTACATTACAACAACATTGAATGCACCATGAGCTTAAGAGGTGCAATTGAACGCACCATTAAGTCCCGTCGTTGTTGTTGTTGTTTCTCCGACCACTCCGACTGCAGCAGTGTCCATGTTGTCTCAAAGGTCAGCTATGCTGCTCTGTGTCTTTAACTGCAGACTGTGGGACGTCCCGCATGTAACCCACATGTTACAGCGTTTAGCTGTCAGCATTTTTTAGCTGTCAGCATTTTTTTAGCTTTTTCCAGCTACTAGCTAATGGTAGGCTAACATTACCGGCTGCCAAGTGTGGTGTTTACTAGTGTCACATGCAGCGTTGCTTCTGTTGCCTGTAACGTCCATTTTGGAGCACCAGAGAACAGCTCAGGCGTTTAAGTGGCGCCGAAATCTGTGCTGTCATTCGGTCCGGTAGATACTGGGGGTTCAGGAACCGGTTCCAATTTTGGTACCCAACCCTACCTATTTATAATTAATCACATTTTATTTATGACACATGAAATGGTAAAGGTCCGTTCTAAAACTGTGTAGTATAATATTAGTACATGTGAAACTTGTAACGTGTTTGTCTACAGTCATTTTTAGGCAGTGTTAACTGGGCCTTCATTGGTGTGGATGAGGCGCACCGACTGAAGAATGATGACTCCCTCCTCTACAAGACCATGATGGACTTCAAGTCCAATCACAGGCTTCTGATTACAGGAACACCACTGCAGAACTCCCTGAAAGAGCTCTGGTCCTTGCTGCACTTCATTATGCCTGAGAAGTAGGCCATATCAATTGTTATACTTAAATACTAACTCACTGTATGACTCGGTGCAACTTGGTTCGTTTTTCTCGATTTCATTTCCACTGCAGATAGCACCCCCTCAGTTAGCTGATCGTCATAGCGATGCCACTTGAAACTGCTGTGACATCATCTTTAACGTGACACAAACGCAGTGTGCAACCAAACAGAGGAACGTCTGTACTTGATCAATTGATTGGTTTTGCAGGCCTCCATTTTGAGAGAGAGAGAGAGAGAGAGACACAGAGAGACACACAGACAAAAACTGACTGTCTATGATCATGAAGCCGATTGTTACTGTGCAGTTCTGTAGTTTATCAGCGAAGTCTATTAAGAACGACAAACAGAGTGGCGGGCGCCCCATTCCCTTTTGCATTTTTTGTTGTTGCTGTGACGGAAAAATATCAACAGTGAACACTGGGTGTTTTTGCAACTTCAGCCATATCTGCTGCCTACCGTTCAACACACTACTCAGCTTGCTCTCTGGAGCAGCTTTGACCGTATGTGGCGCAGTAGCCTTCTAAAGTGTTAATAGGCTATTACATGTGGCGTGGAAGAAAACCAGTGCAGGGATAGTGAGTGAGACTACAGAGTTGTGACAACAGACGGAAACCAGCCTTTATTTTATCGCCAATCGGATAATTAAAAAACCCAATTCCAATAAAGGTAATCGTTCAATAATCATTCTATCCCTATTCATTACTCCTGAATACCACTGTCAGGTGTGGTTACAGGTGCAAAGTATTCCATTTCACCACAGCAAACATTGATATGCAACAGAAGAGGTCAGGGAAATAATGCTTTTCAACTTGGTGTTGAAGAAGAACGCCGTTGATTTTACAGGTCTATATAGCCCTTTGTTTCTCCAAAGGGAGCTGTGTGAAGTCTGATATAACTGCCTCAATTGAAGTCACTTGAGTCTCTGCCCAAACTGTCAGCATTCTAGTTTCATTGGGGCTTAAGCATTGTTTTTGGCAAGGAAGAATTATTCGTGGAATAAAAGAGACAATATGTCTGGTTCTGTTGCTTCAAGTTTTAGACTTTTTTAACTAAGGAGAATTAATAGCTCTCCTACACAGATTTGTATTCTTTTTGTTCTTTTCTCATCTTTGATTTTTCTCCTGTAAAATACTGGACAGTTTTACTCTTTAAGCCTCAATTATTCAATCTGAAAAAAGAGATGGAGAAACTCATAGACACATGCGATGTGAGACCAGGGTTGCAAGGAAACTTAATTTTAAAGGGGTCACTGGCTAAACGTTTGGCAACTACTGTGTTAACACCTTTTTTCCAAAATGTATATCATGAAATTATTTATGATACAAACAAACCTATGAAGCACATTGTACAAAATAAGAATGATGAAACCTAATTAGTTTTTGCGTATTTTGCTTCTTGGGGGAAATTCTAACAAGGAATTTGGTCCGTTATCGTGTGCCATGAGTTGACTGTATTGCCACACCACCATTAATGTGTGTTGTTTGTCTTGCTTCTTAAGGTTTCACTCTTGGGAGCTGTTTGAGGAGGCGCATGGTAAAGGCAGGGATTCAGGCTACACCAGTCTGCACAAAGAGCTGGAACCTTTTTTACTGCGCCGAGTCAAGAAGGATGTGGAGAAATCGCTTCCTGCCAAAGTGGAGCAGATCCTCAGAGTGGAGATGAGTGCTATCCAGAAACAGTATTACAAGTAAGAGCTGGACACTACCTTTTAAATCAAAAAACTAAACAATGATTTCTTGTCTGTAGGGCCTGATGTGGGCTTTTGAAGACCAATGCGGATTTTAGGGGGGAGAGATTCACCTATTACCAATATTGTGGCCGATATAGTGAATTTTGGAGCTGGAATGAAAATAGAGCTTATGTATGTGGATAAGAATAACTTTATCGAAGAATATTTAACAATAATATACATTATAAATACATGTATTGTCAACCAATTTTAGAACTAAAAAAAAAATGTAATAAACTAGGACAGTGCCCATTGAAAATGTGCCTGTTTGTAACGGGCCGATTGCTTGGCCAGTGGTATTGCTGCTTGTACCCCATTTCTTACAGAAGGACCCCAAAACACTTAATATGCAACTCCACTGTATAGCCTACTACTGACTTACAGTGTAGACTACTTCTACATCAGAGGAAGACATTCAGAATGTAATCACAAAATATCACAATGAAAATGTGGAGTAATTAGACATTAGCGTCATGGACTCATGGCAGTGTGCTACCCACCTGGCCTGTTATGAGAGCTAATCAGCACGTATCTGTGTTAATCAACCACCAGAAACGGAGCGAGTAGCCTACAGAGACAATCTCACATTTAGCTCCAGAGAAAACATTGTAGTGTTGTCGACGTTGCATGATATCACCACAGTTTATTGATGGCGGCGTTGTCTCGTCGCTCGTGCGATGTCCATGTAAGCTGTTGCTCCGGGAAAATGAAGAAATGTTTGGTTGTTAACGTTATATCCAGTATAGCGCCCGAGCAATACATCGGCGGGCTGATATTATCAGCCGATATTAGGCATATTCCAAACTATTATCGGCATTTATAACGGCCGATAATATATATATATATATATATATATATATATATATATATATATATATATATATATATATATATATATATATATATATACACACACGTTTCCCTGTTGGAAACACATTTCTTTTGTTATTGTGTTTTTGTTCAAAGGACTTTAAGTTTCATATCTTAAGTTTGTATTTTTATACATTTTATTTATCAGAACTTTAATATATTTTGATATTCTCTGTTCTGTTGTGACAATAAAACAAACAAGTTTATTTTTAAACTGCATTATCATATTTTAGTGAGGACTCATAAATAACTACAAATAACTAATGTTAGGGAAATCTGTTTTGTTACGCCTTTCTGGATTTTTCTAAAAATAAATGTATATTATATTGGCCGATATATCGGAATATCAGATTTTTTAATCACCAAATATTTGTATCGATATCTGCCTTAAAAATCCTTTATCGGTCGGGCTCTAATCCAGTAATCATGCTGCAAAATTGTCAAAGACAAAGCCGTTAAATACACTAAAGTATTCGGTGTTGTGTTGAAGTTTGTTTCCCCGTTGAGTACTTTATTGTGATTGTAATAATCTGTTGACTGTAATAAATATGTTTGCCAGGTTTTCGGTTTTTGTGAGGGGAAATATGCGTTATAGGGGTAAAGTTAGTTACCCTGGTAATAGGCGTATGATTTGCTTTTTTTAAAACGGCAGTATTAATGTAAAAAGTTAAGTGGTGAAAGTTAGAGGCAAACTTACACAACAGTTGACGTAGTTGCGATGTTCCTGTATGCGATCCGTTCATGCTCCAGGAAAGTGAAGAAAAGTTAATTTGGTATATCCAGCAATCATGTAACGTTGGAAGCGTTCTGCAGGTGGCGTCTGCCTGTGACGTGCAGGTTACCTTCCCCTCAAAGACACACACACACACACACACACACACACACACACACACACACACACACACACACACATGCTGAAAAATGAAACCAATGGGGAAGTGCCCAAATCTAAAAAAAAGTATTCATAGCCAATTTAATCTCACATTCCAACTGTGGGGGATGGTGAATTTATTTTTATAACTCACCCTTTTAAATTGTATTCAGGCTCTGGGTGACAGGTGGCTGCCGTCACAGGGAGCCAACATAGACTGGAGGCTTCATTCAGCCTGCCTCAGCTCCATCCATGTTCCACCTCTTTGCCCATTTTTGGATTAGCCAAAGTCAGGCACTGCCAAGATGGCGATGGCCGCGGAGAGCCACCCTTTTTGAGCTTCATTTTGGCTCTTCAGAAACCCATGGGTGACATCACGGAGGCTACATCTATATTTTATAGTCTATAGTCTGAACACAGCCTTACTTCCCACATCATACTCAAAAATCCTTCAAAGTGGCCTGCAACATCTTCAGTCAATCAGTTAATTCTTGTTCAACCCCTGCTTGAGTGATGCAGAGAAGAGTTTGTCATTATGGAAGAGGACATTTCTAGTTAACCTACTTCTGCTGCTAGACATTTGTGCATAATTTATAGAATAGTACAGTAATGTGTGTGTGTGTGTGTGTGTGTGTGTGTGTGTGTGTGTGTGTGTGTGTGTGTGTGTGTGTGTGTGTGTGTGTGTGTGTGGTGTTTATGACCAGATGGATCCTGACCAGGAACTACAAGGCTCTGAGCAAAGGTACCAAAGGCAGCACGTCGGGCTTCCTGAACATCATGATGGAGCTGAAGAAGTGTTGTAACCACTGTTACCTTATCAAGCCCCCAGAGGACGAGTTCTTCAGCAGAGCTGAAGCCTTGCAGGTCTGTTTACTTTATCGTACTGTGTTCAGGAATTCAAGTTCCACCTGCTGGGTTCCAGAGAGGCCATGTATGAGATGAGTGTAGGCTACCGAATTCAATTCAATACTTCTTAGGCACCGACCGAATTGCCTCTAAAGTATCCGGTATCGAGAAATGCCTTGTCATTCAAAACCCAATTTCAATACCTGAAATCAGCGTCAGTGAGCCAATCAGCATGCAGCATGCTTCTACTAAGATCTAATAATGTCTGTAATTGGCTGTCTAACGTTACACATCATAGAGGCACGCAGGAAAAGCTCTACGTTACACAGAGACGGCTCACGTAGTCGGAGCTGAAACATAAATACAAAGATTTGTGCCGTAATGTGTAATGTTGTCATTTGTTTCTATTTTATAAAACTGGTATCGAAAAAAGTATTGTTAGGAACCGTATCAAATGTCACATGTTGATAATCGGTACCGATATCGAAAATCTTACCTAGCCCTCGATGCAAGGAAGTCTGAAGAATAATCACGGTATCACAATTATTATGCATTTATTAATTTCACAAGACTACGTATGTATACAAATCACATGAACACTCTTTAGATTTAGATAGATGTGTTATTTATTGCTGCCTTTTGAAACTTTCACAGACCACAGTAACAGTTCTAGTAAAAATGATAGAAAGAAACTGAGAACATCTCTTGTGCGGTACAGTAGTAGCTTCCATATCTCTGATAAGCAGGGCACTTTAAGCTGCTGCACCACTAGCGTAACTTTGTTTTTGTTTTGTGCAAGTTGCAACAGTTGCAATGATTGTGGACTGTCCTGCATTTCAAATCTTTGTTTTTCTTGATTATCATAAGTTAGAATAATTGAAAGTGATGTTTAACATAATAAGACATAATAAAAATGATTTATATGATCAATCATCAACCTTTTTATTTAAATTCATCAGAAAAGATTAGAGACTAGAGATGAATCTGTCACACCACAAACAAAGGCTAAGTTGGCAACAACAGTGTTGTCCTTCTTAAGAAGAAGTTGGCCCTGTCAAAAAGCTGGAAACAGCCCTGCTAGCTGGTGGGTCTAAAAGCTGCTGGACAAAATGCCTCATGTCATGGGGAGATGGCGCAGCATGCTGCCAAGGACCGAATGGGACAAAGAGAACTCTTTGCAGCCTTATGTCCCATAGGGGGATGAAGAAGAGAAAGTAACGTTAAGTAGTAACGGCACTGACATTATTTGAGCTGTTTTTGAACAGAGTTTTGACTCTTAATGTAACGTTATCGTCAGCTCACTTGCTGTAAATGCAAACGGCGGCTGGCACGGTTGTTTGGCCACTTGGGGGCAGCAAAAGTTGTCAACACATTAACAAATCATCACCTTGATCACCTAGCTGCTTTAATTTCAAAATTGTAAATTCATTCTGTGCAGGAGGTCACGGCAAAGGTTGTGATTGTGTTATGTAGGTGTGTGTTGGGATGTGGGGGAAGGCTTAAACTCTTTACCTGCAGAAGATGAGCCTGATTCCTGCATTCCAAATAAACAGTTAAGTTGATTTTATAATATCACTTGGAGAGGACAGACCAGTACATGTTAACCCTGTGACCCTCTTTTCCTCCCACAGCAACTGGTCCGCTGCAGTGGGAAGCTGGTTCTTTTGGACAAACTGCTGGTGCGTTTAAAGGAGCGAGGACACAGAGTTCTCATCTTCTCCCAGATGGTACGGATGCTGGATATCCTGGCCGATTACCTGAAGGGCCGACAGTTCCTCTTTCAGGTAGCTCCACACTGTTCTATAACCATCAGACATATAATGTACACACATACACAAATATGCTCCATAAAAGCTCTCTGGAATTTAGCTCCAGCTAACTAGAGAAAGATGAAATGTCATCTACATATTTCTGTTACAAATTTCTGAATTCGAAATGCTGTACATTTGTGCAGAGATTAGATGGCTCCATAAAAGGGGAGATGAGGAAGCAGGCGTTGGATCATTTTAATGCTGAGGGCTCAGAGGTAAGTTCTACCTATATGTATCCAGCAAATACTGTTTGTGTTTGAATAAGTAAGGACTGTAACGTAGTGAACCCCATTTGCGCCCAGGATTTCTGCTTCTTGTTATCGACGCGTGCGGGCGGTCTGGGTATCAATTTGGCATCAGCTGACACAGTAGTCATCTTTGACTCGGACTGGAACCCCCAGAATGATCTCCAGGCCCAGGCCAGAGCACACAGGATCGGACAGAAAAGACAGGTAGGCAACAACTGTCGTAAACCTCTGTCCATCTTTGCTTCGCTATATTTTGCAGCAGTATGTCAGCTGTCACCTACATCCACGCACCATGGAGCTGGCAATTGGAAACACCATGTTAACTGTGGCTACAGGAAGCTGGAGCTGCTTCACAATAAAAGCCTTAGAATAGTTAGCCATTGGAACACGGAAATAGTGAAGCAGTTGCAGGAAATGTTAAGCTAAAAACTGCAGCTCCACTTGGCAGAGAAAACTTGAGATCGAAATTGTTTTCTGTCAAGATTGTGGAAAAATTACTGTAATAAGACTAATCCCATGGTAGGCACTATTTTAGAGGAAGAAACAGTCCTTAGGTACTTTAGGCTGGGGGAGGCAGTTTTCTTTCTCCATAAAATTCTTTTGGCATATAATTCAAGTGGTCTGAGAGAAAACTAGACGTCCTTACCTCCTTTAATAAATCTAGTCGTCTCAGGAGACTTTGGCCAATCACAGGTCATTTCAGAGCGGGAGAGAGCATTTCTATTGGCTGTTCTACCAATGCAGATGTGTGTGCAAGTTCTTCTGGTGAAAGTACATCATCCCTAGTAGACTTAAAGTGCTCATATTATGCTTTTTTGGCTTTCCCCTTTCTTTTATTGTGTTGTATATATTTTTGTGCACATTATAGGTTTACAAAGGTAAAAGCCCAAAGTCCCCCCCAAAGGGACTTACCATCTCCACCAGAAAACACTGTTCACAAACTGCCCCAAACAGCTCTGTTGTAGTCCAGCCTTTACTTCAGAGACAAACGTGGTCACTTTGGAACACACGTTATAATGCTCGCCTAGCTGCTAGCATGGCACGCCTCATACTCTGCTTCTGACTGGCTAGTAGTCCTTACCTAGGTACTGTCAGGGCACGCCCTCATACTCTGCTTCTGACTGGCTAGTAGTCCTTACCTAGGTACTGTCAGGACACGCCCTCATACTCTGCTTCTGACTGGCTAGTAGTCCTTACCTAGGTACTGTCAGGGCACGCCCTCATACTCTGCTTCTGACTGGCTAATAGTCCTTACCTAGGTACTGTCAGGACACGCCCTCATACTCTGCTTCTGACTGGCTAGTAGTCCTTACCTAGGTACTGTCAGGACACGCCCTCATACTCTGCTTCTGACTGGCTAGTAGTCCTTACCTAGCTACTGTCAGGACACGCCCTCATACTCTGCTCCTGACTGGCTAGTAGTCCTTACCTAGGTACTGTCAGGACACGCCCTCATACTCTGCTTCTGACTGGCTAGTAGTCCTTACCTAAGTACTGTCAGGACACGCCCTCATACTCTGCTTCTGACTGGCTAGTAGTCCTTACCTAGGTACTGTCAGGACACGCCCTCATACTCTGCTTCTGACTGGCTAGTAGTCCTTACCTAGGTACTGTCAGGACACGCCCTCATACTCTGCTTCTGACTGGCTAGCAGTCCTTACCTAGGTACTGTCAGGACACGCCCTCATACTCTGCTTCTGACTGGCTAGTAGTCCTTACCTAGGTACTGTCAGGACACGCCCTCATACTCTGCTTCAGACTGGCTAGTAGTCCTTACCTAGGTACTGTCAGGACACGCCCTCATACTCTGCTTCTGACTGGCTAGTAGTCCTTACCTAGGTACTGTCAGAACACGCCCTCACACTCTGCTTCTGACTGGCTAGTAGTCCTTACATAGGTACTGTCAGGGCACTCTGCTTCTGACTGGCTAGTAGTCCTTACCTAGGTACTGTCAGAACACGCCCTCACACTCTGCTTCTGACTGGCTAGTAGTCCTTACCTAGGTACTGTCAGGACACGCCCTCACACTCTGCTTCTGACTGGCTAGTAGTCCTTACATAGGTACTGTCAGGGCACGCCCTCATACTCTGCTTCTGACTGGCTAGTAGTCCTTACCTAGGTACTGTCAGGACACGCCCTCATACTCTGCTTCTGACTGGCTAGTAGTCCTTACCTAGGTACTGTCAGGACACGCCCTCATACTCTGCTTCTGACTGGCTAGTAGTCCTTACCTAGGTACTGTCAGGGCACGCCCTCATACTCTGCTTCTGACTGGCTAGTAGTCCTTACCTAGGTACTGTCAGGACACGCCCTCATACTCTGCTTCTGACTGGCTAGTAGTCCTTACCTAGGTACTGTCAGGACACGCCCTCATACTCTGCTTCTGACTGGCTAGTAGTCCTTACCTAGGTACTGTCAGGACACGCCCTCATACTCTGCTTCTGACTGGCTAGTAGTCCTTACCTAGCTACTGAGTATGTGCGACTCCCAACAAAGATGGAACAGAAGTGAGATGTCTCACACTGTAGCTAAAATGGAGAGCTCAACACACAGGGTGAAAAGAGGAGCTGCAGCAATGTGCAGTTCAACAAAAATATGATTTTTAAAAATAAACCATGTAAACCTATTCTGGTACAACCTCTAAATACAATTATGAACCTGAAAATGAGCATAATATGAGCACTTTAAATGATCTACCTTATTTAAATGCGCTTATCAAATTGTATTCCTGATATACAAAGTATACTATATACAGCACTGTTTCCTTGTGGTTGGCAGGTGAATATCTACCGTCTGGTGACAAAGAGCTCAGTGGAGGAGGAAATCATTGAGAGGGCCAAAAAGAAAATGGTGCTGGACCACCTTGTCATTCAGAGGATGGACACTACAGGGAAAACTGTCCTCCATACGGGTTCTGCTCCCTCCAGGCAAGCAACGCATGCCGCATTCTTCTGCTTTCTTCCGTTTGGCTCGGTCCCTCTTGTTGACCACTAGGATTGGGCATTGAGAACCAGTTCCAACTAGGGCTCTTGTTTGTTTTTAATCTTTTGAAAAAAAAATAGTATTGGAAAAATTTGGTATTGAATCCAATCATTGGTTCCAAATTTAAGATTTGCAAGTTTTGCTTTCCGTAGCGGCCGCCGTCCTTCCAGGTGCTTATTGTGTTGCAGCCATGGAGCACAGTAAGCGGCACTCTAGTGTGGCTTTATTTTACATTGAAAAAGCCCGGTAAAACTGTGAACCACCATTGAATCAAAATCAAATGTTACATTTATTTGTAAAATAAGCATGTGATTTGTTTCAACTCCAACCCTCAAATAATTGATAAGAACTGGAATCGAAAGGAATAATCAGGATTGGAATCAGAAATGTTCAAATCAAAACAATGCCCAACCCTATTGACAGATTGTTATTAACAGATGAGTGTTGTTTTTTCACCCCAAAAAATCAGATCAAGAGATTTCATCTGTAGTGCTTGTACCCACTCTAAAGGTTGCTGCTACACTTTGCTGTCATCTCACTTTAGTGTGTTTTATTGCATACAGTTCAGCACCATTCAACAAGGAGGAGCTGTCTTCCATCCTCAAGTTTGGTGCCGAGGAGCTTTTTAAAGAGCCAGAGGGTGAGGAGCAGGAGCCTCAGGTATGTAGTTAAATACTGAACTAGGGCTGGGCAATATATCGATTTTATATGGACATTGATATACTGTATGAGGCTAGATATTGTCTTAAAGTGTTGTCTTTTCCTGGTTTTAAAGGCTGCATTACAGTAAGGTGATGTCATTTTCTGAACTTACCAGACTGTTGTAACTGTTCTATTATTTGCCTTTACCCACTTAGTCATTATATCTACATAATTGGTGATTATTTATCAAAACTCATTGTGTTAATATTTAGTGAAAGCACCAATAGTCAACCCTACAATATTGCCGCAGTATCGACATCATTGTATTTGGTCAAAAATATTGTGGTGTTTGATTTTCTCCATATCGTCCAGCTCTATACTACTACTACTAAATTATGTATGGACATAATTGCACATTTTCTCTGAAATACATTGGAGAAGCATGTGATGGCCTTTTCTTCTATGTAGGAAATGGACATTGATGAGATCCTCAAAAGAGCTGAGACCAGGGAGAATGACCCTGGACCCTCCACAGTGGGAGAAGAACTGCTGTCTCAGTTCAAGGTATACAAACAAGAAATATGTTTCTTTTGGAAACAATATCCAAATGTGTGATGCTCTTGTTCTTCAGCAATTTAACATGTACAGTTGTTTATGACCTGAATTGTGCAGGTAGCCAACTTCTCTATGATGGATGAGGAGGAAATAGACATCGACTCTGAGCGTAGTCTGCGGAGTTGGGACGACATCATTCCCGAGGAGCAGAGGAGGAGGATGGAGGAGGAGGAGAGACAGAAGGAGCTAGAGGAAATCTACTTGCTGCCACGCATGAGGAATTGTGCCAAACAGGTACACAACAGTCATGCCAAATATAGTCTATATAAACGTTTAATTTACGGGATAGTTCGGTGCCACCGGAGGTTTCACCAGATGTCCGTCTCCTTCCTCTGTCTCTGTGTTGGCATTCTAACCTCCGGCTGAATTGTGAGGACTCTGGTTAACTGCTCCTCAGATCTCTGCAGGGTAAATCCAGAAGGCTAGCTAGACTATCTTTCCAATCTGAGTTTTCTGTTGCACGACTAAAACTACTTTTGAACGTACACACGTTCCACCAAAACAAGTTCCTTCCTGAGAATATTTATCAGAGATACCGTGGCTCCGTCCGGTGCTTAGCGCCACACATGACGATTGTGATTGGTTTAAAGAAATGTCAATAAACCAGAGCACGTTTTTCTCCTATCCCGGAATGCTTTGTGGACAGACCTTCCTCCACAGCGCTGTGGGGGAAGGTCTGGCAATGGGAGACTATGCCAAATATAATAAGGACTCATGATTTAGTTTTTTCTGGGAAAAGAATAACATAATTTGTTTGCTAGTTGCACTTTGGGTTCTTGAACTTCCTGTTAATTTTCTTTTTTGCAATTTTTCTTTTTTTTTTGTTACCAGATCAGCTTTAACGCCAGTCAGGGCCGGCAGAGCAGGAACAGGAGGTACTCTGGGTCTGAGAGTGACTCCCCCTCAGACCGGAAAAGGCCAAAGAAACGAGGACGGCCTCGGACCATTCCGCGAGAAAATATCAAAGGCTTCAGCGATGCTGAGATCCGGAGGTTAATATAATTTTATTTTATAGAGACGATGCAATTTTACACACTTCCAATACAGAGCATGAAACTGATGTGCTGCACAGAGTTTATAGCTATTGCTAATTTTCAACTATTGTCCCTAGTTGGACATTTCATGTACAGTGTAATTAAAATATACAGCTTCCAGTGTCACAAAACCACAATACACTACAAATATGGAAATACATTACAGTACACATCACGCTATTCTGTCAATTAAAAGCCCAAAAACATGATCTTAAAAAAATTCAAACTAAAATACACATAATGTGGCTATTTATCCTCCTCACATATTTCTGTTAACATCTCTGTGAACTACTTACAGGTTTGTTAAGAGTTACAAAAAATTTGGAGGACCACTGGAGAGGTAAGCTGCGTCAGATTTTCTTATCGTTTTTAACAGTTAAACAAAACAACATGCCACACGTCTGCTCAACGTCTATTCGTTACTCAGGTTGGACGCTATTGCGCGTGATGCCGAACTTGTGGATAAGTCTGAACATGATCTGAAACGCCTGGCAGAGACGGTTCACAATGGCTGTGTGAGAACACTACGAGAAAACCCCTGCGGACCAGAGAAAACTTCAGGTAACTAAACCCATCTTTTTATCGCTTAAGGAGTCCATCAGCCCGTGATGAGAAAGTTTTGTACATGTATATTTTGTATTAGAAAAAAAAGGGTCAGTGATTGGACTCAGGGGAATTTCTCCACTGATGGGGTTGGAATGAAGGTGGGAGGGAGACGACGTCTGTTAAGTAGGGCTGGGCAATAATTCAATATGATAATGTATCGTCTTTCTATGGAATGCTATCGTGATGAAATCATATATTGAGATATCAGTCCCTCCAGAAAAACGCGATTATGCGATCGCAGAATTCAATGCATAATCAGCCAAAGTCCGCATATTCATGCGGGGGCCGCATTTTTTCAAATACGCCGCACTTTTGCCGCATAAATTGCCAATTTCCGCGCAAAATATGCGGGGCTTGCATGATTTCATAATTCCCGCATTTTTGTTGCAAAAAAGTCACATATATCTAGGATTGGGTACCGAAACTCGGTGCCAATGGGCCCCCGGATCCGACGTAAAGGGTAGTAACGAGACCGAATAAGAACGAAGATTTCGGTGCCTTGTTTCGGTGCCTGACTTTACACTACAATCGACAGCAGGTAACGTTAGCCTACCTTTAGCTAGCAGCGTGATTAAACACGGTTAAAATGCTGACAGGTGACGTTAAACAGTGTAAAGTGTGACTGTATATCAACAGTCTGCTCTGCAGCGCAGCAGCTGCTGATGTCAAACACAGACGGTGCGTTCACTGACACTGGTAATTGTTTGGTTTTGGTTGGTTATTGTAAAATACCCTTTTCCCATCTGGTTGCTGTTTTTGTCGTCCAACAGCAATTTACTGGTGAAATAAGTTATTGTTTATTATAAGTTATAGTTATTACATTACTATTAAATCATTTAATTAATGACCATATGGCCTTATAAACAACGTGTTCTTAAATGTCACCGACTGTTGTTGAGTAGGCCTATCCTTCTTGTTTCTTCTTTTTTTTAAACATTCTTAAAAAGTATCAGTTCAGGCACCGTTTTAAAAGTACCGATTTAGCACCAGTATCAGAAAGAAACCCAAACAATACCCAACCCTACATATATCTCAGCAGAAAGTTAAAAAATGTTGCGTTTACTTCACACAAGAGCAGCCATTTTCCCCTGTTGCCATGGGAACGTTATGAAGTGACGTAATTTCACCTACTGAGAACACGGTGTTGGGGGAATCACTTTTTTCTCTTTTTCATCAAACCGCAGTTTTTCCAAGTTCCCGCAAGTTCCCGCAATTTTTGCAAGTTCCCGCAATTTCATCGCATAAAATGGCATAAATATCCCGCATATTCCATTGCATTTTTTAAGAAAACGTGCCGCATAATCAAGGATTTTTGCCCGCAACAATCACGAAAAAACTCCGCGTTTTTCTGGAGGGACTGAGATATTGTGATATATAATTACGTCGTCTGAATTGATAATAACAAGCACATACTTGTAGGAGAAATCTACAAAGTGTAGTAAAATAAACATCTAAATGTGTATTTTGGACTTTTTCCCCCACTAGTCTCAAAGACGACATGTTATGGAAGAAAAATAGCCCATAATCTCAAAATTGACCAGTGCATGACATTTCTTTTGTTTTTGCCTGCCAAGTCAAAAGAAGAATGATAACACACAGATGATCTGTTGATCTTTACAAAGATCTCCTTCTTACAAAAGACTCCTAAGTCTAGCAATGGCATAGGTCAGTGCTGAAAACAAAATTGAATTGGGAATTGAACCATGACACCCTAAGCCCCCCCCCCCCCCCCCCAAAAAAAAAAAAAAGAAGTGAAAGTATTCTTAAACTGTCTTTCTTTTGCAGGATTAAATAGCTAATAAAGCGTGATACTTGATGAAACTGCACTGTTGTTTTTCCACTTGTTTGATGATCAGGAGGCAGAAGAGGGAAGGTGAAGGGCCCTACGTTCAGGATCTCTGGAGTTCAGGTGAACGCCAAGCTGGTTATCTCCCACGAAGAAGAGCTGGCTCCGCTCCACAAGGCCATTCCTGCCGACCCTGAGGAGAGAAAGAAGTAAGCTTCCCGGCACTGTGTCATTTCTGTTGGACAGGATTGGCCATCACAGCTTATTTTTTATTGGTTTGTGTCAGGGCTGTCGCGATAACAGTAATATTAAAATACTGCACTATTGATACGCCGACCGCAGGGGATAGCATCTATCTCCACAACCACAATGTTCCCGGCTATAACCTCCAAACTCTGTGCGTAAAATTTGCCTTGGTGAATGGTGCATACATGAACAAACATATTAAACATTGATATGAAATAAACAATAAATAAAGAAAATTATATACATACAAAAGAACTGTTGCATAAGGAAAAAGAAGCTGTCACGTTCTTCAGATGCAAATGAATGTGTGAAACAAGTAGGCCTATGCAATTTAGAAGAAAAAAAATGATCACAAACAGCAGTGACACAAGGCATGGGCAGGTTTTGATATTTCATCATGTAAAAATTAGTGGAATTAAAACTCCAGGAGAACAGCAGGCAGGAAAATCAAAAGGGTTGGTAAGCAGGGGAAGCATATTTGATCATTTATCATAATTGGACCAGTATATCATATATAATATGTCTTCTAAATCGTTTATAATAGATTATCAGTGTGGTTTCATGCAAGAATTGCTCGCGCCTTGCAGAAGAAAAATCAACGATGGATGCAACAGCACAATTACTCAACAAAGACAGGAAGCAGGCAGCGGCCGGTGTAAACCCACTGAAAGATAAACTACTCTAATAACTAAAAGGAGTGTATTCTTTAAAATGGAACAGTCTGAAAGTATTGCAAGGATGTCAGTGGGACTAAAGTTTGACTTTCACTTTCCAGTTGAAACTAAATGTTGTTTGTTAAGGCGGTTTACAACAGCAAAGTCCCTATATAAACTCGTACTGAGGGAAGGTTAGAAAGAATGAACACAGACATCGGTCAGCATCAGTCATTTCTCCTGCCCTCCCTTTGCTGAGGGCCGATGACCTCATTGCATAATAATTAGCCATGTGGATTTACAGCTGAACGAGGGTAGATCCTAAATCAGATCTGCTAGAGCGGTTGACGTAGGTAGGTTTAGGCAAGGCGAGTGGGGACTGGTTAGGGTATGAATACCAGGGTAAGCCAGTCAGAGGCAGAATTAGGCGGGCCACGAGGCACGTCCCTTTGACCTCGACACGTCTAGCGGATCTGATCTAGCGTTTCTATTTTCATCGGGTATCAGGCGGCCTTTTGTGATCACACATATCGCGATGACAATAAAAAATACTGTCATCATCACTAATACACATGAACATGTAATATCTATAGACACCACCGCTGACTATCCCTCCAAGAATTTGGCCAAAATAAAGCATATTGACCATACACAGTCCAGCCATATACTAGGTTTTGAAGGCAACACAATACCTACTAATAGCCTAACAATAAAGCTTATTTATACAACACTAACAAGAAAAAGTAATTTGCAGTAATACGGCACTGTGGAGCCACCCTAAATTACCGCGGGGGAAGTCCCTGTCCAGCGGCAGCCCTCGTCTGTTTATATCCAATATTTGTTCTATGGTACCAGTCAAGAGTCTGGACACGCCTTCCCATTCAAGTGAATGAGAAAGCGTGTCCAAACCTTGGACTGGTACTGTATATAAAGCAGCCTTGTTGCTAAACATAACATGACCACATCTATTTGAGTGTCTAGATTTGAATTGTGTGTATTTGAATAGGTATATGATTCCATGCCACTCGAAGGCAGCACACTTTGACATTGAGTGGGGGAAGGAGGACGACTCCAGCCTCCTCATTGGAATCTATGAGTACGGTTATGGCAGCTGGGAGATGATCAAAATGGATCCGGACCTCAACCTCACACACAAGGTCAGTTCAGACACAGTACTTTTCTTATCTTTTTGTGTAATCATAGAGGATCATGTGTATTATCCTATTGTAGGGCTGGACGATATGACCTAAAATCAATTAATTGAACATTTTTCCTTGATAACAATTGATGAACTTTTTTTATTTTGTTCACTGAAAAGCTTTGTACTATAAATATGCTTATGTAATTTAGAAAAAAAAAACCAATCACATGCAGCAGTGACAAGAGGCTATTTCGAAATAAATATAGTATATGGGCAGGTTTTGATATTTCATCATGTAAAGATTGGCGGAATTAAAACTCCAGGAGAACAGCAGGCAGGAAAATCAAAAGGGTTGGTAAGCAGGGGAAGCATATTTTATCATTTATCAGCATCAGCTCATTTATATCATATATATATATATATATATATATATATATATATATATATATATATATATATATATATATATATATATATATATATATATATATATATATATATATATATATATATATATGTGTATGTATATATATATATTGAGATAGTGATGAAGCTGGAGTACAACAAGGCATGTGGTGCAGACGGGGTATCTGCTGAGCATTTAAAATATGCTAGCAGTAAACTGTATCCTTTGCTCGCTATTTGTTTTACAGGATTCCTAATACATGGAGTCTTACCTGATCAATTATTGTCTGTCATTTTAGTTCCAATTGTAAAAGATAAAACTGGCAAAATCAACAGTAAAGACAATTACAGACCGATAGCCCTGGCCAGTACTTTGTCTAAAGTACTGGAAAGGTCCATTCTTAATAAGATGGAAGAGTTTTTTCTGACTTCTGATCACCAGTTTGGCTTTAAACCCAAACATGGAACAGATATGTGCATTTTTGCTTTGAAAGAAATTTTGGATCTGTACAATAGACAAAATACAACCATTTTTATGTGTTTTATTGATGCCTCAAAGGCCTTTGACTATGTAAACCATGAAAAATTATTCTCTAAGCTGTATAAGAAAGGTGCTCCAAAATGTCTTGTGAGAATTCTTGTTTTTTGGTATGGCCATCAGTTAATGTCTGTTAAATGGGGAAATTGCTCATCTCCATCTTTTTGTGTGTCAAATGGAGTAAGACAGGGCAGCATCTTGTCTCCGTTTTTATTTAATGTTTATATGGACGAATTGTCAAGGTTTTTAAATGAATGTGGAACGGGCTGTAGGGTTGGCAACAGTACCATTAACCACTTAATGTACGCTGATGACCTCGTTATTTTTAGTCCGTATAGCGCAGGGCTACAAGAGCTGTTGCACGTGTGCTCTCAGTATGGAATACATTTAGATATAAAATACAACTCAAAGAAAAGTAATATTATGATAGCACGGAGCAGGGAGGACTCCAAAATGACATTCCCTGATTTCTTCTTGTCAGGTAACAGACTTAAGGTCACTAATGAATGTAAATATTTGGGGCACTATGTGACTGCAGACTTGTCTGATGACAGAGACATTCACAGACAGTGTGGCATGCTTTATGGACAGGCTAACATGCTGATCCGCCGGTTTGGAATGTGCTCAATACCTGTAAAAATCAGACTCTTCAAGGCGTATTGCACTACCATGTATACTGCACACTTGTGGAGACGCTACAAAAAGAGTAGTATGCGAAAGCTAACCGTAGCGTATAATAATGATGCCTTGCGGATGTTACTGAGGGTCCCACGCTGGAGTAGTGCAAGCCAAATGTTTGTGAACGTGGGTTTGCCAAATTGCCCTGCTGTACTACGAAATCTTATGTACAGGTGCATGTGCAGGCTTTCGAGCTCGGCGAACAGTATCATCACTGCATTGACCAATCCTGGACTAAGCTCGGTGCGATACTCCTCTGGTATTTGGACTCACTGGCTTATGAGCCTATCCAGGAGATAAATGTATTGTTCTTGTGTGTTCGTGTGTTTTTTTTTTTTTTTTTTTTTTTTTTTTTTTTTTTTTTTAAATATTAATTCTGTACTATGGACCATTATTGATGTGTCTGAAATAAATAAAATAATAATAATAATAATATATGTATGTATGTATGTATATATATATATATATATATATATATATATATATATATATATATATATATATATATATATATATCTATATATATATATATATATATATATATATATATATATATATATCTTCTAAATCGTTTATAATAGATTAGCCAAAGCAAGCGAGAGAGCCACCTTTTCAATTGAGAAATACACACGTTGATGCTGGTTAACTTTCTTGGAGAAATATGAGACCGGCCCCTGCATCACTCGCATCAACAAATAGTTTTAACGGATGGTCGAATGCAGGCGGGCATGAGTCAGCAAAGCCTTTACACAGTCAAATGCCTGCTGGCAGGATGCAACAGGATGCACACAGCAGAGACACATGTAACAGTGTGTGAATGCAGGCTTCTCCTCCGTGTTGCTTCCATGCTGCAGACTGGACGGGGCGGCGCTAAGGCTTTTTTATGCTTCTGAATCAACCCTTTCGGAGTTCTGCATCGGGGTGGAACGCGTTTCTTTGCATTTTCGCCACCAGAACTCTAGGGGTTGTGTGGATTCCGGAGGGTCAATCGCTAAACTCTGCCATTTCCGACGAAAGAGAAAGAGACAGTTTATGTTATGTTAGCAAGCTAACTTTAGCACAACTGCCGACAAAGTACTGCTTGCTGGCGAAGTGCTAATTTCAAAACGTTACTGACATATAGACACATTATAAAAGGATAACCGCGTCATTGTAACCAAATATGTCTGAGTTTATTTGCAAAGCTTATCTCCGTGAACTAGCATGTTGCTACTCCCCACAGTAGGCTGCTGGAAACACGACTATCAACACACAGGACCAGCTGACCAATCACAGTCCTTGAAACACAGACTATCAACACACAGGACCAGCTGACCAATCACAGTCCTTGAAACACGACTATCAACACACAGGACCAGTTGACCAATCACAGTCCTTGCGGCCTGTGTCGCCTCGACGCAAAGTTACACATTTTTGGAGGTGCACGTCGAGCTACGGCGGAGGGCTTGGAAAAATTGCGCCGATTAGAGGTTCTGAATTTATTATTATTTTTCGATCAATCATCCAGCCCTATCCTGTTGTCTTGTTTTTAATATTACATAACACTATATACTGTGGAGAACTTTATTTGTGAGGACTCAAGTTCTGCAGTTTTAGTTTAAAGAGTTGTACTATACATAAATACTTGTTTCCCATATTCACCTGTTAATTTGGGCATGTCAGCCAAATATATTTGCCCCTGCCCAAAAATATTTAATTCATATTTTGTAATAATGTTTTCCTCTCAAATGTCAGTACAGAAGCAAATGCAAACTAACGTACGAGTGTAATGTGTTCAGGGTTCAAATTAGCACCATCTATTAGCCAAATGGTGGTAAAATGTGCAAGTGGCTGGTAGATTTGCTTCACTCACCAGATCTATTGCGTGGCTGGTAAGATTTAAACTTTCACTAGCCACTTGGCTGGTGAACGGAAAAGTGAATTTTGAACCCTGGCTGTGTTTGTATGCAGCCATTTCTAAACTGTTCACCATGTCCACTGTTGATCAGCTCCTGCCAGACGACCCGGACAAAAAGCCCCAAGCTAAACAGCTCCAGACCCGAGCAGACTACCTCATCAAGTTGCTGAGCAAGGACCTGGCCAAAAAAGAAGCACAGAAACAAGCAGGGACAGTAAGTCTACATCTCAAGCTCCCTCTGCATCTCTAACCACAATGTAATGTCATCTATAATCAGGGTTTCTGCGGGGTCTTAAAAAGTCTGAAATTATATCAAAAATAAATAATTTTAAACATCAATTCCTACATCAATGTAACGCTACCTCTAATGCTCATTGAAATGGGTTTTTTTTGTAATTCTGTGGTGTTGTAGTTCTTACGCTCATCCAAATATAATTTGCTGTATATATATATATATATATATATATATATATATATATATAAACAGGGCTCGACATTAAGGCTTGTCCGCTTGTCCGGGACAAGTGAATTTTTTGTAGGGCAAGTGGAAGAGAAATTTACTTGCCCCACTAGACAAGTTAAAACGTAAAATCCCATGTTAATTCACATTATGTGCCACTCATTACGTCTATGTTACCGATTTACCGCTAACATTAGACCCAGCAGCAGTGGATCAGCGGGCCGCTAACATTAGACCCAGCAGCAGTGGATCAGCGGGCCGCTAACATTAGACCCAGCAGCAGTGGGTCAGTGGGCCGCTAACATAGACCCAGCGTCAGCGGGCCTCTAACGTTAGACCCAGCAGCAGTGGATCAGCGGGCCGCTAACCTAGACCCAGCGTCAGCGGGCCTCTTAGTAACTTAGAATATTGACTAGGAATCTGAAAGTAATGAGAACATTTAAAATATTGACTTATAATCTCAATCTATTAACTTCTGCACACCGGCGTGCAAAGTATTACTTTGTATTATGGAGTCTGGAGATCCTTTTTCTTGTTGAAGAGGAAATCAATTGTTGGGACAGGTCTGTTTCTACTGTTTCAACTGAATTGTATTAATGTTGATAGTGTTTGGATGCTTTCAACGGTTTGTTTGAATTCTGCATTAGCAAAACACAAAAGAAATTATAAAATGATAAATCTTTACCTGGACAAGTGACTTTTGTGCATGGACAAGTGAAACGTAAATGTACTTGTCCAAAGGACAAGTGCCTCAAAAAGTTAATGTCTATCTATCTATCTATCTATCTATCTATCTATCTATCTATCTATCTATCTATCTATCTATCTATCTATCTATCTATCTATCTATCTATCTATCTATCTATCTATCTATCTATCTATCTATCTATCTATCTATCTATCTATCTATCTATCTCAGGGCTTGACATTAACTTTTTATATATATATATAAAATATATATATATTTTTACCTTGCAGGTACTTTTGTGACTGCATTTTATCGTACTTTTATGTTGTGATATAGGTCTTAATTTTCATTCATAAAGGTCTTTAAAAGTCTTAAATTTGACTTGGTGAAACCTGCAGGAATCCTGATGTAATCAATAATATAGATATACTGTATTAGAATATATGTCGACCAGAATCTACCATGCCCACTCTGTATGTATGTAGGCCAACTCACGGAAGAGGAAACCAAGAAGTAAAAAGAGCAAAACTCTGAAGCCAGCGAAGACCGAAGAGGTGCTGAAGAGCACATCCTCCGACCCCCCATCGGACAAGAGGTCAGACGATGAAGACGAAATTGAGGAGGAAAAGGTACATTTAGATGCCGCTCGTACTGCTTTTGTTGCCTAGCATGAAATGAATGCTTCCTTTTGTCAGTTTGGAGTGGATGTGTAGCGTGCTTTTCTCTCTCTCTCTGTGAAATATTTTTTCATTGTTATTTCATTACACAAATAACAGAAGATGCTATGAAAAGTGACAGCCCGTGCCCGTATATCCCTCCCCCAAACCTCATCTAACAGCCGTACTTTAACACACACAAAGTCTGGAGTTTAATAGAAGTCAAATAATGGGGGAACAGAATGTAAATACATAGATGAATAAATAACTGATAATAATCCCAAAATAAAGTCAGAATCAGGCAAGTAAGAGAAAGGTACATAAAAAAGGACATAACAATTTAAACAATGTGACTGAAAATGATATTACAGCAAACTAATGTCAGGGTTCGTACGGGTGCTTGAAATCCTTGAAAATGCTTGAATTTTGATGTGTTTTCAAGGTTTGAAAAGTGTTTGAATTTTGGATAAAATGCTTGAAATTGTAACTGTATTTAAACGGCGCGCGCCACCTCCAAAGTGTCAAGCATAAATCACCTTTAAGCTGTGTCACAACGCTTTTAAAAAGCGGCTGCCACCGGTGGTGCGCCGGGAAACGTGTTTGCGATTACGCCATTCTGACGCTTCTACTGCCTCTGGAGCACCGCTGGTGTTCCGCCGACTCATTGCTATCTGGGAAAAAGACGATACATTAGCGATTAGCAACGTGTGTACCGAGGAAATACCACGAGGCGGAAAGCTCCAAAGACATTTCAACACCACCAACCTCATCAGACATTTGAAGGTTAGTCACAGAAAGGAGGATGAGGAGTTTTCAAAGTTAGCTAACGCTAGAGAGTGCAGAGCGGAGGGTGGCAGTTGGCGCCGCTCAAACGGCTGTTTCCGTGTGTGTGTGTGTGTGTGTGTGTGTGTGTGTGTGTGTGTGTGTGTGTGTGTGTGTCTGTCGGTCTGTGTGTGTGTGTGTGCGCGTGTGTGTGCTGAAGAAATGTCTGCAGTGATTGAAAGGACATTTTTTAGATTTTGAGCTAGGACAAAAAGCCAAACAATTCCTGATACATTCTCTAAACATGTGTGACTGTTACGTAATGGCGTATTGTTCAGTTCATCGAAGCGATCGGTATCGGCCGATACGTCTTCCGGTGATCGGCCCCAAAAATCCTGATCGGAGCACCCTTAACCGTAAATAAATAAATAAATGTTCTTCCTTAAAATACAGGGGGCTTAAGTGAGTGCACCCCTATGTTAATGGCAGGCAGATGTTTATTTGTAAAGGCCAGTTATTTCATGGATCCAGGATACTATGCATCCTGATGAAGTTAAAATAGCCCCACGTCATCACATACCCTTCACCATACCCCCTGTATTTTAAGGAAGAACATTTATTTATTTACAATACATTATTCATTCACAAAGAAGATTGGTGTCCTTAAAGGTTGGATTTTTCTTAACATTTTTAATTAAGGCATTAAGATCAATTTACAAAAGATGATTTTTTTTTTATTGTTCCTCTTTTTAGTAAACTTTAGCATGGGTTCATAAACTTATGAGCACCACTTCATATTTTTATCCCTTGAAATGACTTATTACTTACTTATTAAAGCCTGAAAATCACATCATCTGGGAAGCAATATTTGGACATTAATATAATAAAGTATTATTTATAGGCAGCCCAAACTTTGTAGGGTGGAAGAGAAACATGTCAATATGACTGAACCATTACAAGTTTGTACAGCATGCCCTAGATTTGGAAAAAAAGGTGAAAAGGGTGACATTAAGGGTAGCATAAACTTTGAACAAAATCTAAGAGGGTACAGCAACTGATTTAGTCTGACTTGACACAGAATGAGCCAGCTGCATGTCATTTGCTCCCCATAGCCCTCTTACTGGATGTTATGTTAGAACCATAAAGAGATTAAACATTTGAAAGGTGATAATTCAGGGTTAGTGAAGTGAACCTGTTGAGTGATTTTGTTTGGGGTAATTGTTTTTACATTGACTCAGGCAGGTTAGATAGCAAGCAAAGTCTACTTAGACAGTGATACATTTTGAAAAATAAAACTTGTTTTGCTTAAATATCTGATCCTTCTGCTTTTACGAAACACAATTTGGGCTGTTTATAGCATTATCTCTTTTAATGTGATAAAAACACTAAATAATAATTTTGACTATATGTATTTTACGGTGGTGTAAGGTGCTGGAAAAAGCTTTAAAATGGACTTTGAAAGTGCTTGAATTTGACCTTGGAAAAGGTGTACGAACCCTGTAATGTAAAACGGGGAGAGAAGGAGAGTGCTTCTCTAAATTAACTGGAGCAGGGGTCCCTATTGGTTTTTAAGACAAGGACCCCTTAACTGAAAGAGAGACAGAGCAGGGACCCCCCCCTACTACATACAGAATCTCACAAAAGTGAGTACGCCCCTCACATTTTAGTAAATATTTCATTATATTTTTTAATGGGACAACACTGAAGAAATTACAATGTAAAGTATTAAGTGTACAGCTTGTATAACAGTGTAAATGTGCTGTCCCCTCAAAATAACTCAACACACAGCCATTAATGTCTAAACCACTGGCAACTAAAGTGAGTACACCCCTATGTTAAATTCCCATAGAGGCAGCAGGCAGATTTTATTATTAAAGGCAGTTATTTCATGGATCCAGGATACTATGCATCCTGATAAAGTTCCCTTGGCCCCCACATCATCACATACCCTTCACCAGACCTAGAGATTGGCATGGGGTACTTTCCATGAGATAATCTCTCAATGCAAATCAAACCAGCTGTTAGGCTAAGCGACATAAAACCATGCCAGTCTCTAGGTATGGTGAAGGGTATGTGATGATGT
The DNA here is from genome assembly GCA_023631565.1 of Gymnocephalus cernua. Lineage (NCBI taxonomy): Eukaryota > Metazoa > Chordata > Actinopteri > Perciformes > Percidae > Gymnocephalus > Gymnocephalus cernua. The sequence goes on along the minus strand of CM042442.1, from coordinate 1,552,241 downwards.
GGGGCTATTTAATTCCAAAGGCCAAGGAAACTTTATCAGGATGCATAGTATCCTGGAAAAACTTTTTTTTCCAGCTATGTAGTGACTATGTTTACATGCATGCACAAAAATAGTGTGATGTTAAAACAAATCTGCAATTCTTCAAAATTATATTCCTTCAATGTTTGACAACAGATTTTCTGAGAACGTTGAGTTGGTGTGTGCTTGTTATCATCAATTTAGAGAACGTAATTGTAAATCACAATATCTCCATATGATTTCATCACGATATGATTCCATTGAAAGACAAATTATCATATTGAATTATCGCCCAGCCCTACATGGCACAGTGAATCCTTATTAACTATGTTTTTGGATGGCTACCTTAGTGACTACCTTACCTATAGGCCAGTATCAATAATGTATTTTTGTGTGTTTTTTTTTCACAAATAAGCTGAATCTCTGGAATAGAGATTGGGAAAGTGTGTGTGACGTGTTTGGACCCTTTCAGGAGGCGGCGCCGGTGAAGACAGCGAGCAGACGGGGCAGAGCGGACAGGGCGGCGCTGAAGGAGGAGGACGAAGACGAGGAGCCTGAGCAAGAAGAAGTTTCTTCATCAGGGGAGGGAGAGATTAAAGAAAAAGAGATCAAAAAAGAGAAGGAGGAAAATTGGGACATCAAAGAGACAAAGGAGACAAAGGAGACAAAAGAGAAAAAAGAAACAAAGCCTCTGGAGGCAGTACATAAACAGGACGAGAGCATGGAAAAGGTGAAATAATAAATGTCTAAATGTGATATATTGCTTTACTGCTATGGACCATAGTTGTGATTCATTAAATGAATTGCTAATTATGCTAAAGACAGTGTGACGCCAGAAACACACCGCACACTGAATAGCCAAGAAGTGGAGCTATTTTCATTTCGGCGCCCATGTTATTCAATCTGACGGCCACACCGGCTGCAATCAGGCACGGACCGGCCCGCGTGCTGCAGTGATCATTTCACCGTCTCCTCTAGTTCTCTCGTGAGCAAAATGTGTCAAGCCAGGCAGGTAATCACATACAGGAAGGCCACAGTGCAGCTGGATACTTTACAAAATAAACCAAATTTCAAAATAAAACACCCCGGTTTATGGTGATTTTAGATGTCTTGACTTCTCAGCTGTGTCTACAGCAAGACACGCGATCAGGCACACAGAGAGAGACGGACAAAGTGACACACACACTCAGAGAGAGAGACGTTTTGTAGAGTGGAGAGAAGAAGGATCGCTTTGTGACCGGCGCGGAGAACTGCACGTCTGGTGTGAACAGCCAGGCACGAATCTACACTTCACGGCTATTCACTGCGCTTCAGCTTCTGTGTTCCTGGCGTACGTAAGTTAGGGAAAAAAGACAATGGTTTGGTTAGGAATTAACTTTCAAATCCTTCTCATCAGAATGAAGTAAAGACTGAGGTACGAACAAAGAAAGCCTCTGATGTGCCAGTCCATATTACAGCAAGTGGAGAGAATGTGCCATTATCTGAGGAGTCTGAGGAACTGGACCAGAGGACCTTCAGTGTGGTATGTTTCACTGATAACCAAATCTTCAGATAGAAAATCTATTTAGTTAAATGATCAGCTTATGGCAAAACAGCAAACAGTTATGAGTATGTATTATATCTTGTATAGTGTGTTAATACAATAACGGAATTGTCTTAAAGGGTAATTTCACTTTTTCTTCAAGCGGGACCCTATTTTCACATGCATTGGTTTCTAAGTGACTGATGTGAAATTGGTTCAACATCCAGATGTTGGGTCTGGGAACTCCCCATTGACAGGGCTCAATCCGAGGGGCGGGACAAACGGTTGTCTTTCAAATTCCCTTTGCACGCAATAGGATAGCGCTACAACCAGGCAGAGCAACGAAGGTGGCGGAGCTAGTTACATTAAACTTTTGCCGTATCCGAACACATCTTCCTTTTTTAAGAATGACTTCAGTGCCGTTCTTTTCTCAAAGAAAAGCTGAACTCCAAGTCTTCCAGAAGACCGCTGTTCGCCAGCAGCAGCAGCCATAAGCCTGCCCACCGACTCTATACACGATGTGATTGGCCAGACCAGAGTTTGGTTTTTCCAGCTTGCAAAAAACGGAGAGTTCCTAGATCCCCCTGGCTGCAGATTACATTTGCGTCTAGATTTCTAGGCTAATGAAACTGGACAATATCCAGAGAATCAGGTGCAGACAGTGTCCAGAGTTGCTCTTTCTCACATGTAGCACACAACAAGAGGTTGTCCGTGTCAGGCTCAACATGCATCCAAATGGTTTAATAAAGTTGTGGATTAGAGTTGCTTGGAGTTGACCTTTGTTTGAACGTTGCAGTGTAAAGAGAGGATGCGGCCGGTGAAAGCAGCCCTGAAGCAGTTGGACAGGCCGGAGAAAGGGCTGTCGGAGCGCGAGCAGCTCGAACACACCAGGCAGTGTCTCATAAAGATCGGAGACCACATCACCGAGTGTCTGAAGGAGTATTCAAACCCTGAACAGATCAAACAGTGGAGAAAGTTAGTACACACACACACACACACACACACACACACACACACACACACACACACACACACACACAATTTCACGTGGGTCAATGTCAGATTGAATGATTTATGACCTAACCTTCACATCTTTGTTCATATGTTACATTTGAATAGGGCTGGGTACCCAATTTCAGTACTTTTTAGACACCGACCGAATTGCCTCTAAAGGATCGAGTATTGAAAAATGCCTCGTCATTCAATATCCAACTTTAATCCCTAATAAGTAAATCTCATCAGCTTCAGTGAGCCAATAAGCATGCAGCATATTTCTACCAAGATCTAATAATTGTGTTAATCTGTGATTGGTTGTCTGACGTCGTAGAGACAAGCAGGCAAAACTCTACGTTACACAGAGGCGGCTCATGTGCTAGGAGCTGGAACATAAATAAGATATGTGCCGTGATGTTGGAATTTCTTTTAGTTTTATAAAATTGGTGTCGAAAAAAGTATCACTTAGGAAGTGGTATTGAATTCACGGTACCGGTATTGGAATGTTTTAAATGATACCCAGCCCTACAATTTGAATTATAGTCTCCACGTCGAAGCCGTTGGCTGTTCAAACTCTCTCTCTGTGTGTGTGTGTGTGTGTGTGTGTGTGTGTGTGTGTGTGTGTGTGTGTGTGTGTGTGTGTGTGTGTGTGTGTGTGTGTGTGTGTGTGTGTGTGTGTGTGTGTGTGTGTGTGTGTGTGGTGCCTGTAGTGTGTAGAGCGCTTGAGTGGTCGATACGACTAGAAAAGCGCCTTATAAATCCATTTACCGTGTTTGTCTTTAACAGAAACCTGTGGATATTTGTTTCCAAATTTACTGAGTTTGACGCCAGGAAACTACATAAACTCTATAAGCATGCAATCAAGAAAAGACAAGAGAACGCCCAGGTATGTGAAGGCCCTATAGTCATTCTTCATTTGGATTACAGACATCCTTTACTGACATTAGAAATCCATCATGACAACGATTCTTTCCTCAGGCAATGGAGCAGAACACGAGAAGCACAAACACCCACGGCTATAAGCATGCAGGTACATTCATTCAGCTTCCCTCTGTTGTACATAGAGAGCAAGATGAGCACGTTGTCACTGTGTACTGATTCATTTGCGGCCTCGGTCCTCAGATATTGAAAGGCTGAAGGACAACTCTCACCAGGACGACAGCAGCAGGGACAGCTACAGCTCAGACCGGCGATACCATGAGAGCAGCGGCAGCAAGGAGAGACACAGCTCGGAGTCCCACAGGAAGACCACAGGAGGGGAGTCCCGGAAACGGCCGTACTCCTCCTTCAGCAACGGCAAAGACCACCGAGACAGAGACCACTACAGACCAGACAGCAGGGACAGAGACAGACAGGACAGGTGAGGGACACGTGCTGCTCTCAGGAACAGAATGGGCCTTTGGGGGGGACACATATAAATTGTGGAGTCTGGGGGTCTTCTCCCAGGAAAGTCTGAGCGTCAAAGACTTAATTTCATGCATTCTGATACATTTTACGTTTTTGAAACGTCTTAATTTATGTCAAGGAAAACCCAAAATTCTGGTGCAGTAACAGTTCAAAATATGAAAATATAATGGAATATAATGCAGTAAGGTTTTTTTTGCATCAGACAACACTTGACCACAATTGTTGTCTTTGTTACCAGAGTACAAGATATGAAAACTGCGTCATCTTTAGGCTCATCATATCATACTGCAGCGAGCCTGCAGCTGCCGCGGGCTGTGTCTGCGTGAGCTTTTGAAAAGTCTAACCACGCTTGTGACCGCTTTATCACCATCGTTATCCCCGTTAACTGAATAAGCTACAGAGGCTGCTGTAGAGCAGCCTATACATGCTCCGCGGTATAACCACTCTGCGCTGGCTGCGCCATTGTCTTTTTATGTGGAGAGTGGTGGAGACAACTCGGGGGGACACTTGGGCACTGCTCAGATTTGCTGCCGTGCATTGCACTCAAAGTTTAAATTACAACCCCAAATCAGAAAAAGTTGGGACAGTATGGAAAACACAAATAAAAAAAGAAAGTAGTGATTTCTAAATGTACTTTGACTTGTATTTCATTGCAGACAATACAACAGCACATAATGCAATGTGTTCCTCATGATTTTTATTGTTTTTGTTTCAAAAAAACAAAATTCCTATTTTGGTCCTTGCAACACATTTCAAAAAAAGTTGGAACAGTAAAGCATTTACCACTTTGTAATGTTGCCATTCCTTTTCACAACACTTAAAAGACGTTTAGGGACTGAAGACACCAAGTGATGAAGTGTTTCAGGTGTAATTTTGTCCCATTCTTGCTGCAAACAAGTCTTAAGGTGGGCAACAGTACGGGGTCTTCGTTGTCGCATTTTGCGCTTCAAAATGCGCCACACATTCTCTATTGGAGACAGGTCGGGACTGCAGGCAGGCCAGTCAAGTACCCGTATCCTCTTCCTCTGCAGCCAGGACTTTGTAATGTGTGCAGAATGTGGTTTTGCATTATCTTGTTGAAATATGCATGGACGTCCCTGGAAAAGATGTCTTCTTGAAGGCAGCATATTGTGCTCCAAAATCTCTATGTACTTTTCAGCATTAATGATGCCATCACAGAAGTGCAAGTTACCTTTGCCAAGGGCACTGACACAACCCCATACCATGACAGACCCTGGCTTTTGGACTTGTTGCTGGTAACAGTCTGGATGATCCTTTTCTTCTTTGGTCCGGAGCACACAGCGTCCATTTCTCCCAGAAAATACCTGAAATACTGATTCATCTGACCACAGTACACGTTTCCACTGTGTGATGGTCCATCCCAGATGCCTCCGAGCCCAGAGAAGTCGACGGCGCTTCGCGACACTGTTAACATAGGGCTTCCTTTTGGCACAGTACAGTTTTAACTGGCATTTGTGGCTGTAACTACGTATTGTGGTACTTGACAAAGGTTTGCCAAAGTAGTCCTGAGCCCATGTGGTGATATCGCTTATAGATGAATGACGATTCTTGATGCAGTGCCGCCTGAGGGATCGGAGATCACGGTTGTTCAGCTTAGGCTTGCGCCCTTGTCCTTTACGCACTGAAATTCCTCCTCATTCCTTGAATCTTTTAATTATGTTATGCACTGTTGAAGGTGAAATAAGCAAATGTCTTCCTATCTTTCTTTGAGGAACATTGTTTTTAAACATTTCAATAATTTTCTCACGTATTTGTTGGCAAACTGGCGATCCTCGGCCCATCTTTGCTCCTAAAGGACTAGACCTTTCTTGGATGCTGCTTTTGTACCAAATCATAATTACAATCACCTGTTGACATCACCTGTTTCAAATCACATCATTATTTAACCAATTTACCTGATTACTAGCCCTAAATTGCTCCTGTCCCAACCTTTTTTGGAATGTGTTGCAGGTCTGAATGACAGGAAAGGATGTATATTTACAAATGAAATTAAGTTGACCAGACAAAACATGAAATATTTTGTGTTCATTGTCTGCAATGAAATACAAGTCAAAGGGCATTTAGAAATCACTACTTTCTTTTTTATTTGTGTTTTTCATACTGTCCCAACTTTATCTGATTTGGGGTTGTATTTCAACTGTGACCTTGTTGCCGTTAATCTTTTAAAGGAGCAACCGAAGCCAAAAGCAGTGATGGCGTATACCAGAACTGCGCCTTGCCACACGGTTTTACCTCTGATAATTCTATTTCACACTATGATGGTTATACTTTGCAATTTATCTGCCGTTCGCATGCGTGGCGAACAGTAGGGTTGCTCCGTTACACCACTGCCGTATATTCAACATCACTGACTTCATAAAGTTTTGTATTCATAACACGGATTCAGTGGAACATTTAAAAACTTCTTCTTAAACACCTTGATATTTTGTGCTGCGAAAGAAAACTAATAATCCAATAATAAACAGATAAAAAAGCAGTACAACCCTGTGTTGTACAATGACAATCAATGAACATTGAACCATATAGAGTTTAAAGCAGTTTATAGTATACATAATAACAAAATGATTAGGCTAATTAAATCTGAGGGCAGGCCTAAAGGGAATGAAACAGCCTGGCCAGCCTACTTACTGGAGCTCCACAACTACACATACCCTATACAAGTATGTATTATTTGTGTCCCCTTCAATAATTGCTCATAAGAAATTTTATGTTAGATGAAATTTACACCCATGGCTACACTAGCACTGAACATTTAACGTTTAAGTTTAATTTTTGCCCTGTCGTGTGTGTGTGCGTGTGCAGATACTACAATGACGGTAAGCACAGGAAGCTGGAAGAGTTCCGCTCCAGCAGAGACCATTCCCACTCGGACCACCGCTCGTCCTACCGCTACCACTCGGACTGGCAGGCGGAGCAGCGGGCCTCGGCCAGTGGGCCCCGCTCGCCCCGGGACCAGCGCTCGCCCTACGACTCGCGCTCGCCCTTGGGACACCGCTCGCCTTTCGACTACTCGTCGGACCACAAGAGCACACCGGAGCAGATCTGGAGCAGCCGCAAGACATAACAGCTGCTGCCCGGGCCTGCTAGTAGCAGCCATAGACTCCAGCACACAGCAGATGCCTTACAGGGACGGTGGACTCCAACCGGAAGCCTCAGTCAGTTCAGCATGGCTGGCATCTCCTCGCTTTCAGCTTCAACTTCATCTCGGGAACCTGGGAGATGAACGCCAGGGAGCAGCTCAAACCAGGCAGCATTCAAAAGAAATCAGAGCATATTTTTGTATCAAAGAGTTTAAAGCTGCATTCTTGTGTTTCACAGCACACGGCGCTGTTTTTTGTTTATTTTTATATTAAAAAAAACTTCTTTTTTTTTTATTCTGGAAAACTGACACAGTTTGACCCTGAGTGCTGCCTCATATTCCCCACCAACCAATGACACTGGATCCTGTATATGACTGTTGTCTATGTTTGTCCGTGCGTCTCTGTCTCTCTATCATGCTTACTGTGATTATCTTATTTAAGTGTTAACTCGATGAGAAGTCGGTTGTCTCACGAATCCCGTTACACGTCGATGTAAAGGTGTCTGGGCTCGGGCTCACCTCCTCAAGTACCTCATTCACAGCGTTTCTCATTTTCCTCAGCAGGTTTTCTTTTTCTTCCACCAGGCGTGAATTATTTAATAACATATCTTAGCTGTAAAAAAATAACCTGGATTGGGGTTTTTTGGAGAGCGAGGTGTATCATGTTTTTTTCCCTTTAATAATACTGTTGTAAATTTTGTAAAATAGTAAATCAGTGGTCTTTTTCCTCAGGCTTTTTTGGATTTGTTATGACAATACTTTCCCCCCCATCAACTCAGGCTTTTTTGTCGTTCTACGAGTAAGTTTCTGTATAATAGTTCTTTCATGATAATGCTTCAGAATGTAACTTTTGGTAAAGGGAAAGTTCTTTAATGATACTCAGTTTTATTCACTAGTGCTTAGTTCTTTTGCCTCAGTGTTTTGAAAATCAGCAAGTTGGAAGGAACTGACTTTTGAAATCAGTCTGTTGTCTTTCAATAGAAGCACCTGTTAGATCTTAAATAAACTCTACTTTTTACATAATTTTTTTTTCCTTGACCTTTCAGTTTTCTTTTCTACGTAGGCAATAATGTCAATGTTTCTATGCAGCCAAGTATATTTGTGGTGAACCACCCAACTGAATGAAGTCACTGTTACGGTTCACACTGTTGTACATAGATTTCCTCTATATTTCAAAATGAATTTACACTGAAAGTGCATGAATTTTTATGAACTGTTTTATATAGTTGTTTATGAAGCCATTAAAAATCAATCACTGTACTCACTCGTACCAACTCTCTTCAACAAAGTGTCATGTTTTTGATTGTGCCAGCAGTCAGGCGTGTGTGGACCATGCTCATTACGACATCACAAGCAACACCTGTTAACATCCAATCACTGCATAGAACTTTCCTTGAGATCAGGGATCTTTAACGTTTTTTAAACCAAGGACCCCTTAAAGGGGAATTTAGTTGTTTTTTTTTCAACCTGGATCCTATCTTCCTATGTTTTGTGTCTAAGTGACTGATGGGAACAACAATCTTTGACATTGGACCAGTATTAAGTGTGAGCCACAGACTGTAATGTAACCCTGTGGGGCAAATGTTCAGCATCAGTTTGGTCCACTAAAAGTTCTGTTTTTGCCACGAAAAGGCTCAGATTATGTTATATTAAACATTATGAAAGGATCCCTACAGAGATAAACCTCTTTGAGACCTTTCTGTTTAACCAGAAACAGTTCTGAAGTTGCTAGTGCTAAACCCACCAGACTCCATTTAAAAAACAGTGCTTTTAGTGTGTATAGAGCCAACATATATTCACATGTAAATTAGTAAACTATGTGTTTATTTCAACCAAAGCTAGAGTTGTGATGGTTGGGAAAGTATTTTGTTTGTCGACTTTGAATGAAGTGTGTTTTACGATGCTAAAATGACTGATTATTTACATGAAGTCTGGAGGGTTTAGCGAACGCAATTTCGCAGATGTTTTTATGTTTAAAAAAAGGATCTTACTCTTTAACAGGTCGACCTCCTTAGAAATCCTTTCCATAATGTTGCCAGACACTTAGAATATTAATCTGAGTCTGTCAGCGGCAAAACAAGCACTTTAGTTAAGGTAAATACAAGCTGGACAATTATCATATTAACTTCCATCGTAGCTTGTTTCTCTGCTGCCGACTGCAGCGATCTCTCATAATACTGGACCAATGTCAAAGGTTGTTGTTCCCATCAGTCACTTAGACACAAACACACAGGGACACAGGGTTGCCAGGTTAAAAAAAAAAACAGTGGTTACCCTTCAAGTAACTGAATGAGAGATGGAGCAGGGACCCCCCTACTACTAATAATAAAGTTGCTTATTACATGGCTTGGTTGAATTCAAATGTAGAATGCGGTCTGTAATTTCTTCATAACAGACCGCTGCTAAGCATGCAAAAGAAGAGCGTTGCTATGGATGCAGTTCTATTCACTCTGGAGGACAGCTACCAATCAATCCGCTGAAAGAAGTCCGGATAATTTATCAGCTGTGGCAACAAGTAGAGAAACGCCGTCAAGCAACTTCTGTCCTCCAAGTCAAGCAATGACAGCAGATCTGTCATTGCTTGAGGCTGATTCAAGACCCCTCCGCTTCGCGTCGGGGTCCTGATCACCCTGTCGGGGTTGTATTCGCTATAACAACCGCCTCGCTCTACATTATCCCTTACATATTAACCCTCCTGTCGTCCTCGGGTCAATTTGACCCATTTTCAAAAACTTCCTATATCAGAAATTTGGGTTTATTTCAACCAAATTGTCACAAAAAAATAACGTGGCTAGTTCCATACAACGTTTTTCACAAGTAAAGTTGATCAGTTCACTACTTTCATTAAATTTGGGTGTTTTATTCAATTTTATAGCATTTGAAAAAAAGAAAGATAAAATAACGTTGAAAAAAAGTGACAAATATCTTGGATTAAAGTAACTAAAACATCGGGAAAAGCGACAAAATTGTCAAAAAGGACGACCAAAACGTTGAAAAAAAGTTTTCATTTAAAAATCTTACCCAGAAAACCAAAAAGTTCCATGGTCGGCGGGAAGACGACACAAGGGTTAAACTGGGCCTACTTGTAGGGTAGCTGATAGCCTTTACACATACCTTTTTTGTGCATAGAATACAACTTTCAAAAATGAACAATAATTTGGAGCCCCCCCTAGGGTCCCCAGACCCCCTGTTAAAGATCTCTGCATTAGATTTTTACTTGCTGTATGTCACTGTCATGACATTTGTGTGAATGACTCGAGAGATAGCTTTTTGGCTTCAGTGGTGCTTCAGAGGGCTGAAGTGCAGGAATGCTCTCCGCTCATCGATCCAGCTGTGCAGCACGTCTCTGTCTGGACCAATACATCCAGTTTACTGAAACATCTGTCTGCTCTGTGTCCAGTATACGTTAGTCTCGCTTTGCCAGCTCTGTCTCCACAGCGCTGTGGGGTAAAGTCTGGCTACACCACGGATGCATTCTGGGATAGGAGAAAAAAATGCTGATGTTTTTGCATTTCTTTAAACCAATCACAATCGTCTTGGCCGACGGTGGCTCTGCAAAATAGTCTCAGGAAGGAACTGGTTTTGATAGAACATTTTCACCCTGCACCCTGTTGCACGATCCAAATTGTCCTTAAAGGGATACTTCACCGATTTAACATTCAGCTTTATATCAGTAGAAACCCGGTAGTATTTCTGAATGACCGTGCGTCCCTCCCTCATATCCCCCTGAGACAGGAGATATCTGCATTGGGGGGTCTGGAAATCATTCCTCCAATGACGCAAAATAACGATTTTTGCGTCATTGGAGGAATGTTTGGCCAGAGGCAAAAGACTACAGCCAGTAGTAGGAGCTACTTCCGCATGTTTTCAACCCGCCCATCACCCGAAGCGAGCCGATCTCAGCTGGAAAAAAATGAAATGTCAGCCATCTTTAATCCTCGCTAAACAGGGCTCTGCTCTATCTTCTCAGTTGGCAAAATTTTACAAAATGATGTGCTTTCAAACTACCGCACGTGTACCACCGGGATACATCGGTACAGATGTATCCCGGTGGTACACGTGTAACAGGAAACGTTATTACAGACGGAATAATCGGCCCACTACGAGAGCTTCGCCTGCCACGGAGACCAGCGGTCTCGCTCGATGCCCCGAGCCAGGAAAGTGGACACCCTCATCGGCTAGGTGGGAAGCTAACGCTAACCGGGGAAAAGGCACATCCAGAGCGAGCTAACGCTAGCCGGCCACCTGTCCCATCAATCCTGCTTGAAAGTGTCCGTTCATTAAAAAACAAACTGGACTACATCCAACTTCAACGATGCTCCGCGAATTCAGAGACTGTGTTTTTTGCTTTCGTGGAAACATGGCTGAACAACAGCGTACCGGACTGTCCAGCTACCAGGCCTGCTAGCCTTCCGACGATCCGAGCTAGAGGTGCTCTGTATGAAGGTGGGCTGTGTTAACACGGACTGGTGCAGAAATGGGGTGATTTGTATCCAACTAACTGCTAACCGCTGGAGTTTGTGACTGTTACATGGCGACCATTCGACATCCCACGCTAATCTGTGTTTATACTCTGTGTTTACAGCCCACCAAGCCTAATGCTGGTATGCTTAGCTGAACTTTACGGAGCCTATAATGTGTGTGTGCACTAAATGTAGCCTGTTTCGTATGTCGTTGTTATATAATGTTGTTTTTATATATTTTAAATGTGTAACACCACTTGAGCCACGATGAAACGTTGTTTTGTGTATATGGTTGAAATAACAATAAAACACATTGAGTTGAGTTGAATGCCTCACTGTCTGTCTGTCAAGCGGTAGGCGTGGGAGTCGACTCAAAGCAGCGAAGCGAAGTGCATTCTGGGATTTGGTGTCTTTCATCCATATGAGCCAAAAACACATTTTCTGGCTTTTCTCGGCCTAGAAGGCACCAATTTAAAAAAAAATCACATTTCTGCTACATAAGTGACCCAATTTAAAGATATATTCAGCTTTCCAGCGGTGAAATATCCCTTTAAAACTTGACATTTTCAGCGTGTAGCTCGCTAACTCCCAAGTTTGTTTCCTGTAGCGATGGGATTTTGAGGATGGCAACACACAGAGAAAGTGGACAACAGACTTTATCCTGGAAATGTACTTCCGTTGATCCAGACTAAGTTCATGTAGTACTGACCTAAAACTGCTGTAAGGAGTGCACCTGCACTTGTACAATTGTAAATGCTGTTTACAGTCGGCCCCAACTCCAAGTCTGAAATGCAACAACCTTACTTAACGTACTTTTTTTAGCAATAAACGAAAACTTTAGAATGTCTGCAAATGAAAGTGTCTATAACAGGGGTGATAAACATACGGCCCGTGGGCCTGAACCGGCCCTGGATGACTTTGCAAAGTGTGAAAATTGAAAATAATGCATTCCAATTCCAAATTCACCATTTTAGTTTCAGAGAATATCTAAGTTCTTTTTCTGTAAATTTGCGAATTTAATCTTAAAAAGTTTTTTCTCAGAATATTACCCCTCTCCCCCGGGTCTGTAACAGAATTTCTTTCCTCCAATGGCCTTAGAGCCTGTCGTAGCAGAAACAACTAGCGTTGGCCAACATCAAGCTGACAAGAAGCTCTGTGGCAGAAACAGTTTCTGATCTGTCTGGAGAGGTTTATGGTCTGGCCCACTGGAGATCAAATATGGGGTATGTGGCCTATTTGACACCCCTGGTCTATAAGAAGGTGTTGGGGTAAATATGTTGCACACTATTCACATCAAGTCTTTTTTTCAGTTTAATCACACACGAGAGAGTGAAAGAATCAAAGAACCACTTGAGTTGTTTTTATTTGGTACCTAAAGCGCGTCACGGCCAGCAGACAGTTATCTGAAAGACGTCCAACAAGGCAAAGTTAAATAAGTAAATTGAGCTGGGAAATGGCTTCAATTGACACACGTGACACGTAGAACATCTAATACAGGTTTGGATGAAGATTAAGATTGCATACTGAACAAGACCTCTAAAAAAACAAACATTTTCAAGGCAACATTTCTCTCTGCAACAGAGTCGGCTCCGGAGACAGGAAGCCTCCGCTTTAGGTGCTCTTCTTCTCCTCAAAAATGATGTTTGCTGTGGCTCTCTTGGCTGTGGACAAATTATACACACACAAACACACACACACACACACACGTCAGAGTCTGATAGCTGCCAACACCCTGATCTTCTACTTCGAGGCATGTCTGTTTGATGCTAAGCTACTGTTTTAGAGAAACTCAACACTTCCTGCAATGTTTCACATTAGAAGCCCCGCAGAAAAGGGAGGGAAGGCCGTTTGTCACCGGAAGGCTTTTCATGTACAGAGTGTGGTCTAGACCTACTCTATCTGGAAAGTGTCTCGACATAACTCTCGTTATGATTTGATACTACAAATTGAATTGAATTAATGTGAAAAATCAGCACAGGAAATGTTGAGTTTCTCAGCTAAACTGCAGATTCAGTAAATATGAAAATGTGTTGAATTCAGACAGTCAGTCAGTCGGAAAAACACAGACGGAGACGGTGCGTTCAATGAAACTGGTAACCTACAGCCTTGTGGTGCATTCAAAGTTATTGTAAAATACCATTTTCCCATCTGGTGGATGTTTTTGTCGTTCAATAGATGTTTACTAGTGAAATAACCATATTCCTGAAGCACTTTTGAATTTCCTCAGTATATTAGGTCATATTGTTGATTGTTATGGTCATTATTTGAACAATGAAAGTAATAATAAAGAGTTTTTTAACTTTAATGTCATTAATGCTGATTATTCATTGATTCATTTGAATTGAAATATTTAATTTAATACTTTCACAGCAAAAATTATGCATGTGATTAATTTAGATTAATTACTCAGAGTCTGTAATTAACTCAATTGCATTTTTTAATCGATTGACAGCCCTAGTAATAGGGGGTGGGTTTCTATTCTATTGTTAATGTTATATTTTCATATACAGTGGTTTGACTTTTGTGATCAATTTTTGTTCCCCTTTTACTTAAAACTCCAGTATTTACAGTAAACACTTCACACACCCTCATCTTTGAACTTGTCAGCAGCTTCTGACGCCTTGTCCTTCAGGTTCTTCACCACGTCGTCAATCTTGGCTTCGTTCTTGAGGAAAAATGGTCTAACGATCCGGGTATAAATCACGACTGATCCGTTAGCGGGGGTCGGAGCCATGCACCACACCAAGAAGGCGCCCTGGGAAAGAAGACAAGAACAACGGTAGAGAGTAGTATGAAAGACCCCAAATCATCAAACTAGAATAGGAAACGAGACATCACAGTTACATTACAGGTCAAACTATTTTACATTTTGTTGAGTCGCTGATTAGCGAAATGCTGAGTGAATTTAAGTTGGGCTGTTATTGTGAAAGGTAACAACGGAATATATATATATATATAAGCATATCATTTTGCTATGGACTGCTATTGAGTATTGACGGAGATAGGTTTGCCTTTTCAGGCCAAATATAGCAAATGGCACCATTCTTTTCTTGAACACAGGTGTATTTTTGACATCTGCAATCTGAGAGGCCGTCCACATGAAGACGCGTTTGGATGCAAACGCACATTTTTTGCATCGTTTGGGCCGATTGTCCACACGAATCCTGTAAACGCATTTTTTTGAAACCTGGTCCCAGGGTGAATAATAAAAAAAAAAAAAGCCGGCTCACGTTTGGCTTCGTCTGGACGGCAAAACCGCATAAGTGCGTATCGATGTCATCCCCACACACCTCGGCCTCACAGCTGACTGCCTTCAACCCAGCTGACGGCTCTAGCAGGGACGCAATGCTGCTTATAAAGTGGAAGTAGAGAACTTATCAACTAGCTCGCTAATCTGCCTGTTTATCAACTCCATGAACGGATTATAGTAACTGTTAGCACGGCTTATTGTAGAAAGGCTACCGCAAGAAAAACATGTAGCTAGATTATCAAAAAGACATCGGATCATTGATGTTTGTTTGACTGCCGATGTTAGCTAGCAGAGTTAACGTTAGCGCGCTAGCTAGCGCACTGCAATCATGTCCGATAGACAGAATTGCAAAATAAAAAGCAATCCAACACATTATACAATGTAAACAAAGACACGTTTTCTAGCGGTGGCCTTTATATAACGAGCAGTGGTGAAAGTTATTAAAGTCTAGTCCATGGATGTATTAAGAGAACTAGTAGCTAGTCATGTTATGAAAGGAAGTGGAAGTGACTGAAGGCTGCTCTTCTTCTTCGTTCCGTTAATTTCTGTAGCAGTAACAGCGCCGCCTACAGGCCTGGCATATGAATTACCGTGTTGAGTCATTTACAGATGGATTCATGTGGACGCGACTTTTCTTGAACCGAATCCAGGGAAGACGGATGCGTTTGCATCCTAACGTCTTCATGTGGATATGGCCTGAATCACTGGCAAGGTCTCTCTCTCTCTCTCTCTGCCCGTCCCTGAAAGCAAACACAGGCTCTCTGTATCACTGGCAGCTGGTGAACCTGCTGACTCAGCTCTCAGATACTCTTTATCATCAGGGCAGGGTGCTCCGCCCTCCACAAGTTGATTAGTTTACACACACACCCCTACACACACACACCCCTACACACACACCCCTACACACACACACACACACAAAGTGGTGCTCAATATGGCCAGAGTCCATTGTTAGACTCCAGCCATACACATTTGTATTTATTTGTGGTCTGGGGCTGAGGTTGATGTCAACCCCTGTGTCCCTGTGTGTTTGTGTCTAAGTGACTGATGGGAACAACAATCTGTGACGTTGGTCCAGTATTAAGAGAGATCGCTGCAGTCAGCTGCAAAGAGACAAGCTACGATGGAAGTTAATAGGACAACTGTCCAGCTTGAATTCCATCCACTAAAAGTGCTGTTCATGTGTCTGACAACATTATGGGAAGGATCCCTACAGAGATAGAGCTTTTAGTTTAACATGAAACAGCCCTGAAACACTGCAGCGAGCTCCCAGGTAGGACATCAGAACACTCAACTCTATGTATCAGTAGTTTTATGAATCAATTTGTCAGCACAACACATTGACTGAAACACAGAAAATACACCGGCTGGATTACCTTTCCCATATAGTAGAATGGGAACCAGGAGAGGAAGATATCAGCAAAAAACTCTGCCACGCTGAAGAGTCCGTACACCACCCAGTAGGTCAGCCATTTGGTATCATCGTCTTTGGTGGCACTCTCAATGGCCTTAATCCTGGAAACGGAGAGGAACTACATGTAACAGATGGTTTGACATATAAAAAGTCAACATTAACCACACTCTTGAAAATGTCACCCAGCATGTGGTCGTCCACAGGGTGCCATTTGTGAAAAAAGCAAGAGGGGGGGGTTTAGATCATGCAAAACATGCAAGAATGAAATCCCCCTTCCAATACCACCATGGACATAGAGCCACTCCATCAGCCATGCCAAAACACTTACGCACTTTCACTTTTTTCAATATTCAGTGGAAAATAATCTCAGAATGAGACAACGTGGTGTCAACATAAAACACAGCGCTTTCACTTCACGGCAAAAACAAAATACTTTTACCCAGGAAACGCTCGTTCGTTCCTCAGGAGTGTTTTAATCCAAACGGTGATCTTTTTCCTAAACTCTCCTAAAGTCATTTTGGTGCCTAAACTTAACTGTCATGGCCGCATGGAGCTCACTTTTTCTGTCTAAACTCCACTACCACGACCCCTGAAAGGAGCGTCATCTGGCGGTGCCTGTAGCCGGCTCACAGTCACCTGTTGGTGGCTGAACACCTGCTGCTGGTAGCCGGCACACCGGAGCTCTGTAGAGGCGAAGTTCAACCAGCAACTGCTGCTCGGATTTGATCTTTCTATGACACTTTAGACTGTTCACGTTACAGCGCTTTACTTAGTTGACTTAGCAGGGATATGTAGACCAGAAAGGGGAAAATCCCATGCAACACCCCCCCCCCCCAGCAAATTGCACCCTGGTCGTCCATCTCTTCCATCCTTTCTTTCCTCTCTTTCCTCTCTTTCCTTTCTTTCATTTGTTCACTGCTTAAAGCCTTATCTTGCACTGTCTTCCTTTTTCTTTCCATGACATCCCTGACTACTTCAATGACTTCATAAGGTGAACTTTTGCAGATTTGACAGATTTTTCAACATCTGTAAAAATGAGACTGAATTGAAATGGAACTCATCGGAGCGTTTTCTGATCAGTCACCTCTGAAGTGACGAAAGACTAACTAACTAAATGACACTGTTGGTGAGTCACACCCTTACAACACACAGCTATTACTAACCGACGAGCCTAACCCGACATCATGCAACTCAATGAGTCAATGCTGCTGAGGACACTTCTCCTCTGCACTGTTTACAGGACAATTGCGCTTGGCAGACATCCAAAGAATCAATATTTTCAGAAATGAAAGCTCTTTCCAATGTTTCACCTGATGCGTTTCACCTGCCACCCGTTTGTCGTTTCCTCCCTTGTTGACTAGTTGCCTCGTTGCCTTGTGAATTTAGTCTGTGCTCCCTCTGTCTGTTGTCTGTTTGTCGTCACTTGGTGTCAAGAAGCTCTGCCTGTTTCCTAGTGTCCCTGGTTTTTCCCCCCTTTCTGTTTTTTTGGAATTAACTGCCTGTTAACTTGGACTGTGAGTTCATTTTCTCCTCAATATATATCCTGCTGCCATCCGTGTCTCTTCCATTTTGTTGGGGTCCTAACCTGCAATTCTCCAAACTGTGACAATCTCCTGGTTTAAATTGAACGTCAGCATCGTTTTAACTTCCTCTGTCAACTGTAAATTGCAGTATGTCAGTGTCTCACAGGTTTGAGTACCAGACGGAGTGAGCTGTCTGTCTTAAGGCTGATTTATGGTTCTGCGGAGGCTCAACGCCAAGCTGTCCCCGCAGCCGACGTAAGTGGCCTGAGGTGGGTGTGTGTGTGTGTGTGTGTGTGTGTGTGTGTGTGTGTGTGTGTGTGTGTGTGTGTGTGTGTGTGTGTGGGTGTGTGTGTTAGAGCGAGTGAGAGAGTGATGGTGATTATAGTGTCTCCTCTGTTCTTTCTGACCAAGGTGGGAAATCTGGAGCAGGAAAAGTTACCCCTGTCCTTGATTTCATGTTGTTGATGAGAAGGAGAACCTGGAAATGAGTTGGGGGGGGTGGGGGAAATGCAACGCTACCAAGCCACGGCCGAGCCACGTGTAGTTACATTTTGCGAGATGTGCACGTCAGGCCACCATTTTTTAGACAGACTCTCAGAAACATCTACACAAACTATGATATGACTTTCCTAACGGCTGCATCAGCTACTGATTGAACCCTGTCTGCTGTGGTCAAACAGAGGCACACAACACGATCCTCTGCACAAACTAAACTAGAGCAGCTTCCAGCCTCGGCCCACTCCCTCTCTACTCTTCTACTGTGAACACGACCTCGAGTCACTGCACTGGCAAGTGATATATCATCCACACCTGTGCCTCTGCATCTGCATATATTTGAACAGTCTGTTTAAAGAAAGAATCCACTCTCTTTACATACACAATATTGCGTGCATGCTTATAGTACACATCAACCAAACACTGGTTACTTTCATCTCACTAAGAACATTCAGCTGAGCACTGGGGCCATACTACAGAGTCTTTATTTTTCTTATCTTGCAGATCCTATCTTAACTGTTTGGTATCCATGGTAATTAGGGGTTAATCTGAATTTCCCTGTTGCGGGATTAATAAAGACTATTGAATCTTGAATCTAAAGGCAGCAGGACAGTGATGTGTAACAGTGGAAGCAGATGAGCAGAGCATGTCTTATTGCTTCAGACACATTATACTCTTGCTCCATCACTGTGAATATTCATTATATTTAGACTGATATGATGGAAATACTGTAGACGTGCAAATACCCACTGTAAATTATAAATGCAACATTTCAGTTGACAATGACCAATAATTTATCTTCAAGTATTTCTTTCTACAAATCTTTTCCTCTGTTACCCAATGAAACACTGTTTTGGTGTGTCTTATTTATAATAATTTGTTCATTATGATAGAAAAACTAATGCAAACAGGTACCTTATATTTGGCATTAATTTCATTATTATTAGAGTAGGGCTGGGCGATATGGCTGAAAACTGTATCACGATATAAGTGTTTTCTCCGTCTAACAGTCACAGTACAGCCTAAACCGTACATGGTGGGGGGGGGGGGGGTGCTCAGCGGAAGCATGTCTTTGCCTATATGATATGCCACTGCCTCCGTTATTTATTTGTACCGTTTAGCTTTTACAGTCATAAGGCTCTGAGAGTACCTCTCCGTGGTGCTCTGCTGCTTGTGCGGGGTTCCAGCTGCAGATGTTGTTGGACGTTGCTGGCGAATACGGCTGTGCTCCAAAGGGTGAGCGCGGCTAAAGTGGTAAAACAGGTTTGCGATGCGGACGGTGGTCTTGCATAATTTGCAGACGACATTGGTCTGACTACGGTCAGACTTATAAAATCCAAAAAACTGCCATATTGGCGAGCTGACGTTTCCCGTTTCATCAAGAACTTCCGCGCTCGCTGCTTCACGCATTTTCCACTTATCACTCCATCATTTATATACTGTCTATGCTTATCACTCCACGCCGCTTCTGTTATTGAAGAATCCAACACGAGACAACGATATGGCGCAACCAAACACAATACTGTTACATGATT
The DNA here is from genome assembly GCA_023631565.1 of Gymnocephalus cernua. Taxonomy (NCBI): domain Eukaryota; kingdom Metazoa; phylum Chordata; class Actinopteri; order Perciformes; family Percidae; genus Gymnocephalus; species Gymnocephalus cernua. The sequence goes on along the minus strand of CM042442.1, from coordinate 1,532,521 downwards.
GGCTGTTAGCGTGTCACTCCCTACGTTGCTAGGCTACCAGAGAGTGAGTGCCTTTGTTCATGCAACCAAACTTGCTTTGAAAAAGAAAAAAAAAAAAAAAAAAATTTATTTTAATTTATCGAACTTTTATCGAGCGCATTTTTTATTGATATTGATTACATGTCTATCGCGATACATATCGTTATCGTTTTATCGCCCAGCCCTATATTAGAGTATTTAAATCTACTTTGAGTAAGTGTTGTAAGATAATAAAAAGGGTTGAATACTTTTTTATAGGCCAATGTTTTTGTGCCATTTGTCCTTTTGCTAAAATAAGTCCCTAAATTCCTTACAAAGGTTGTTCTACTTAACTCGGCTATTTAAAACACCAAGTGTGATGTTTCAACAGAGCCCATATTAATAGTTACAAGTATACAACATACAGAGTTGCAGAGACGGACGCTGGTTTCCTGTTCCCTAGTTCCTGTTGCTTATGGTTAACCTTGCCTCTTGTGAAACACACAGCGGCATTATTAAAATAATGGACATCAGTAAGCAGTATTTAGTTTTTCGCTTGAAGTTTGTTTCTAATAGCAGTCTTTCTATCATGCATGTCTATCTTCCCTGAGGCCTGTGTGTCGCCGTATAAAAGCTCCTCTCTGTTTCAGTCCCAGGCTCCCGTGGTGTTTAAGTACATCACACTGCCAGCTTTAATAGTCCAACTACCAGAACTGACAAAGGGCTCAACTGTCCGCCAGATCCTCTCAACACTCCGTCTGTTGCCTTCAAAACTCAGCGTACCGGCCCCGGAGGGAAAGGTTGGGCTGCTGGATGCCAAAAGTTATATATCAGTCAGGAAAAGATGTTGGGGCATGTGAACAGTGAAGAAATACTAAGGTCTCTAGTTTTTCTATGGTCGCCACCTTCAATGTGGAAAAATAATAAACACCTTGCCAGCAGCCCTATGCACAAATCAAGCAAGGCATCTTCCATGAGAATTTGAGTGTCAGACACATAGGCTACGTTTACATTTCTACGTTTTTGGTAGTTTTTTTGAGTTTTGAGTGATCTCTGTGTACCAAGTGTTTTTATCTCCAGTAGAACTAATCTCCTCATACCTCATCAACATCCTGGTATACTGGACATAAACAGGAGGCAGAGTGGAGACTCCGCCCACTGCTGGTAGTTACCATGGTAACGTTAGTAGCTTTAGTCTCAGAGAACGAGACGTCGTGACCGATAAGACCCAATCAGGAGGAGGAACGTTGGCGTCAGTGTCGGTGTTGCCAAAGGTCTCGTTTGAAACAACCCGCAGATTCAGAACCAACACGGGTCACAAGGTTTCCTAATGTCTCTGGTTTAGAGGCTCGGAAACACCAGAGCAGGGGGAATGAGAGGGGGACACGCCAGAGCAGGGGGAATGAGAGAGGGACACACCAGAGCAGGGGGAATGAGAGGGGGAAACACCAGAGCAGGGGGAATGAGAGGGGGACACACCAGAGCAGGGGGAATGAGAGAGGGACACACCAGAGCAGGGGGAATGAGAGGGGGACACACCAGAGCAGGGGGAATGAGAGGGGGCAACGTAGCAGAAGATACTCCTGTTGTTATTAACATCAGTAACAGATCACATGTAGAGCATTTTAACAGCAACTCTGTCATAATAAAAACAACTGGAGACTGGGTACAAGCTGATATTTGGGCCTGATAACATTGAATTAAAATCAGAATCAGACCTAACAGGATGTGAGTGTTTCTGTGACTTCCTGTTCACACTGAAGGCTGCTGGAAACAGCTGGAAACTGTCAGACTGTACCGCGGCTTTTGGTCCCCGCCCACTGCCGCCGCCACCTGCTCTCTTCCACTTTACAGGCGAGGCGACGCTCATCTCCAACGAGCCTATTATCTGGGAACCTTTCACACAACTGCCCAGCAGGGTTGGTCTTATGCTGCGTTCATGCCACCTGGGAATATCAGGGACCGTCCCCGTGGTTACGTTGTTATTCCGACTGCGAGCGTTCACATGGACGGGATGCGTGTTCTTCTTCTGTTATATTGTCGTTTGGAATAACAACATGTTGCGTGACTGCCACCAACTGTTGGGCGTAGCCGAGAGCATCAGCTGTGTGAAAACACGGAGGCCAAAAGATCTGCTGCTGTTTTCTTATGCGAGCATTCAAACAGCACACGGACAGGTGTTTGTTTTATCTGCAGGACAACAAACGGGAAAGGATTCTCACCCTTCAACGCATTTTAACGGTCGTCGGCATGTTTTTTTACGTCAGCTGTCAACAACGCCTCACCAACTGGGAAACTCTGTTAGCAAAATCTAGCCCGAGTTTCCCACCTCTGATTCCTACAGGAGGTGACATGAATGGTGACGTTTTTACTGGGAAAAATGTTTTTCCGATGTCCATGAACCCACGGTTAGTCTGGAGTCGTTAGTGATGTAACATCAGAGGGTAGGGCTGTATTCAATACACCTACTCAGGTTCAAACTTGTTCACAATCTGAGCCACACACAATCAGCCACACAGGTGCTTTCAGTTCTTCTGGCTGATTACACTCTGCACAGGTTGAAGGTGGGCCACAGCTTAGATGGAAATGCATTAGGTCACAAATCATTTACCAATAAGAATGGCAAATGTGTAATTTGTCCCGCCTTAACAGGTGCAACAAAGCAAATAAGAGACTCAGGAAGATGTCAATCAATCAATGCTTGCACTACTAAGGGAGACAAGGTTGTGGCAAAACCCAGTCTGGAACTGGAAAACCTGACAAAACTGTGGGTTGTAATAATGTCATATGTACTGTATTTTAGAGCATTCTTATGTAGGCCTGCAAAATATAGGGCGAGGGAACATCTGCGATTGAAGGTCCAAGAGAAGCTGTAAAATGTATGATGCAGTTGAACGCATAGAGGCTGTTTTTTCTCCCAAAGGAGAGAACTTGAGCGTGGTGGGAAAGGCTGTTTACTAATCACCGCTCATTACTTCCTAGCCACTCTGAGGAGAGTGGAGAACAGGCGACAGCACTGAAATGGATTCACGGCAAAAAAAATGCTCACCAAAAATCTTACGTATACCTCATCTGTTAGGGACATACAATGTTGAAAACACATTATGTGCAACAGTGACTATTAGTGCTGGGACGATATGCTTCTGTCCCGATTCGATTCTTCCACGACACATAGGCGCCGATTGGATTTGTTTTGCGATTTTCATTTATTGTGCTTGTGATTCGATAGTATTGAGTATCTGGATTTTCTTTTCCTTCTTTAATAAAAACAAAAGTTGGATAAAAGATAATATATCAGGAGAGCTTTCTAAAAACTGATAGTTTTCTAAGAAGAATGACATCATTTACTTTGTAAAGAACATCAGATGGATTTTCTGCTTTCACCCTGTTCTGCTGGAAACGTGATGTAGTTGCCACCGGCAATACCGCTGAAACGTAAAATATTTAAAATTTTAAAAATATTAGCAAAAACAAATCACCATACATACGATTTTCGATTATTATTTTCCCCTAGTGACTACTCAAGACTACAGTAGGCTATATACATCCACTTAGTTGAAAGTTTTAATAACAATAATAAAAATATCTTAAGCTTGAATAGCTAAATTAAGAGGCTTACATTCCACTGATGTTTAAGGTTATCTTAACTGTTCTGAATCAGATGCTGACTCCAACAGCTCGGGTATGATCTATTCAATTCTATGTTCATATACTATATACATAATCTATGCTGGAATTTAAATTCCTGTTTAAATGTTGACCAATGTGTTGCTGCATTTAAAAAGTTTACAGTTGAATTGTAATTCCTGTTAATTTTGAAGATTATTTTTTCTTCCAAGTTGCTGGTGCAGTCTTATTGTAATGATAAATAATAATTCAATAAATGTATATTTGTTTGATTGGTTACATTTCGTTCTACAAAGTTAGGAAAGCAATGTTTAAGTCCAGCCCACACACACACACACACACACACACACACACACACACACACACACTCTTTTACAAAACACAGTGAAATGTTCTTTGTCTTCTGCTGTTTTCTTGGTTTTTGTAAGGGTTCCCTTCCCTTTTTATTTATAATCTCTTTATTTCGTTTTTTATATTTATTTATTTTTTATTTATTTACTTACATATATATTCATTTATTTTAGGTTTTTTCTTTTCTTTATTTAGAACAGCTGAAGAGAGACAGGAAATGGGGGTGAGAGGGCGTGACATGCAGCAAAGGGCATCGGGTTGGACTCGAACCCGGGCCGCTGGCAAGGACTGAGCCTACACGGGGTGCATGGTCTACCAAGAGAGCTAATGGCCGCCCAGACTCTTTATTTCTTTTTTATTTGACGCTTGGGAAACACTGTCTTTGTTTCACTCACGCCAACAGAGCGCTGCAGGAATGAGTCGTCAATGAGTCAGCAGTTTTGCACTTCCAGTTCCCTCATCTCAAAGCCCATGAGTTTTTGGTCACATGGCTGAAATAAGGGTCTGTGGTTAACACAAGCTTAGGAGAGTTTACCACTTCACTCTTCTACGACATGAATCATGTCAGTACCAACTCGTGAATTTTAAAGGTTGTACGTATCTTTAAAAAGGCGGCTGTTAGCAAGGGGCTAAATGAGACTCCAAACGCCATCACGCCAGACACTGGAAATCAGCAGGAAGCTAGAGGCATGGACGTGGATCCCCCCCTCAACATTTAGAAGAGGTAGATTTGTCCCCCTCAAAAAATGATTTTTCCGATGTTTCTGTCGCTTTTTTCAGCATTTCTGCAAGCTTTTTTTCCAGCGTTTTCAGAAGTTTACTAACTGAGCAGCTTTGTATGAGATAATTTTATAAAAGGCCTAACAGAAAATGTCCCATATTTTAACTGGAGGTATATACTTTTCGTTTTTTATTTCCCAGGAAAAGTCCAGGTAACGAGCTGCCAGAACCTTGACTGATATTTTACGGATTTATTTCTTAGAGTGTAGGAAATTAAGTGTTTGATGCTGAAACTGGGATGAATCTGGGGGACAATCCCCAGAGCCCCCGGTTATAATATGCTTGCTCTTTACTTACTCTTATTTTATCTTGAATTTGATTTGACTGTGAGCACCTGCAACTATACTGTGTGTATATATATATATATATATATATATATATATATATATATATATATATATATATATATATACACACACACATGCACACACACACACAACTATGTATAACAATAATTTCTCTGAGGGGATCAATAAAGTATTCTCATATTTGTCATTAAAAAAATCAAACCGATTGAGTATCAAAACAGTTGGCAATTCATTTAACAGTTGATTGATTCATCTTTGCAGCTCTACTTCTAAGTTTACTCTCAGTGGACTGTGTGTGTGTGTGTGTGTGTGTGTGTGTGTGTGTGTGTGTGTGTGTGTGTGGCCCCTCCTTGACAGAAGCGCTAAGAATAAGACACTTACGATATGTATGCTGGGTAAAGGAACCCGATGAGGTTACACAGCAGGGAGGCTCCGTAACCAATGACCAGGTACACTGCGATGATTACGACGACAGCTGGAACAAATCACACCAGATGTTTGTCACCGCACAAATATATATCACAGCCTAATGCACAGTTACAATAAATAACTTCTACTATTACTCATAGACTGTGTATGAAGAGCTATTACTGACCAAATCAAGAACAATGTTTCATTTCTCTAGTTAGGTTATGACGAAATGTAAATGAAGCCGACTCCTTCCTCTAAATCCAGTATGTCCTCCTCAGAGGTGCGTTTGTTCTCTGTTCTCGCTGTTTGCTCTATTTTTCCATCCCCGCCCCTGTCAACACTCACCCAGAGCGATGTACGTCCTGCTTACTCCGGTTCTCGCCTCGACTTTTGCAAGTCCATCTGTCATGAGATTCTTTTCATGGAGGAACTTATTAAATCTGTCGCTGAGCCCCTGCGCCATGGCTGCACTTCCTTCTTTAACGAGGCTGCTTGCGAAATTAGTTGAGAGTCAAACTGCGACAAGCCTGCAACCCAATATACCGCTAGGTTCTCAGGGGCGTCGAGTCAGACCGGATGTACAATACAGCCTCCAACTGCAGAGTTTCAAAATAAAAGCACGAGGTCTATTTAATGCTGTGGATTTGACTGATATACGATTGTCCTAAACGACTCTTACAGAATTTTTTTTTTTGGATTTTCCAATTGATACTCATGTTGAATCCAGGACTAAATGAAGACATTGAATAGGCTACTCTCCTATCTTGTGATGTGTTTTGTCCTTTTTTGTTTCTGTTAATGGATAGTTTATGTATAGGCCTACATATAATGTATCTACTAAGTTGTCTGTTTTAAAATTATTTTTCCACTATTATTTAGCACTTTGGGATTTTATTCTGATTTATTCTTTTTTACTATGGTTTTGAGTACGTCACTTCCTGTATTTGTTCTATACATTTCCTGTTTGTATCTCACTGCGTATTTTTCCCCTTTTGCTATGCATAAGCCACATCAATAAAGGCTTTTTAATATGTCCTTCAACTAGAGCGTCTTGGTTTTTCATGCTATTCTGATACTTGGTAACTTCACTTGATAAATGGCTTTGAACACAGAATGCTCTGTTGGACAGATGTCCAGTGGCCTGAGATGTGTTGGGCCAATCACAACTGTTTATCTTATATGGGGCTGTGTAAAGCGGGTTGAAGCATAGACTGAATGAGTGAAGCCAAAACATCTGGATCTCCCCCTGGTGGCTGGCTGCAGTATAGGTCATAAGCCCCGCCCCCTCCATGTTAGTGGATGTGTTGTGTGCCTATCTAATGGCGTGTTCATGCCACCTCGGAAAAACAGGCACCGCCCCCGTGGTTACGTTGTTATTCCGACTGCGAGCGTTCACCATAGACCTATATAGAAAATAGACAGAGTGACTCCGTTGCTCTGGACGGAGACGAGTGAAGTCTCTTAGAAGCACTTTTCCGGTGATGGTTGAGCGTTACTGAGCGTTACTGTATTGTATATATTGTTGTGTTTCTTTAGAAATAAACAATGGACAAATAAAGTCTTTAAACGCTTCAGATGTAAAGTTATTGGCTGTCAAAGTGGCGCCAAAATGAATGGCAGTCAATGGAATGCTAACGGGGGGTGAGAGTCTGGTAGCATTGAAATGGCTCCGTATAGGAGCTACGCGTTGCGGGCATGGATGTATTAAGAGAACGGTTGCGGGGAGAAGCTTACCCCCTTGGTCATTACTCTCCTCCCGTTACTTCCCGTTTACTAGACATGTGACTTACCTAACCCAATACATGATATCCCTCCTTTTCTTGGAAATAAACTTTACGACACATTATAAATGAGGGGTCTGGGGGTCGTCCGCCAGAAAATTGTGAGCATCAAACACATTTCCTGCATTCTGGTGAATTAATATGCAACAGTTTGTGCCTTTTCTGCATCAATCTATGGTGCGAATGTTGTTATCATTATTTTAAATTATTCTCCTGTATTTATTGTCCAAAACTTTCTGCATATTCTAAACATCACCAAGTTTTGGGATGTTTTGCGAACCCTGTGCATCTGAACAACAAATCTGTTAGAGAAAGAAACCTTGTTTAAGCCTCAAACTCCTACGTTTAATTCTGACATGACATTTTAAATCACATCTTTATTTTTCACGGCCCTGTTGAAGTCTTTATTACCGTATACATTCCCCCAATGTATCACAAGTGGAAACTGTTACTGCTTTCCGTCAAGCCCTTAATAGAAGGAGAAAGATTAATATTATTTATCCCCCGCCCCCCCCCCCATGCCTATGCCGACACTTTTCTCACAGAAGTATCACCATGAATATCAGTGCATATTTATTGTGAAGGTAAGTGGAAGTAAATGTGGTCTCGTACATCTATAGTAACTGTTTCTAGCTTGATGCATCTGGTGCACAACAATTATAGAGAAATTGATTTATTTTACCCCTGGCTTCAGTCTTACAGGCATTACGTTCTCCCCCACTGTGTACAAATCCTTGAGGTTATGGGTTATTGAGGTTAGGCAACCTTACGGTCAGGTTAGGGATTGTTAGAGCTGCTGAAGAACTGACTGCCTACCTTAGAGGAATATTTCCTGACAGGCTAAAATTAGGGCACATATGATGTCATATGAACACTGAGCCCTCTGCAGCCACGCCCTAACTTGCATTGATGACATTGCAAAATACAACTGCTGGCATAAATGCAGATATTTAACCTTAATATGCTGCAAGTTGTAGCATTTTCTTTCACTGATATTTTTTTTTCTGGTGAGAATTCTGATGACAGCACTTTTGGTTTAAGGGTCCCATATTATTTTATACTTTCAGGTTCATACTGGTATCTGGGTTTACATGCTTTATTAAGTGGACCATGTCCAGAATGGTTTATTTGTTCATAGTTCCTTGAACAGACCCCTTCCTCCTTTTCATGACATGTTTGCATACATGTTTTTCATACATTTCCCGTACTTTCCAGTCTCAGTTTACAAGGGTCCAAAATCTGGAATTCTCTGCCTTTTTAAATGTTCTGAATATGTCTTCACTTCAGTTTAAAAGTGCCCTGACATTACTTCTTCGAACTAACCAATATTTTCCATATCCATATGGACTGAATATATAACTAACCACTTTTTACTTTGTCATACAAGTTTGAAGGCCTGTTATGATTATTGTCTGTTTGTACATTATATTGGAATATACGCATTTACTCTAGCAGCAATTTCCTCCCAGGTAAATTCTCTCTCTGTTGCAGAAGCCGCTGTGTTGCTTTTTTAACAAAATATGTTCAAACTCGCATACGTGCGCATGAGTATTTCCGCCAACCCGTTTGTTTGTGGTTGTTGCCATGGTGAATCGTAGTATCATGGCTCCATTCATGCTGTCTTTTTATTATGGTGGTGCCAAGGGGGTCAGCCTGCCTCCTCAGAGTGAAGCCGCAATGGCGCCATTTTATGCAACCCAAACCATAGCATCCCATTGACTGCCATTCATTTTGGCGTCACTTTGACAGCCAATAACTTTACATCTGAAGTGTTTGAAGACTTTATTTTTCAATTGTTTATTTCTAAAGAAACACCACAGGGCGTGAACCTCAGCCTGTAGAGTCTGCAGCTGGTTGCTCTGGGTGGCAGGGGGAGCCTGGCTTCGTTGTTGCTCTGTTGGTACGTCATGCACTTCATTGATCTGATTGGTTGATTTGGTCCGTCTATCACCAACATAGGTGGTGATAGACGGATGGTTTATCCAATCAGCTAACCAGTATTTTCGCCCCTTCCCAAACGTTCTCCAACGGAAAGTTCCCAGATGGATCTGCTGAGCAAATGCGAAGCGATCCATCTGGCGGAGTCAGGTTATCATGATTGTGCCATTGTGGTAGATGTTGATGATAGGGGTGGGAGAGGTAGGGTCTTCCTCGCAGACTGTAATTTGTCTCCCTTTGCTGATTCCATTCTTCTTAACATGGGTGAAGATTTCACAAAAACTGCAGCAACATAGAGGATTATTTAACTGCACTAGACAGTACAGAAATCAAATCAAAACTTAATCTCTACAGACTTACTAACTACCCATGCACAAAAGATGGAGTACATTTGGCTACACAGCATTTAAACAATATATTTGATGAATTAGCTACAAAATCAAATCTCAAAATAATTAACTATAGTAACAAAATAACAAAACACAAACCTTCAAAAGAAAAATGGTATGATAATGAATGTATTTACGCTAGAAAACAACTAAGATCATTATCTAACCAAAAACACAGAGAACCCCATGAGAGTCAAATACTGGTCCAGTACCATCAGGAACTAAAGGACTACAAAATACAAATCAATAGGAAAAAAGAGCTTTACACATCTGAAGAACTTAACAAAATACTAATCAATAAGAAAAAAGAGCTTTACACATCTGAAGAACTTAACAAAATAGAAGAAGCCATTGACCGAAGTTTTGGTCAATGGCTTCTTCTATTTTGTTCTTTTGTTCTGGAATCTGTGGAATAAATTCAGTCCAAGACAAACTAAAAGATAAATGAACAATACAAAATGGTTTGATCTGGAAAAATCACTTTGAATCTTTGTATAAGAATCAGTCCCTCCAAAAAAACGCGGAGTTTTTTCGTGATTGTTGCGGGCAAAAATCCTTGATTATGCGGCATGTTTTCTTAAAAAATGCGATGGAATATGCGGGATATTTATGCAATTTTATGCGATGAAAATGCGGGAACTTGCAAAAATTGCGGGAACTTGCAAAAATTGCGGGAACTTGCGGGAACTTGGAAAAACTGCGGTTTGATGAAAAAGAGAAAAAAAGTGATTCCCCAACACCGTGTTCTCAGTAGGTGAAATTACGTCACTTCATAACGTTCCCATGGCAACAGGGGAAAATGGCTGCTCTTGTGTGAAGTAAACGCAACATTTTTCAACTTTCTGCTGAGATATATGTAGGGTTGGGTATTGTTTGGGTTTTTTTCTGATACTGGTGCTAAATCGGTACTTTTAAAACGGTGCCTGAACTGATACTTTAAGAAAGTTTTAAAAAAAGAAGAAGAAACAAGAAGGATAGGCCTACTAAACAACAGTCTGTGACATTTAAGAACACGTTGTTTATTACTAAGGCCATATGGTCAAAATTAAATGATTTAATAGTAATGTAATAACTATAACTTATAATAAACAACTTATTTCACCAGTAAATTGCTGTTGGATGACAAAAACAGCAACCAGATGGGAAAAGGGTATTTTACAATAACCAACCAAAACCAAACAATTACCAGTGTCAGTGAATGCACCGTCTGTGTTTGACATCAGCAGCTGCTGCGCTGCAGAGCAGACTGTTGATATACAGTCACACTTTACACTGTTTAACGTCACCTGTCAGCATGTAACCGTGATTAATCACGCTGCTAGCTAAAGGTAGGCTAACGTTACCTGCTGTCCAGTGTAGTGGAAAGTCAGACACCGAAATAAGGCACCGAAATCTTCGTTCTTATTCGGTCTCGTTACTACCGTTTACGTCGGATCCGGGGGCCATTTGGCACCGAGTTTCGGTACACAACCCTAGATATATGTGACTTTTTTACAACGAAAATGCGGGGATTATGAAATCATGCAAGCCCCGCATATTTTGCGCGGAAATCGGCAATTTATGCGGCGAAAGTGCGGCGTATTTGAAAAAATGCGGCCCCCGCATGAATATGCGGACATTGGCTGATTATGCATTGAATTCTGCGATCGCATAATCGCGTTTTTCTGGAGGGACTGCTCAGGGAAACAACTTCACTCTGGGAAACACCAGACTAGAACAAAAGGCTTCCTATCATTACTGAGGGGCTGAAATTAGAGCATCAGGGAGTTTCAACCTGGCCATAAACACACTGACTAATAAAGCTCGGAGAGCTTTGTATGCAATCAAATGCAAATTTCGAAAAACAAATATCCCCGCACGAATTTGGCTAAAAATCTACAATTTTCTAATAACACCAATATTGCTTTACCAATGCGAAGTTGGCTCAGAGGTACATGGAGCTAAACACAGTCAGTAGTAGTCAGACAGGTAGAGAGAGAGACAGGTACACTGATCTAAACACAGTCAGTAGTAGACAGACAGGTAGAGAGAGAGACAGGTACACTGATCTAAACACAGTCAGTAGTAGACAGACAGGTAGAGAGAGAGAGACAGGTACACTGATCTAAACACAGTCAGTAGTAGACAGACAGGTAGAGAGAGAGACAGGTACACTGATCTAAACACAGTCAGTAGTAGTCAGACAGGTAGAGAGAGAGACAGGTACACTGATCTATACACAGTCAATAGCAGACAGACAGGTAGAGAGAGAGACAGGTACACTGATCTAAACACAGTCAGTAGTAGACAGACAGGTAGAGAGAGAGACAGGTACACTGATCTAAACACAGTCAGTAGTAGTCAGACAGGTAGAGAGAGAGACAGGTACACTGATCTAAACACAGTCAGTAGTAGACAGACAGGTAGAGAGAGAGACAGGTACACTGATCTAAACACAGTCAGTAGTAGACAGACAGGTAGAGAGAGAGACAGGTACACTGATCTAAACACAGTCAGTAGTAGACAGACAGGTAGAGAGAGAGACAGGTACACTGATCTAAACACAGTCAGTAGTAGACAGACAGGTAGAGAGAGAGACAGGTACACTGATCTAAACACAGTCAGTAGTAGACAGACAGGTAGAGAGAGAGACAGGTACACTGATCTAAACACAGTCAGTAGTAGACAGACAGGTAGAGAGAGAGACAGGTACACTGATCTAAACACAGTCAGTAGTAGACAGACAGGTATAGAGAGACAGGTACACTGATCTAAACACAGTCAGTAGTAGACAGACAGGTAGAGAGAGAGACAGGTACACTGATCTAAACACAGTCAGTAGCAGACAGACAGGTAGAGAGAGAGAGACAGGTACACTGATCTAAACACAGTCAGTAGTAGACAGACAGGTAGAGAGAGAGACAGGTACACTGATCTAAACACAGTCAGTAGCAGACAGACAGGTAGAGAGAGAGACAGGTACACTGATCTAAACACAGTCAGTAGTAGACAGACAGGTAGAGAGAGAGACAGGTACACTGATCTAAACACAGTCAGTAGTAGACAGACAGGTAGAGAGAGAGACAGGTACACTGATCACAGTCAGTAGTAGACAGACAGGTAGAGAGAGACAGGTACACTGATCTAAACACAGTCAGTAGTAGACAGACAGGTAGAGAGAGAGAGACAGGTACACTGATCTAAACACAGTCAGTAGTAGTCAGACAGGTAGAGAGAGAGACAGGTACACTGATCTAAACACAGTCAGTAGTAGACAGACAGGTAGAGAGAGAGACAGGTACACTGATCTAAACACAGTCAGTAGTAGACAGACAGGTAGAGAGAGAGACAGGTACACTGATCTAAACACAGTCAGTAGTAGACAGACAGGTAGAGAGAGAGACAGGTACACTGATCTAAACACAGTCAGTAGTAGACAGACAGGTAGAGAGAGAGACAGGTACACTGATCTAAACACAGTCAGTAGTAGTCAGACAGGTAGAGAGAGAGACAGGTACACTGATCTAAACACAGTCAGTAGTAGACAGACAGGTAGAGAGAGAGACAGGTACACTGAGCCTCAGAGCCGCCACAGACACAATCCTCAGTCCTCAATCAAAAGATTTGAAACTAAATTAAAAGACGAGCATACAGAACAATGGCATAATGAAAATAAAATACAACACAAACTCCTCTGTTATCAATCCCTGAACAGAGATATCCTATTGGTCAAATATCTCAAAACAAAAAATCCAAAAGAAATACGGATTTTAACAAAATCCAGAGTCAGTGACCACGAGCGGGAAATTGAAAGAGGTCGACATTTAAAAGTGTGGAGACCAAGAGAGGAACGAGTCTGTACACACTGCCACCAGGATATTGAAACAGAATTACATTTCCTATGCACATGTCCCAAATATGAAGACATAAGAACCAAATATTTCCAAAAATGTGAAAACCATATACCAGGCTTCACTACCTACACTGAGGACAAACATCTTCCTCTTTTATTAGGGGAAGATCAAAGCACGGCACGGCTAGCAGCTAAATATGTCTTCTCCTGCCACAATACAAGACTACATACATAGAGAATTGTATATATTAGCATCTTTATTTGTTCTATTCTTTTATTTACTTGTATTCTTTTTTTAATTCTTTTTTTATTATTGTTTCAACCCTTAGAGGGACATGCACAGAATTTCTTTAGTATCTGCATTTATATCATAATTATCCTGTTTACTTGTATTATATCAGATGTATTTTTTTGTTCTTATGCTTTGGAAACACAGATGTATTTTTTGTTATGCCAATAAAGCAACATGAAATTGAAATTGAAAACTGAGAGGGAGAGAGAGAGGGAGGAAGAGAGGGAGAGAGAGAGATAGAGAGAGACAGAGAGAGAGAGAGAGAGAGAGAGAGAGAGAGAGAGAGAGAGGAAGAGACGGAGAGGGAGGGAGGGAGATAGATAGAAGGGGAGAGAGAGAGAAAGAGAGACAGAGAGGGAGAGAGAGGGGGAGGGAAAGAGAGAGGGAGAGAAAAAGAGAGAGAAAGACAGTGACTTCCAATTGCTACTAGTGGTTAAGTGTCTTGCTTAGGGACATATTGGTTGATGTATCACAGTGAGATTCAAACCCTGGTCTCCCACACCAAAGCCATGTGTCATATCCACTGCACCATCAGGTGTTCCTTCACAACGCAGAAATCTGTAGTATTCAAGTTGACTGTGAAAGTGTCGTCATGGCTACTAATGACCCGTGACTATATTTGTAAACGCCCTTGATCTCTGTGATGAGATCCCTTTGATGTGTAATCAGCTAACGACCGCCGCACCTGCTGTTAATATGTCACCTGTGGCACACTGCAGCTATTCAGAGATACTGAGAGCGAACTCTCAAATAAAGGCTCAGACTGCCAAAACAAAAAGCCGTTTCAGTCAAATGATGTAATCATGACCACCACAAGGCCTTTGTGAACGTGCTCATATATGTATGTATATATGTATATGGATAAACTTAAAAATTTGGGCATATCAGCGATTTTACAAAAGTGGTTCACTGGTTGGGAAATGTGGAGCATGTTTAACATGGGGAGCAAATGGAGGAAGATTTGGAACTGTCGTCATTTGGAAGCTCCCCGAGCGAAAAGTATAAGTCATATCGCGTAACTCAGCACATTGGCTGACACGTAAATACCTACGTTTTGATGTATAAATTGTGTATGAAAAGTAAATATTGTGGGTGTGAAAGCAGTTCATAGAGCAAGGACAAAGATATTTTTTTCGAAGCTCCACACTCTAATCTGTGACATCACTCACTCTAGCTCATGCAATACACTCTCTATTTAAACGCAAACAATCCTGAAATGATCACTAAACTTAAACAGCTTTTTCACAAAAACTGTAAAAGATATCAAAACACATAGTAGACCCTGAATACCTGAATTCTTCGTGAATGGTTTAAAGTTTGAATCACGTCTGTAGGTTAAATAATGTAGGAGAGACATTTTGAAGCAGAAGAGGATTTGAAGGATTTGAAGCTTGCTCTCATTGACTTTAATGTTAAAATAAAATGTTTAAAAGCTTAATATTTAAAAAAGTATAAATAGTAGAAAAATGTGGAAGAAGTCCCATTGTCTGCTGAAAGAGCTGAAGATTTTAAAAGTTGAATGGTTTTAACAGCTGAAAGTATGCAGAAGTTACAGAGAGCCAAAAAACTGGGGCTGGGGGTAACAATTATTTATTAAACGATTAATCGGGCGATTATTTTATCGATTAGTCGACTAATCTAACGACTAATTGGACGATTAATCTAACGATTATTTTTCTGTTGCTTGATTAATGAAAACCATAATGTATCTCAAATAAATACCCCAAAATTCTTAATAATATACTTTATTAACAGCAAAAAAATCTTCTGCTTTACACAAAATAAAATAAATAAAATGATTTTACTGTTTACTCTTTTACCAACATAACTCTCTTGTTCAAAAAAATTAAAAATTGTAGTGCAGAAAAAAAAATGGATGTGGTGCTCATTTTAATGTTTTCAGTGCTCATAAAAACATTCATTCATTTATGAGCACTGCGCACCAGCACCTGGACATTGCTTGGCTCCATTAATTGACAGTGGTGAACTAGCGTACTGAATCATGATACTATAAGCTGGCTAACGTTAGTCTAATGTTATGTATTTGACTTACGGAGAGCTAAGATAGTAGCTAGCACCGCCGAAGTGCGCAGAGCTCAAGCTACACAACACACTACACAAACATTAGTTGTTATTGTCTCCTTCACGAGTGACAATTGGGGGCCTCTGTTTCAGATGCTCCCACATTGCTGTTGTGTTGGTGTGGTATGCCAACTCCATTTGGCAAAGAGCGCAAATAACGATACCTTTATGTTTGGGACTAAATTTGAAGTATTCCCATACCTTCGATGATTTAGGGCGAGCTGTTTTTTTAGTACTTTTTCTTTTATTGGGGCTTTTTGCAGGGCTTATTTGGGAGTTCTGTGAGCAGGTTGCAGTTTCGTCCTCCATTCTGCAATGTCTTGGTCTCCCACGTGTGTGTGGTGAGCTGTGGCGAAGCGTTGACGCAAAAATGTGACGTCGACGTCATCGACGTGTCGCTACAGGCCTACAAAAAACGTACGGAATAATAATAAATATATAAACAACAGAATAACAATAGTTGGAATACTGCTGAAACAGCATTCCCACTAATAACGATAGTTAGAATGCTGTTGAATCAGCATCCCCACTAATTATTCAGTTTGTTTGCCTTTGCAGTTTCATTGTGGGCAAACAGGGGCTTCCTTTTACTGTCCATGTTGGTCATTTGTCTGATAGTCCCAAGGTGTCTTTGTGTTGGATTCTGACAGATCTTGTTCTGCCCACCTCTTGTACTGCTGCCGAGCTGCTCTCATTTGCAGATTAAGGTATGTTTGTGCAGCTCGGACTTCTGCTGTATTTCCCGATGTGAAAGCTGTTTTCTTCCTGTTGATGCATTCCTTAATGCCTTTTGTGATATAGGGTTTGTTATTAGGATATCATTTAACAGTTTTCTGGGGTAGGCTATAACAGAGTCAATACAGATTGATATGTAGGCAGCAGGGCCGGATTGGGACTCATTTTCAGCCCTGGAGTTTCATGCCTTAGACCGGTCCACTTTAGTTCACAACTAAAGGCTTAATTCATATTACTTTTATCCTATTCTCTTTCAATCGTGAGCTTTGTATATTCACTATTGTTTGATTAAAAACATAATGGGTCACTAGTAACACTTGGGCATAGAAAGTAGTTATATTGTAACTAATGTGATCACTGCAAAAAAAAAAAAAAAGCTTTTCTTACTTAGTATTTGTCTCGTTTCCAGTCCAAATATCTAAAAGAAAATCTTACATCAAGATGCAATTTACTAAACAAGTATAAAAAAACACCTCAAAATTAAGTGTTTTTTGCTTAAAACAAGGCACATTATCTGTCAAAAATAATTGTTTTAGATTTAGCTTGTTTTAAGCAACAAGAAAAAAACAAAATCACTTAATTTTTTGTTTTTTTCAGAAAACAACATAATTTCACTTGTCTAGTAAATGTATCTTGAATTAAGAATATTTAGATATTTGAACTGGAAACAAGTAAGATACTAAGTAAGAAAAGCATTTTTTTCAGTGATAACAGCTTCCCTGTGTCTCACAGTGAGAACATTAGTCTCTTCACATCTGGGTCTCTTTCTGACACCAAATGACATGATTTACATTTATTTCTCACCACAAATATCCCCTTTTTACAAAGCTTTCAAATCAAGTCAAGTTAGTTTCATTAATGATTCATTGTTATTAATGTATAATAATCTCAGTTTCATTGAGCAGGGTTCTGGTGTGGTGGGCTCATGACTGGAGCTCGGTAACGTTACCGGACCTCGTTGCTCGTCACTGTTATCAGCAAACCGGACTAGAGGCGGCTGCTGCTGAACAGCTACAAGAAAAACGTTTGATACATGAACGGTGGTTTGCAGACAACGTTGTTTTGCACGGTCGCGAGCATCTTACACTGCTCCTAACTACCTTAACGTTAGCTTACTTACCGGCCTCGTCGTCTTCATTTGTTTTTTTGAGGAAAAATGTGCTCAACTTAGAAGATTTGGCCGCGTCACTTTCCAAAGCTTTCTTCTTTTTTATTCTGGACTTTTCAGCGCCGCCTTTGCGCTTCCTGTTATCTGACTTTTTTATTTTGAGCAACTTGCAAGGTGCCGTGTCGGGGGGGGGGGGGGTCAGGGAGTCAAAAGATAATCACGTCATCATTAACCTGCAGGCTGCACTCTGCGAGAAAATATAAATAAAAAAGAGTGGGACTGCGATAAAATAATGAATAAAAAGAGTGGGGCTGCTGTGAGTGCAGGCAGCCATAGGGACAGCATCCATATTTCGACCCGGTGCCATGACAACAACGGCGCTCGCGGACAAAAAAATAGACCGGCCCACCGGGAATTTTCCCGGTGCTCCCGATTAGCCAATCCGGGCCTGGTAGGCAGTGATTGATTCAGTTATCAAGGATGTTGTTGTTTCTATTGTTACACTTAACATATTGATGAAAACCAGGTAAAGTTTTATTCAGGTTGCAGTGGTTGAAATCACCAAGTATCAGCATGGGAGCGATGGGCGATGTGATTGCCTTAGCTGCTCTGCTGGCTTTTCCACTTGGCTGAATATAAACAACACACACAAATATGTTGGTAAATTCCCTTGCCAGATAATGTGGCCGCAGGGTAACACACAGCAGCTCAGGGCTGCATACTTTGTCTCTCATTGCAAAGTTATAGCACCAACTGTCCTTGATATAAATTCCTACCCCCCCGTGTCTTGCCTGAGTTTGCATCTCTGTCAAACCAGACTCACGGTATTCGTAGCAGGCCCCAACCTTTTGACGCAGTTCATCCAGTTTGTTTTTTAAGGATCGTGAGTTGCAGGGAAGCATGGGTGGTAGCGGTAGCTTGGTGGCTCCTCAGATGCACTGTCTGAGACCACCTCTCCTACCCCGTTTCCTGGCCTTCCTGCCTCGACGGAGTGCTAGTGGTTCCATTCTCTTCCAATTCATTTCGCACACACGCAGCATAGAGTTCACAACACAAATGATATCCTGCAAATTTGCACACTGAGTCCGCCAATACAGATATAAAACAGGGACATAACAGACGCCATGATAAACGAACAAACACAATGCAGCTAGAGCCCTCCTCCATGAAATATTTGGACAGTGATACAAGTTTTGTTATTTTAGCTGTTTACCAAAACATTCAAGATACAGTTCAATAATCAATATTGGCTTAAAGTGCAGACTCTCAGCTTTAATTTGAGGCTATTCACATCCAAATTGGAGGAAGTGTTTAGGAATTACAGCTCTTTAATACGCCTCTTTTTCAAGGGACCAAAGGTAATTGGACAACTAATTCAAAAGCTATTTCATGGGCTGCATGGGCTATTCCCTCGTTAATCCATTATCAAAAGGTCTGGAGTTGACTTTAGGTGTGACATTTGCATTTGGAAGCTGTTGCTGTGAACCCACAACATGCGGTCAAAGGAGCTCTCAATGGAAGTGAAACGGACCATCCTTAGGCTGAAAAAAACAGAATAAATCCATCAGAGAGATAGCGGAAATGTTAAGAGTGGCCAAATTAACTGTTTGGTATATTCTGAAAAAAAAGAGCGCACTGTATGTCTACGGAAGACAACAGTGGTGGATGATCGCAGGATCCTTTCCATGGTGAAGAAAACCCCCTTCACAACATCCACCCAAGTGAAGAACACTTTCCAGGAAGTAGGTGTATCTGTATATAAGTCTACCATAAAGAGAAGACTTCATGAGAGCAAATACAGAGGGTTCATAACAAGGTGCAAACCATTAATCAGCCTCAAACATAAAACAGCCAGATTAGACAAGAAAACATTTAAAGAAGCCAGCCCAGTTCTGGAACAGCATTCTTTGGATGAAACTAAGATCGACCTGTATCAGAATGATGGGAAGAAGGAAGTATGTAGAAGGCTGGAATGGCTCACGATCCAAAGCACACCACATCTTCTGTAAAACATGGTGGAAGCAGTGTGTTGGCATGGGCATGCACGGCTTCAAATGGCACTGGGTCACTAGTGTTTATTTATATGACAGAAGATGGAAGCAGCCAGATGAATTCTGAAGTGTATAGGGATATATTTTCTCCTCAGACAAATGCAGCAAAGTTAATTGGATGGCGCTTCATAGTACAGATGGACAATGACCCGCAACATACTACGAAAGCAACCCAGGGGTTTTATAAGGCAAAGAACTGGAATATTCTGCAATGGCCGAGTCAATCACCAGATCTCAACTCGATTGGGCATGCATTTCACTTGCTTAAGACAAAACTTAAGGCACAAAGACCTGCAAACAAACAACAGCTGGAGACAGCTGCAGTCGAGGCCTGGCAAAGCATCACAAAGGAGGAACTCCAACGTTTGGTGATGTCTATGGGTTCCAGGCTACAGGCAGTCATCGCCTGCAAAGGATTCTCAACAAAGTATTAAGAATGGACATTTTATTTATGATTATATTAATTTGTCCAATTACTTTAGGTCCCTTGAAATAAGGGGACTATGTATGAAAATGTGTTTAATTTCTAAACCCTTCCTCCAATAATTTGATGTAAATACCCTCAAAATAAAGCTGAAAGTCTGCACTACAATTTCATCTCAATGATTTCTTTTCAAATCCATTTTGGCATAGGGCCAAAATTATAAAAACTGTGTCACTGTCCAAATATTTCCGAACCTATTTGTATGTGTATTTCGGTGCCTTAGGTTTATATGAATGCTGTCTGTTCTGGGATACTCAGTTGAAATGCAGTATGTTAGCATAACGTTTGCTAGCAGCATGTTAATGCTTAGTATTATTAGTGTTACACTACTTTTACTACTATTACTATTACTACTTGTGCTTATGTGTGTACTCACATGACACTAGGGTTGGGTACCTTTCGTATCTGAAACAATATCGGTACCGGTGTCTGGTGTTCGGTCTCGGTATTCAATGGTACTTTTTTCGGTACCTTACTCTTACTGAAACTGTAACACCTGGTTGTAACAACTACACAATCGTATTACAGTTAAAAAAACTCACAACATTTTATTTAAACACAATACAAACACCCTCCCCACTCTACATATGACCATTTTATCCCCCTCCTAAAAATATAAAAATATGAACATATGAACAATGGACAGTAAACGTTTAAAAAAAAAAAAACACACACACACACACACTCAGTCTGCGGGGCAAACGGAGCTACACTGGCCGCCTGGCTGCATCCAGGGACAGCAGCTAGCTAACAGGAGCTAACTGACCTGCCCAGCGTTAGCAGTGTTAGCAGTGGTGATTTCACAAACAAACGCAGTAAATATCAGACGGGATGTTGTCGTGTCTCGTCCTACCTCCAGCCTTTAGCTGAGAGAGGTTATTTCTGAATAAACCTGAATGCCTCACTGGCTAGTTCACATCTACAATCAGCGGCAGCTAAATATACTAATAACAGGGATGATATATAATGTCTGGCCGGATTTTGAGCTCTCCGAGCAGCACGTGAGGAGGAAAATGGGATGCTGTGGGATGTCAAAGTTGGCAAACAAACAAGCAAAGTACCAAAATTTGGCACCGTTTGATTTAACGTGAACCAATACTCGACGCAATTCGGTCGGTACCAGTAAAAGTACAGGGTTCGGTACCCAACCCTACATGATACTGTATAATTATTATCTGAGTGTTTACAATGGTTGTGTATTAGATAACTATGTTTGAGTTGCTGTACTAAGATCCCAGCAATAAGAAGGCTGTAATAAGGAGCTGATATGTGTTATTTCGTATATTATTTGGTTATTTGATATAACAGACTGATCTCATGAAGTGGTGTATGTATGAAACGCCAATTTGTATGCCATTATTGGCGTGTTATCAAGACGCATACTGACTTTTTAGCGTGTTTATGAACGCCGTTTGGCCTCCATTGACTTACATTACCTTGTGATTACGTGTGAATTGACGCTATAGCGAGTGGTATGAAAGGGCGAAAATACATGTAGGGAGGGTGGTTGTGGTGGATGGGTAAAACACAGGACTTTCACCCAGGAGAGTGAGGATTGTGTCCTGCGTGTGACATTTTCTTTCTGTCCCATATGTGATGTTTCCTTTCCACATGTGTTCTTTTCCTAAACCCAACCCTGTTCTTCTTTTCCTAAACCCGTGTGTCATGTTTCCTAAACCCAACTGTAGCCTCGCGATAACATGTAGCCTCGCAATAACATGCTACGTGGCTTTAGAAAGTGGCGTGTATGTTTATGCTGTGACGTTGCAGACTGCCGTCCGCTGTATACAGCGTAGACATAGAGTGTAGCTATCTTTATATATATATTAGCCTGTCTCTCTTACTTATGCTGTTTTAGTTTTAGACTGCCGGGGGACTTCCTTTGACACACTGAGCTTCTCTCTCCTCTCTCTTCACATTTGTGTGCATCCATGTCCCAGAAATGCTTGTTACTAACCTAGGAGTCTTTATGTTTCTTTTCACCCAGGACGAAGTCCCGGGATTGCGGTGGCACCGGGGTCATGGTTCCGACTGTTGCCGTGGTTCTGATGCGGTTCCCTGCTGTGCCGTGCTGCAACCACTATTTCTAGTCACTGTTTCATTATCTTTATTGTGACTGTTATTGCCACTGTTCATTAAACCCCCAACTGGCACTGAATGCTTGCTCTTGGGGGAATTACTAGAATAGTTGGGGCTTTGTAAATTATAGAGTGTGGACTAGACCTACTCTATCTGTAAAGTGTCCTGAGATAACTCCTGTTATGATTTGATACTATAAATAAAATTGAATTGAATAGCTCAAAATGCGTACAGATAACACGCCACTTGTCTTTAGAAAGTGGTATATATGTTTACGCGAAGTCATGATGTCATTGTTGAGATTTATTAGTATTGTGCTCTCATTTAAATTTGATTTGTTTAATCTTTATTTTTGTTTTTGAACCAGGCAATCACATTGCAAAGTGTATGTCATGTGACCCAATCAATGACTAATCAGTGACCAAATTAATGCACCTGATTATGTTTAAATAAAGTGTTAAGACGCCGGGTAAAAGTCGCAACGAAAACTGTGTGTACCCGAGTGCAAGTCTGAGAGAAGAAACCTGCTATAAACATGAGCAGAAAGACAAAAGCAGCGGAATCAACGAGCCGCTGGTCAAGACTGGTCTTTGACGGAGATGAGAAAAATTATGAGTTATGGGAGACGAAATTTTTGGGCCACCTTTGCTTGCAAAGACTAAAAGAGACTATTTTAAATGAGCCTTCTGAAGAAGATGAGGAAGACGAGACGAAAAACGCCGAAGCCTATGCAGAGCTGATACAGTTTCTGGATGACAAGAGTCTTTCGCTGGTCATGAGAGAAGCAGCTGATGACGGACGTGCGGCGCTGGGGATTTTGCGTGGATATTATGCTGGAAAGGGGAAACCCCGGGTAATAAGCTTGTACACAGAGCTAACTTCAATGCAAAAATCGCCAAGTGACAGTGTTACGGATTATGTCATCAGAGCTGAGACTACAATCACTGCTTTGAGAAATGCAGGTTCTGAGTGATGAACTTTTGACAGCAATGGTTTTGAAAGGACTTCCAGAGACATTTAAGCCATGTTACTCAGAGTGATGTTAAAATGACTTTTGCCGAATTTAAGACAAGGCTTCGAAGTTATGAGGACATTGAAAATATGAGGACAGCTGATTCCGGAGACAACGTAATGAAAGCAAGAGCACAGACTGGAACGAAATCCACTTTAGCTGACTGTGGTGCTGCAAGTGCTGACATTGTTTGTTACAGATGTGGCATAAAAGGCTATAAAGCAAGAACATGCCAGCGTAAACAGTGGTGCAATCACTGCAAGAGTACCACTCACCGCGATGCAACCTGCAGGCGGAGAAAGCAGCGGGATAACACGAGGAAAGTGTCCGAGGAGCCGGGTGATAAGGAATATGTTTTCCAGGCAAGCGACGCTGAGATGTGGAGGCGTGAGGAAAAGAGAAGAGGCCTAATGGTGGACGCAGGTGCAACTTCACACATCATCACAGACATCGCAAAGTTCCAGAAGTTTGACAGCAGTTTCCAGGGTGATACACACTGCGTGGAATTAGCTGATGGCACGAGGTGCAACGGTCGCCAAGCAAAGAGGAGACGCTGCAGTATGGTTGGTGGACAGCAGAGGACGACGGTGCAAAACAACACTTAGAAACGCGCTGTACATCCCAACATATCCACAGGACATCTTCTCTGTGAAGGCAGCAACCTCGAACGGAGCGACAGTAATCTTCAGAGAAGGGAAGAACGTTCTGCTACATAAAGAAGGTACTGAATTCCCCATACACGTGCACAACAAACTGTACTATTTTCACACAATAGACAATGAATGTGATCACAGATGACTATTCTAGTGCTATTTTTGTTTATTTTTTTAAAAACAAGAGTGACACAACAACTGCCACAGAAAAATTCCTTGCTGATATGGCTCCATATGGTAGTGTGCATCAGGTCTGACCCCAAACATACAGAGAAGCTGTAACATCAGTGAATGCAGATGAATGGGTTAAGGCTATGGATGAAGAGATGAAGTCATTAAAGGAAAGTGTAACTTTTACCCTGACCAGTCTACCTGAAGGTAAAGAATTAGTGGGGGGTAAATGGGTCTATGCAATCAAGAAGAATAGTGATGGAACAGACAAGTACAAATCACGATATGTTGCTAAAGGTTATAGTCAAGAGAAAGGCGTGAACTATGATGAGACTTTTTCTCCAACTGCCAGTATGACAAGTGTCAGAGTGTTGATACAGAAAGCTGTACAAGAAAACTTGATTGTGCATCAGATGGATGTAAAGACGTCATACTTACATGCGCCAATAGAGTGTGACATTTATATGAAACAGTCAGAGGGTTACGAGGTAAAATCTCAAGTGAATTCAAAGCTGGTGTATAAGCTGGAAAAATCACTGTATGGACTGAAACAGTCGGGCAGGAACTGGAACCAAATGTTGCATGATTATTTATGTGAAATCAAGTTTGTTCAGAATCCAGCAGATCATTGTGTTTACACAAAGGTTACAGAAACTGAGAAGGTTTTCATAATGATATGGGTTGATGACTTGATTATTGCAGCCAACAATATGGATGTGCTTAATCATGTAAAAGAGGTGCTCAGTGCAAAATTTAGAATGAAGGACTTAGGAAAATTAACACATTTTCTTGGTATTGATTACGAGCAAGATTTTGATTGTGTTAAAATGTCATGTATGTATGTATGTATGTATGTATGTATGTATATATATATATATATATATATATATATATATATATATATATATATATATATATATATGTGTGTGTGTGTGTGTATGTATGTATGTATGTATGTATGTATTAGTTTTTTGTTTTTCTTTTTAGAGTCTGGGATAGAGGATTGTATATCCTGTACCAGAAATCTTTTCAATAAATTTCAATAAGTATATTGAGAAAATACTTGAGAGATTTGACATGCAAAATTGTAAGTCCAGAGCTACTCCCTGTGAACAGAAACTAAACTACGCTGATGATGCTGAGGAAATGCATGATGTAAGAAGGTACAGGGAAGTAGTAGGTAGCTTAATCTACCTGGCAACATGTACAAGACCAGACCTAAGTTTTGTTGTAAGTCAACTGTCACAGTATTTTACTAGGCCAACCACAGAGCAGTGGAATACTGTCAAGCATGTTTTGAGATATTTAAAAGGGACACAAGACAAAGAACTGTGTTACAGAAAAGGTGAAAATGAGAACTTGATACATGCATACAGCGACGCAAATTGGGCAGCTGATGTAACTGATAGACGAAGTACTACGGGTTACTGCATTAGCCTAAACAAAAACGGTCCATTGGTCTCATGGAAGAACAAAAGACAGCCTACTGTTGCACTGTCGACTTGTGAGGCTGAGTATATGGCATTAGCCGCGACTGTACAGGAGTGTTTATTCCTACAGCAATTGTTAGAAAACATCGATGGTTTGAAATATGAATCCAGAGTGTATGAAGACAATCAGGGTGGCATAGCTTTAGCAAAAAATCCTGTGTATCGACAGAGGTGTAAACATGTGGACATTAATTGTCATTTTGTGAGATCTGTGATAAAGGAGGGCAGGATTAGTCTGGAATACTGTCCAACTGATGATATGGTTGCAGATGTACTAACAAAGCCAGCAACAAAGCTACAATTAATGAAATTTAACTCAGGGGACCAGGTCTTTTCAGTCTGTTGCTCCCAGACTGAGGAACGCCCTGCCCCTGTCCCTGCGTCTGGCTGACTCTGTCGTCTCTTTTAAAAAGGATCTGGAAACTTGCTTATTTAGGAAAGCTTTTGGTTGATGGGTTCTCACTAGCGTCCCTTTCTTTTGATATATGTATATGCATTTTATACTGTTTGTTCTACCTATTCTGTTGTACAGCACTTTGTGATTTTATCTGTGAAAAGCGCTTTATAAATAAATTTTACTTACTTACTTACTTACTTACTTACATTTATGTTTGGTGTATGAATTTTGTGCTTATGTTGAAATGAGATAGAAATGTGAGAGCAAGTGGGGGTGTTGAGATTTATTAGTATTGTGCTCTCATTTATATTTGATTTGTTTAATCTTTATTTTTGTTTTTGAACCAGGCAATCACATTGCAAAGTGTATATCATGTGACCCAATCAATGACTAATCAGTGACTAAATGAATGCACCTGATTATGTTTAAATAAAGCGCGCCAGTCAGAAAGTGACTGGTTGATGTGAAACAGTCTTCCTGGTTGTCTGTGTAAGTTACTCTAACAGTCATGTTGGATATAAGCAGCTATAGCTACTTAAAGTAAAAGTTATACTAATTACCGTTTAATAGCCTTACTAATTGCATCTTATCAGTACTGTCATTTTTACTGTAAATTGGGTAGAGACATCTGTGAGTTTGCAGTGCGTTTAGCGATTATTGCTGTAATTCCAAGCCAATAAAGTGTTCAGTCAGGTGGAGAGGACAGCAAGGTAGTGTTATTTTTAGCGGTTCCTACCGTAATTCTAACCCGAGGAAGTGTGTCTGTCGGTTGGAGAGGACAGTGAGATTGTTGTGTTTTTAGTGGTTCCTACTGTAATTCTAAGCCGAAAAAGTTTGTCTCTCAGTTGGGTACAGACTACAGAGCTCTGCTTGAGCATGCGCTTTTATGACTGTCAATATAGCCAGCATTTAACGTTAGCTACCCCGCTGTGCTGTGAATTAATGTCTGGCTATGTGAGACTAGTGCCTAGCAACATTGTTGGATGCTGCGGTCTCAGCCTGGCAACCAATGTGAACTTCGAGTCTGGGGAGGATGGATAGAGATAAAGATACTGTTTTTATCCATAAGGAAATTAAGCTGTCCAATAGCTTATACACATCATACATACACATAGGCCCACAGATATATGGCATCCCCGCACACATACATACTACAAAAATACAAAGGAAGATAGCAATAGTGTGCCCTTACAGTAAAGTTAGATTGTAGCATGTTTAAAGGAGCATTGTAAGTACATTGCCAGTGCAAATTCTATATCTATTAAAGTACAACAGGCTACACAAAATATCAAAAATAGAATAATCATTACTTAAAGGGATACTTCACAGATTTAGCATTCAGCTTTGTATCAGTAGAAACCCGGTAGTATTTTTGAATGACCGTGCGTCCCTCCCTCATGTCCCCCTGAGACAGGAGATATCTGCATTGGGGGGTCTGGAAAAAATCTTCCAATGACGTAAAATGATGATTTTTGCGTCATCGGAAGATTTTTGGCCAGAGGCAAAAGACTACAACCAGTAGTAGGACCTACTTCCGCATGTTTTCAACCCGCCCATCACCCGAAGCGAGCCGATCTCAGCCGGAAAAAAACGAAATGTCAGCCATCTTGAATCTTCGCTAAACAGGGCTCTCTCTTCTCAGCAGCAAACTTTTACAACAATTATGTGCATTCAAACTACTGCACGTGTACCACCGGGATACATCGGTACAGATCGGAGAATATGCAGGAAACGTTATTACAGACGGAATAATCGGCCCACTACGAGAGCTTCGCCTGCACGGAGACCAGCGGTCTCGCTCGATGCCCCGAGCCGGGTAGGGGACATCCTCGTCGGCTAGGTGGGAAGCTAACGCTAGCCGGCCACCTGTCCCATCAATCCTGCTTGCAAGTGTCCGTTCATTAAACAACAAACTGGACTACATCCAACTTCAACGATGCTCCCAACGCGAGTTCAGAGACTGTGTTTTTTATTGTTGTGGAAACATGGCTGAACAACAGCGTACCGGACTGTCCAGCTACCAGGCCTGCTAGCCCTCCGACGATCCGAGCTAGAGATGCTCTGTATGAAGGTGAGCTGTGTTAACACGGACTGGTGCAGAAATGGGGTGATTTGTATCCAACTAACTGCTAACTGCTGGAGTTTGTGACTGTTACATGGCGACCATTCGACATTCCATGCTAATTCACGGCTGTGTTTATACTCGGTGTTTACAGCCCACCAAGCCTAATGCTAGTATGCTTAGCTGAACGTTACTGAGCCCATAATGTGTGTGTGCACATGTCGTTATTATATAATGTAGTTTTTATATATTTTAAATGTGTAACACCACTTGAGCCACAATGAAACGTTGTTTCGTGTATATGGTTGAAATGATAAAACACATTGAGTTGAGTCGAATGCCTCACTGTCTGTCTGTCAAGCGGTAGGCGTGGCTTGGGAGTGGACTCAAAGCAGCGAAGCGAAGTGCATTCTGGGATTTGGTGTCTTTCATCCATATGAGCCAAAAACACATTTTCTGGCTTTTCTCGGCCTAGAAGGCACCAATTTAAAAAAAACATTCACATTTCTGCTATATAAGTGACCCAATTTAAATATATATTCAGCTTTCCAGCGGTGAAATATCCCTTTAACTATACATAGACACTAGTAAAAGTTAAAATTGAAAATGTCCATACAGGTGGCTAATATAGTCAGTAAGGGAGTCAAACAGTGCCGATCAGTCCAGCCCAGGGTAGTCCAGGGTAGTTTATGTGTATGTATAAAGGCACCCAGATGAAGGCATGGTACAAAGGGCAGTGTGCAGAGCAGACTTAAACACTTACGTCAATCATACTCCTCCCCTTCTGTGTAGCATTGAAGATTTAAATGGCCCTAGGGACAAAGGACCTATGCAGCCTGTCTGTTTTGCAAGACAGAGACAGGAGCCTACTACTGAACATGCTCTTCTGCTTGGAGAAAGTGGTGTGCAGGGGGTGGCAGTCATTGTCCATTATAGCGAACAGTCTGTGCAGGGTCCTCTTATCTGCAACTGATGTCAGTGACTCCAGCTCCATGCCCACCATGCCCATGCCCACCTGTCCAGTAGTCCAGCATCCCTCTTCCTAGTGCTGCCTCCCGAATATACCACAGCATAGAAAAGGACACTGGCTATGACAGACTGGTAGAACATAAGCAGGAGTTTGCTGCAGACATTGAAGGACCCCAGCCTCCTAAGAAAATAGAGCCTGCTCTGCCCTTTCTTGTAAAGTGCATCAGTATTGGCAGACCAGTCCAGTTTATTGTCAAGATGTAACCGCAGGTACTTTTATGTTCTGACAGTCTCCACATTCACCCCGTCAATTGTGACAGGCAGAAAGTGAGTGGCAGGCCTCCTGAAGTCCACCACAATTTCCTTAGTTTTGGTGGTGTTCAGCTGCAGCTGGTTAGTCCTACATCAGCCCACAAAGTCCTTCACCAGGCTTCTATACTCCCCCTCCTGTCCATCCTTGATACACCCCACAATTGCAGTGTTGTCAGACAACTTCTGCATATGGCATGACTCAGAGTTGTAGTTGAAGTCCGTGGTGTACAAGGTGAACAGTACAGGAGAGAGAACAGTTCCCTGTGGCGCCCCTGTGCTGCTGACCACAGCCTCAGATGTGAGGTCCCCCAGTCTAACAAACTGGGGCCGATCACTGAGGTAATAATAATAATAATAATAATAATAATAATAATACATTTTATTTGTAAAGCACTTTTCATAAAAGAATCTCAAAGTGCTACAGAAACCACATTACAAATAAAAATACAGCATAACATGAGGAAAGGGGAGGAGAAAAAGGACTCCCAAACTATGCTCAGTACAGTACAGAGTACAGTGTGGGAACAGGAAAAAAAAAACTCGGCAATAAGCACATACTACACGATTCAACACATGACTTGCAACAGGGGAGGGGAATGGGGGGTGGAGGTAACCCAGCACAGGCAAGCAGCCAACCGGTCCTGCAGCCGGTCAGGTAATCTGTGATCCAGGTCACCAGGCTTGGGTCCACTCTCATCTGCAGTAGTTTTTCTCTCAGCAGGAGGGGCTGGATGGTGTTGAAAGCGTTGGAGAAATCAAAGAACATGAATCTCACAGCACTGCCTCTTTTGTCAATGTGAGAGTACACCCTGTGTAGTAGATATAGAATGGCATCCTCCACTCCCACCTTCTCCTGGTAAGCAGGGGAGACGACTCTCTCCAGTATTTTGAATTTGTACTGCAGTAACTATTTTAAACACTAGCTGTCAGTATTAATATATAAATATATTTACAGTATTTAATTAAAAAAAATAACCCCAATGTGTCATCAGATATTAAGGAAACATACTAAGTTGAAATACTGTTTTCTGACAACAATGCTAAAGCCAGTATTTTCTCCTTTTGAAATTTCCGTTCCGTGACAGAATGTCTTTTTGTGTTTTGGCCTGTGTGTCGTTATCAACTGCCTATTGTGACAGCCGGGCCGGGTTGTCATATATACCTGTAAAAATGTAAGCGTGCTACAGCTGTAGTACAGCCATGCAAGCAGCAAACAAACAGGATCAACGGAGATAGATTCATTCTACCCGCCCTAAAAAACGTTGCATAACTAGAGATGAGGTAAAACATGTTTAAAATTGGAGATGCATTTAAAAGGAGACAGCTTAGAGCCTAAAAGGACACTGAGTTGACTAATTTACTCCTAAACAGGTAAGTGTTGAGTTTCATTCATTTATATCACGGCTAATGTAGGGATGGTCATTTTCATTAATTCCAACATTCGTGTGCTCGCACAGCCCAGTCTCATGGCAGTTCGTGAAATGGTCACGTTATTGAATCTATTAATTTGTGTACAGAACACGTTAATGTCGTTATTTTGGTGTGGTGAGCACAAATTTTAAACAAATGTATTTCAATGGGAAGCATATTTTGTGATCACAGAACGATTACGGTAGCGAGTAGTATTGAAAAGGCCAAAATCCACGTAGGCAGGTTGGTTGGGGTGGTGGATCGGTCAAACACAGGACTTTCACCCCGGAGACCAGGGATCGCGTCCTGCGTGTTGCAGTTCCTTTCTGCGTTATTCTCTTCCTAACCACAACCGTCCCATTGTTTTCCGCGTCTCCTGCATTTGATGGTTCCTTTCCCCGTTCTCCTTTTCCTAACCACAACCATCCAGTTGTTGTGGCTGGCGTGTGGCGTTTCATTTCCCCGTTGTGGCGTTTCATTTCCTCATTGTGGCGTTTCCCCAGAGCAGCTCAGTGTCATGGCAGTTTGTGAAATGGTCATGTTCGAAAATAGTGACCTGTACACGTATCAATAAATCAAAATAACGTGACCATTTCACGAATTGGCGTGAGACCGGGTTGGCTCGCATTGAATTATATAGAGTACTTGAGTTAGTTGCTCGTACAAAATTGTGTATAGACAAGCTAAATAATGGGTCTGGAAGTAGAAGTACCGAGAATCTCCCCCCTACTGAAACTTTAGTAGACTTTGGATCAACACATTATGTTGTGAGTAGGTGGATTCATTATTGGTTTTAAACTTTTTTGTGGGACATGTCAACTAGATAAATATATAATATCACCAGTCAAATTATTAAAGTGCTCATATTATGCTTTTTGGCTTTTCCCCTTTCTTTTATTGTGTTATATATCTTTTTTGTGCACGTTATAGGATTACAAAGGTAAAAAGCCCAAAGTCCCCCCCAAAGGGACTTATCATCTCCACCAGAAAACTCTGTTCACCAACTGCTCCAAACAGCTCTGTTGTAGTCCAGCCTTTACTTCAGAGACACACGTGGTCACTTTGGAACACACGTTATAATGCTCGCCTAGCTGCTAGCATGACACGCCCTCAAACCAAGCTAGTTACAGCGGAGGTCCGAAGAGTTCAGATAGTTGTATTGCCATGTCCAGGAGACAGTGATGTTACATATGAAAGACTCCCAACAAAGATGGAACCGAAGTGAGATGTCTCACTCGGTGTGCAGTATGAGAAAAATATGGTGTTTTTTGAAAATAAAGTATGTAAACCTATTCTGGTACAACCTTTAAATGCAATTGTGAACCTGAAAATGTGCATAATATGAGCTCTTTAAGTTCTTACAGAAGGTAACCAGGGATGGCCTCCTTGGCATTTCAGTGCTTGTGTTTTTACCTTGATAGTGTTTAAAACGTTTTCTTTAGCAGCGATAGAGGCAGTGTTGTTCCCTGTTACGGGACTTGCACGCCACGATACGGACTGATGAGTCTGATAGCCGGTTGACGTTACATGACGTTAGGTTGCTTTTCTCCAAAATTTGAATCAGACTCAACTTTTGCTGCAGGCATCCAAAACAATTTTTTTTGCCGGACTGTCTGAGAAGTGACTACAGACATAGTGTTGTGAATGAATGCTCAGCCAGCCAGCACCTCAATGTATTGGCATTATGCATATATCGTAACGTTACTATCTTTACCTTTTATCAAATCGCCTGACAACAACACCAGGCTGCTACAGTATAACCATGCAGACCTCTACACACATCAAACAAAAACAAAACACCACACTGAATTTCAGCCTGCATGTACATTTAAAAAAACAACGAATATTCAAAATTCCCAAAATTTTTGTTAATTTGTCACTTTTATTTCAAAGATTTGAAATATGTCAGGTACATTTCTTTATATAGCCCAAAATTAAGGGTGCTCCGATCGATCGGTCACCGATCGGTATCGGCCGATAATGGCTTTAAATAGTTTGATCGGTGGTCTCCATAAATGCTGATCAGATAGGCCGATCAGATGACGCACTACCATGGATGTATGAGAGCGCACTACTCGTGAAAACATTTTCAACATGGAGCTAAAATGGCGGCGTCCCTACATTCAGCGGTCTGGCAAGGTGTCTGAACGGCGGTAGAACAGCGGTTGGCCCGCGGAACGAAGGCGGTAGGAAGACGGCTACCGCTTTTAAAAAGCGGCTGCCACCGGTGGTGCTCCAGCAAACGCGATTACGCCATTCTGACGCTTCTACTGCCTCTGGAGCACCGCCGGTGGTCCGCCGACTCATTGCTATCTGGGAAAAAGACAATACATTAGCGATTTGCAACGTGTGTGCCGAGGAAATACCACGAGGCGGAAAGCTCCAAAGACATTTCAACACCACCAACCTCATCAGACATTTGAAGGTTAGTCACAGAAAGGAGGATGAGGAGTTTTCAAAGTTAGCTAACGCTAAGGCAGAGCAGAGTTGTGTAGCTAGCAGCTCCGGCGCCGCTCAAACAGCTGTTTCCCGTGTGTGTGTGTGTGTGTGTGTGTGTCTGCTGAAGAAATGTCTGCAGTGACTGAAAGGACATTTTTTTAGATGTGTGACTGTTGCGTAATGGCGTAATTTTCAGTTCATAAAAGTGATCGGTGATCGGTATCGGCCGATACGTCTTCCAGCAATCGGTGATCGGCCCCAAAAATCCTGATCGGAGCACCCTTACCCAAAATCCCAATAAGTTCAAAACCATGTTTTTCTCTGATTAACTTGTTTGACAACGCAGTGTAAGGTCACTGAAACCGAACCTTTTTGAAAACTCCTGCCAGGGTGAAGATTTTCAGAAACTCCAGTTGCAGTGTTGTTGTGTAGCCGGTGCCAGTAGCCATGGTGGCAGCGGTAAAAGGCCGCTCTGTGCCTGACGTGAGTCTCGGGCGAAATTGTCCAAGGATAATATTGCTATCGCCAGACTGGTGAATGAGAACTGGGCAAGCTAAGCAGCTAGCGGGAACAAGCTAGGTGGCTAAGGGGAGCGACGCAAGTGTGTGCAGACGCTATACACGGACAAAATGGCATCACATTTACCAACGATGAACTGGTCCGATCCGGATCTGAGTGAGGCTATCTCACTATTTAGACAGAAAATGTGTCTTTACCTGGACAATGAGGAAGATCTGCCGAGGCATCGGAGACGAAGGATTAAAAAGACTGAATGCCAGCGGACTCAGCGATGACAACAAGAAAAAGCCTGACGTTCTGTGGAACTTTTTTGAGGGTCAGTTGAAGCTTAACGTGAACTTTATAATACACAGACTCCACCTAATGCAATACAGACAGGATGATGAAAGCATCAATGATTTTGTTACCAGAGCCAGAACTTTAGCGCTGAAATGCCAATTTACCAATGAGGAGTTGAACAAACTAATTGATTGAGCTAGGGCTGGGCGATAAAACGATAACGATATGTATCGCGATAGACATGTAATCAATATCAATAAAAAATGCGCTCGATAAAAGTTCGATAATCTTTTTTTTTTTTTTTTTTTCTTCGTCGGAAGAAACCAGAGGTTTCAAAGCAAGTTTGGTTGCATGAACAAAGGCACTCGCTCTCTGGTAGCCTAGCAACGTAGGGAGTGACACGCTAACAGCCAATCATGTAACAGTATTGTGTTTGGTTGCGCCATATCGTTGTCTCGTGTTGGATTCTTCAATAACAGAAGCGGCGTGGAGTGATAAGTGGAAAATGCGTGAAGCAGCGAGCGCGGAAGTTCTTGATGAAACGGGAAACGTCAGCTCGCCAATATGGCAGTTTTTTGGATTTTATAAGTCTGACCGTAGTCAGACCAATGTCGTCTGCAAAGTATGCAAGACCATCGTCCGCACCGCAAACCTGTTTTACCACTTTAGCCGCGCTCACCCTTTGAAGCACAGCCGTATTCGCCAGCAACGTCCAACAACATCTGCAGCTGGAACCCCGCACAAGCAGCAGAGCACCACGGAGAGGTACTCTCAGTGTCTTATGACTGTAAAAGCTAAACGGTACAAATAAATAACGGAGGCAGTGGCATATCATATAGGCAAAGACATGCTTCCGCTGAGCACCCCCCCACCATGTACGGTTTAGGCTGTACCGTGACTGTTAGACGGAGAAAAATAATAACTGTTACTGTACTGTATCAGGTTTGTTTTTTATGTTACAGATGTAAAGTCTACCTCAGTTTTATTTCAATTTCTCCTATGTTTACAAAACACTGCACATATTTTAAAACACTTCATTCACCAGAAGTGTTCATTGTGATTTTAGACTTATGTTTACATTTGAATTATTTGTTTTCCATGGTTGTGTTGACATTTCTGCTTTTATAACTGAGAGGATTATAATCGCAGGAAGGTTAAGCTTAAAATAAAAACGTTTAAATTGAATACGGTACATTTTTTTCCTCCTGGTCCTTATTTTAAATAGGTCATAAAAAATATCAATAATTATCGATATCGACTGATATGAAACACTTATATCGTGATACAGTTTTCAGCCATATCGCCCAGCCCTAGATTGAGCTAATCATTGCTAGCACACCATATGATGCTCTGAGGAATGATGTGTAGCAAACCTCAAGGCCACACCTTGGCCGATGTGTTAAAAGAAGGAAGAAAATATGAAGCTTTATCGGCAGGGAATGAACACCTAAACCAGCTTGGCCTACATACTTCAGAAGAAATTCATGAAATACACAGAGGACGGGTATGCCAGAACTGTGGCACAAACCACAAACCGTGGCAGTGCCCTGCATACCATGACGAATGCTCTGCG
The DNA here is from genome assembly GCA_023631565.1 of Gymnocephalus cernua. Lineage (NCBI taxonomy): Eukaryota > Metazoa > Chordata > Actinopteri > Perciformes > Percidae > Gymnocephalus > Gymnocephalus cernua. The sequence goes on along the minus strand of CM042442.1, from coordinate 1,496,990 downwards.
TGTGGCACGAAAGGACACTGGGTCAGATGCTGCAGAAAAAACAGACTGCAACAAAAGTCGCTCGAATGCAAGGAAAAGAAGTAAGTCTCGTCCACCACAAAACAAACGCCAGTTCAATAAGAAAGGACACAGGGTACAGCATGAATCCAAAATGTATGTGGTTGATAGTCAAGAGCCAGAGGAAGAATACATGTACCAGAGACAATTCCACTCAATCAAAATCTGTGAAAAATGCATGCACAGCATCAACAGTGAATCGCCTAGAGAAGAGGCCTACACAACACTGAAAGTGAGACCACCTGATGTACCCGGCTATGGACATACACTTCGGTTAAAAATCGACACAGGAGCATCTTCCACTACGCACATTCAGACAGATGTACGGAAGTGACGCACGTACATATAAAAGACTGAAGAAAAATAATCTGAAACTATCTGCTTACAGTGGTCATGAGATCCTTTGTTTTGGAACCATCAACATTCCATGCTGTCACAAGGAGTCCAAATGGATAAATGCCAAGTTCTATGTCATGGATGTACCAGAACCAGCTGTAGTTGGCCTACCCACGAGTGAACTGTTGAATCTCGTGACTGTGCATATGTGGACACGGTTAAAGGGAAAATGGATGACAGCATGGAATGCAAACAAAAAGCAAAACTACTGAAAATAACTACCTGTGATGATATCAAAAGAGCATATCCGAATCAGTTTGATAAAATAGGAAACTTTAAAGGAACTGCAAAACTCATCCTGAAGGATGACCCTGAGCCATTTATAGACCCACCACATGCAGCATCCACATCAAAGACAAGCTCCAAGGTGAGCTGAACAAATTCGTGGAGCAAGATGTTGTGCGGAAAGCCGAACACCACACTGACTGGTGCTCCAGCCTGGCGTACAGCACAAAGGACGGATTCTTACGGATATGCCTAGACCCACAAAAACTGAATGCCAGCCTGAAAAGATGCCCACACAAGATACCTACGGTTGAAGAACTGAATCCAAAATTCGCAAATTCAAAGGTTTTCAGCAAGCTTGATGCGAAAGCAGGATACTGGTCAATACATCTGGATGAAGACTCACAAGTCTTGACGTTTCGCACTCCATTTGGTAGATACTGCTGGAAACGTCTGCCATTTGGACTAAATGTGTCTCAAGATTTCTTCCAGGCCAAGATGGACCAGATCCTGGAGGGGCTTGACGGCGTGGTCAGTATAGCTGACGACATAGCCATATGTGGAAAAAATGAAGAAGAACACGACAGAAACCTAATTAACCTGATGGAACGGACTGCAGAAGCAGGTATGGTGTTCAACAGCGACAAATGCACGAGAAAGCAGAACAGTATCTCATTCTTTGGCAACCTGTACACAGAGAGTGGAATTAAACCAGACCCTGCAAAGATAAGAGACATACAGAATATGCCAAACCCCCAAAACAAGGATGAACTGCACAGATTCATGGGAATGCTAACTTACCTAGCAACTTAAATACCAAAGTTTGCAGAGAAAGCGCACACCTTGAGAGGACTGCTAAAAATTATGCTTTGGGGATATGGGAAGCAGACCATCAGAAATGCTTCGATGACTTAAAATCAGCTATCACAGAGGATGCATGTCTGAACTACTATGACGCCAGCACACCCCTGACACTTGAAGTAGATGCACCACAGAAGGGCCTAGGTACAGAACTGGTGCAGAACAATAGGCCCATCGCGTTCGGGTCAAAGACTCTGACGGACTGCCAGTCAAGATACAGCAACAGAGAACGTGAAATGCTTGCAATAGTTTATGGAATGCAGCGTTACCACACCTACCTGTATGGAAAGTCATTCACCATAACAGATCACAAACCACTCGTCACTATATGCTCAAAACCACTGCATGCAGCACCACCCCAACTTCAGCGTATGCTGATTAAGACCCAAGGGTACAACTATGAAGTCAAATACTGACCTGGAGCAGAAATGGTCCTGGCTGACACTCTTAGCCGGTTACCAAACCCTGAAAACAGCGGCAACATCGAGCTGGATGAGCGCATAGACGGGATTGAAATAGAGTTTGAGGACCCAGAGAGGCACACCATCGCCATAATAAACTTCTCACCTGGGAAACAGGACGCTCTACGTAGCCAAACTGCTGATGATCCAAGGCTCTGTGCGCTGAAGGTATTCATTCATCAGGGATGGCCTGAAAGCATAAAGGACCTACCTAAAGACCTGCGTCCATACTGGTCTTTCAGAGATGAACTTGCTATAGAGTCAGGAGTCATCTTCAAGGGCAGACAGGTACTCATTCCAGACTCCATGACCGAAGACATACACAACTATACATGGGCCACGAAGGCATAGAAAAGACACGCCGGCTGGCAAGAGAAAGTGTCTATTGGACAAAGATGAATGACAACATTGAAAGGATCTGCAGATCATGCAATGTGTGTGCAGAGCATCAAGATGCAAACCCAAAAGAGCCTCTCAAACCACACGAAATACCGTCCAAACCATGGCAGTCAATAGCCTCTGACCTTTTTGAAGTCAATGGCCGCCACTACATATTGACTGTAGACAGATACTCAAAATATCCACTTGTAGATGAAATGCCCACTCCAGTATCCAGCCATGCAATCACGCAAAAAAATGCAGAGATACATGTCCTTATTCGGACGACCAGAAATCCTGACCGATACCGGACCACAGTACACAGGACAAACCTTCAAGGGACTTGTGAAAGAATGGGGAGTTAGACACATCACCAGTTCACCACACTATCCCAAAAGCAATGGATTTATTGAAAGGCATGTCCGACACATCAAAGCCATTGTGAAGAAAACACAGCAAAACAAAGGTGACCTCCACATAGCTTTGCTACAAGTAAGAGCAACACCTATTGACAGCAAACTGCCTTCACCTGCAGAACTTCTTTTTGGCAGGCCTGTCACCACCCTACTGCCAAGCCGAGCAGACGCAGGTAAAGAGGGACATCGACAGCACCTGGCTCGCAGAGCAGCTGTGATGAAGCAACACCATGACCACCACTCCACTCCGTCCTGGACAGCATGTGACCGTGTGGAACAAAGAGAGAAGGACATGGCATCCAGTAGTTGTCCAGCAAAAGTGCAACGAGCCACGGAGCTACATTGTTCAAACACCTAATGGAAATACGATTAGCCGTTGCAGGAGTCACCTACGTGGGCCGTACAACACACAGATGCAACAGACTGTGAAAAGAATTTGCTTTGCGGGGCCAGTTATGGTAATTGAGTGAAATGTTTTGAAATATGTGTAGCGACAGTTAATGTTAATCTTTGGTTGACACAGCTAGTCGTGTGTAATGCATTTTCTGATTATCTGGGAAGATCTGAGCTAAACAGGGGGGATGTTGTGATATCTTATTTTGGAACTAGATTGCCATCCTAGGCGGAGCGATATGCGCTACGGTTGCTGCCCAGTCATACTTGTATATGGCAGTTTGTCTTAAGGTGGAAGTAAAGTTACGTTGTATTTATCCTCAAGTCTTCATCATTGACTCCTCAATAACACTTCAGTCCCCAACCACCAGATGCTATCACCTTCCGCCTGAATAGCCTGCTCACCATTCAAACACTCCGCTTTGCAAGTATCAAGTTTGGCTTAGGCCAAATAAAGAACTTTCAACACTAAATCCTGTGTGTCAGAATCTGCATAAGCGTCTAAACAAAGCTAAAACCAAATCATAAGATTTTCCTTTTTTATCGTTTGTTTTTCTCCTTAAGTTGAAGGGAGGTCCGTTGTATAAGCCTGTGGCTTCCTGACGTCTCCTCAAGCATTTTTTCATTATCTAGATTTTTTGCAGAGTGGCATACCAATATAGCCGTATTTTGAAACGGAATTTTCAGTAAAACCATTTTGTTGGACACAACTCATGGAAAAAGTCACAACTTTTCATCATTAATGTACAAATAAATTGAAAATAACTATGGTGTATATATTTTTCTGGCAGAAAAGCCAATGGATATGTATGATATTATATATCATGTATACAGCTATATCAATGGATTGATATTGGAGAATTGGCGGTTACCAAACTCGTTCCAAAGATTCGTTGGTACTGGAGGTTCCTCGGGCTCATTCAGCGTTGGGCAAAACTATGTTTGTATACAATGGCTCTTTTACTTGGAATGAGTTTCAAAAGGAACTGAAGCTAGATGTTAGTTCCTAATTGGCAAGTTAAAGCCAACAAATTGTTGTTGAATGTAATCGTTATTTGTAATTGTGTGTTTTTGTATTTTTTAAATGATGCTGGACACAAGGCTCAGCTATGAAATATACCTGTATCTCAGTCTGATCTTTCCCTGTATAAAAAAGGTGAAATAAAAAAATATGGAAGTAAACATATTAGATTTTATTTTGAAGGTCTTGACCAGAAGTGGCAGTTGTCATCTTGATAGACTTCCACTATTGGCCAAAATCCAGGACAGCCCATCCTCTTTCTAAACCTTTCTCACTGTGCAGCGTAACCTGGGAGGCTCCACCACTGAATCACCACTGTTACAATGAAGCTTGACTTGAATCTACTTTTTTTCATTATCAGTACTGTCGAGGTCACTTTCCTACTGGAATATTGTCCAACTCATTGCCAGTGTGACTGGGACATCTACAGTGTGTCATGTTTTGGAGCTGAGGTCATGCCGGTTTTCCATTCCAGCACACATGAGGTGTAAGTAACCACATTCTTTCAAGTCTGATCTTAGGTTGTGACTTTATGTTGTATTAAGATTAAAAGGTCCCAGTGCTGTTTATTTTTGTTTCAGGTGGCTTGTGGGGACCAAGCTTTCTTCTATCCCTCAGAATGCATTCGCCAGTTTGGCCAACATTTCTCACATGTAAGAGTTTATTTTTTCACCAACACTGACCCTTGTCTTTCAAACCAGCATAATTGGCAAGAACAGAGAATGCCACTTACCAAAGAAAGCACTTACATACCTCCACCAAGCCTGCACAACATGTTAATTAGCACACTGGAAGTCCTTACAGATTGTAGACAAAAATCACAATTACTGTGAAAAGACATAAAGCCTTCTATGACTGTCGGTTGGTAACGTGAAACAAACAGCAGTCTCTTGTGTTAAAGCTTGAAGTTTTGTTGACCCATCCATCCACCCCAACATCCTTCCTACATGGATTTTCTCACTCTATAACAACGTCCCTCGTCTTCCTCCTTTGCTCCCATAATTACTATAGCTGCTAGATTTCACTGTAACTCAAACATATGGTGTGAAAGCTGAGACTCTGGCCTTAGTTAGTGACAGTACGATAATTATTGGGGGAGCGGGGCTGAATCGTATATTTGAATCTTATAGACCCTCCCCAGTGTTTATATAGATTTTTATTTGGACCCTGCCCTTGTCGTTGCAAAACCTGAAACAGTAGTAACCCTGTAAATTCCCTGTAAATTCTGTAAATTGCTGTGGCTCAGAACGTAAAGCGGTCTTCTACCAATCCCAGGTCAGTGGTTCGATGTGTGAATATTTGTCTGATGAGCAGGTTGCAGGCCTTCAGTGAATGAATGACCATCATGACTGTGTGAATGGGGTGAATGGTGCCTGTACTGTAGAGCGCTTTGAGTGGTTGCTAAGACTAGAAAAAGGGCTGAATAAATGCAGTCCATTTACCATTTGTCCACTACTCAACAAAATTGCAACCAATTAGGGTAAATACAGTAGGAATTTGTTCTGGAAAATACATAAAATAGCTTATAACTATCTAGTACTATGTCCGTAATTCAAACAAAATAGCTAATAACTACACTAAAAGAAGAAGTTGGATATTTCCTTGAAAAATGACTGCCAAGGCATGCATGTTGAGCTAGCCTTACCAGTAATTACTCAGTAATTATTTAAAGTATGCCTTGAAGGACTAATTGCCATTTTGGGACCACAACCTGAAAGTTATTGAGAGTAGTAGAGGCGATCATTTACCTACTATTTTCTAAGTATTGCTGCAATATTTAATGCTGAATATCCGCATTATTGTGTAGCGCAATTGTTGCTTGTGGGTGATTTTTCAACTGTTGTAATTTTTGTGTCCCTGGCATATTTATTTTATAACTCACTTTTGGTATTAGATCCTTTTCACTATTTTGTTTTCCACTGCAGATAGTACCACCTTCTTAAAGCAGAGGTCTTCAACGTTTTTTAAGCCAAGGACCTCTTAACTGTAAAAGAGATGGAACAAGGACCCCGTATTACATATATTTTATAAAATTAAGTTTAAATTAGGCCTACAATAACATGTAGGGTGACCTAAAGCCTTTATACATACCTTTTTGTATAAAATGCTAAGCTATTCAAATAATGAATTGCCTAATAATTGTTGCCGTGGTTTTATAAATCACGTTTTAATGTTAAACATACATGTGGCATGGCCTTATGGACTACTTTAACTATAGGCCAGTGAGCCCATCATCAGTGGGGATTTATATTTGCCAATAATATGTTGGATTCATGTTAAGACATTTTAAAATTTGAAAAAACTTTCAAAAATTAACAATATTTGGAGGCTCCCCTGCATTGACTCTGAGGACCCCCTAGGGGTCCTGGACCCCCTGTTGAAGAGCCCTGTCTTAAAGGAAGGTTGCCTTATAGGTTGCTCCATTCACTTTGATGACGTGAGAGTAGATAGATAAGAAAGCACCAAAGGGAAGGAGGAGTGGTTTAAGGAAGGTTCACGCAGATACATCTCCAGGAAGGAAAACAGTGTAGCAATTTATCATACAAATTTATTATAACCAATTAAATCAGATGTGACAGGGTTTGTTCAAAGTTTTCACAGAATGGAATTTAACATATTCACAACAAGTGGTAAAATCATGTAGCCTATTTAAATAAAATGAATGAAAAATAAAAAGTAGAGCACAAAGAAAATCTTGGCTAAACAGCTTGGCTATTTATAAAAACACCAGGTTTGTGCAGGATCTAAACTGGTTTGAATCGTAGCCTACTTAAAGAACAGAGACTACTTTGTGTCTATAGGTAATCACAAATATGACAGGCAGACTTCCCCAAGGCTCCATTCTGGAGCCTCTTCTTTTTACCGTCTACATGCTTCCAAGATAAAACTGGGGTAGTTGTTTTTGGACCCAAAGAGGAACAATTTAAAGTCAGTGTTCAGCTTCAATTGGCGATGTTAAAAACAACAGAGGGCAGTGTCACGTGACCGAATGGCCGGATAGACACGGGGCTCTGTATTGTACTGACGTATTTAACCTTTTAGAGATACCTAGCCAGAGACATTTGTGCTTGGCCTAGAGGAGAAGTGCTGTGAAAGCCAAAGATGTTGAAAAACTGAAAATTGGTGGCCTGACAAAATTCCTGAGATCTTCAGAAAGAGAACTGGTACTGCATAAAGCGAGAAGCAAGGGAAAGCTAACCTGGCAGAATAATACCATAATGCTACTGTATTTCCAGACTTCTCCAGAGCCACACAGATGGAGCATAACAAGTCCAAAGAGTGTAAGAAAAAGCTTCATGAGAGAGATGAGATTCAGAATCCTGTATCCTGTCAAACTCAAAATAGAATCCAAGGATAGAGTTAAGACATTTGAATGCCCCCAAAAGGTGATGGTATTCATAGAAAACATGGAGTGATTTGTTGGCGAGGGAGTTATAATGAGGCGCGGCCTCGTGTCGTTGTGGATTTGCTAATATGTAGCCTACTGCTGGCTGCCTCCACTTGGCTTTTTCTTTTTCCGACTTTCTCCTGGAGCTGACTGATGCTGATATAGGACATTGGCTTGGACACATTTTCTTTTGCACGATTCTGGTCGGACACTTTCTTTTCTTTTTGCATCAGAACATGGAGACAAAGAGGGTGGAGCAGAACGGATTATGGACCGATAAGGCGAACTTTAAAGAGAGTTGGACTGTGCATTGTTCAGGTTTGGGTGCGTATTTAGGATTTAGTTGTGTTTAGTCATTACCATTATGCATTTGTTATGTAGTCAGAAGATGGCTGTGATATTTTAATACATAGTTATGTCCACTAACTTAAGCTCTATACGTTTCTCCACCTGGAATGTTAATGGGCTGGGTAATCCCATCAAGAGGAGGAAGGTTATGTCCAGTCTTGAAAAAAACAAATGTGATGTGGTCTTTTTGCAAAAAACATATGTCGATTGTGGAATCTAAAAAATACGTGGCAGCAGGCTAGCAGAAGCAAGGGGGTCATTACTAGGGTTTAATCCCGGGAGACGGGATTCCTGGGAAATCTGATCAAGACTATTTCCTGATTCCCGGGAAAGGTTATGACGGTAAACGGGAAATAAAATAAAAAATGCAAGGAGTGCGTGTCTATTGTTGTCATACGGTAACGTTGATGCAGGTGACGGTGCCGTACCGTAGCTACGGTAATACAGACTCAAATCCATTCACCTGCAACAGTTGTTGGAAGCTTTTAGTATTATTCAGGCTCCATCCGTGGAGGAGGAGAGAGCGTTTTCTATCTGCGGCCAATTTGTCACGAAAATCCGCCTGAGCGCAGTCTATCAGCGCTCTCTGCTTTTTGAAAGCACACTTCCAGAAGAAAAAGAAAGAAGTATATATGTATCCTAAGTTGTCACGAGTTCAATGTAATGCTGATATTGCGGCAGAGTGTTTAGGCATTTTTTTCTTCAATTCAGTTTTACATACGGCCCTGTCTTTTTGCAGTGCACAGTTGTACATTTCTGTGGGTCGTTTTCTTTAATGTAGTTGAACTTCTATGTGTTTAAAAGAGAAATATGCCTGCCCTGCCCTAATAAAGAAATATTTGGTTAACTTTGAGTGCTTATTCCCGTTTGCAGCCGCTTACACATCTCAACAGCTACAGAATGGATTTTGTTTAACAGAATGGATTAGTTAAAAAAAAAGAAAAAAAAGAATAGATTATGGTTTACTTTAGCAGATTTTGTTAGTTTTTATAATGGATTTCTGAAAAATATTAGTTTTATAAGGGTTACCTAGATCAGAAGACAAGTCCCAGACATTCACCTGACATTTGATAATCAGCTCACTTGATCACGCAGCAGAATTGATCATTGCAAACTGTGTTGATGATGGACATAAACTGTGTTCTTTTGCCCTAATAATGATACAAATAATATAATGTCAGTTTGGGATTTGGGAACGCATATTTGAATGATATTGATACATTACTTGGGCTAAAAAAACAACAACAAAAACGCGAGATCTGCGGGATCTGATTCATCTAATTTTCGGGAAAAATATTAAACCATAGTCATTACACCGATAAGCAAGCACCCGTGATTTAGATTAAGTTTTAGATTTAGTTTTAACTTGATAGTGGATCCGGTTCTGAACTACAGTGGGGTTGCAGCATTACAGAGGATTTGTAAGACTTTGGGTTTGGTTGATATCTGGAGAATTCTAAACCCAGCTGGGAGAGCACAAGACATATTCTAGGATATATATTTTTTTTCAATGTCCAAATCACTGGCTTCCTCTGCTATAGGATGTGTGATAGGAAATATTGTAATCTCTCATCATGCATGGGTGTGCCCAGACCTGTTGCATCAAAGTGAGAGAAGTTGCTCCTATAGGTGGCGCCTTAACTCCTCTCTTCTACAAGAGCCAGAAAATATAGAATTACATGGTGATCAATTGGTCCTCAGTTTCATTTTCAGTGGTGGCATGAGAAGCCTTAAAGGCTGTGATCAGGGGATGCAATATACACCATGCTTCATTTCATAAGAGGAATAGAGCAACAACAGTTTTACAGCAACTGTAGATATTGCCAAGATTTTTTAAATAATTTTACACTGATCTCTATAGGTCATTATCTACCTCTACAGATGAAGAAATTTGTTCAATTCAATTAAAAAAAATGTATAGATTAAAATCATAACAAGAGTTATCTCAGGACACTTTACAGATAGAGTAGGTCTAGACCACACTCTATAATTTACAAAGACCCAACAATTCCAGTAATTCCCTCAAGAGCAAGCATTTAGTGGTGAGGAAAAACTCATAGAGCCACTAGGGCTTCCCAAACTGACAGAAGAATTCCTTGATGCAGATTTGACTATAGAGGAAATTAAAGAGGTAATGGGAGCCTTGCCTGCTGGTAAGGCTCCAGGGCCCAAGGGCTTCACAGCAGAATGTTTTAAAGAGTTTTGCAACTTACTGGCTCCACTTCTGTTAGAGGTATATAGAGGCAGTGGAGAAGGGCACACTGCCACCAACATTTTGGCATGACTTTGCTTCCCAGGAGACTGTAAGAATTAACGCCCAATTTCCTTAATGCAGTTAGATGTTAAGATTATTTCAAACATTTTGGCAAATAGATTAAATAACATTATTACTTCTTTAATTCATCCTAATCAGGTGGGGTTTATTCGCGGGTGTAGCTCTTCAGATAATGTTAGGTGTAATAATAGCTATTTCACTCGATGCCAAAAAGGCGTTTGATGGTTGAATGGGGCTATATGTTCAAAATTTGGAAATGTATGGGTTTGGTGGATTAAGGTGCTGTATAAGCACCTAGAGGCTGCGGTGCAAACTAACGGATTAATTTGCTCTTGGAAGGTGAACAAGACAGGGCTCACCTCTTTCTCCTTTGTTGTTTTGTTTAGCCAGAGAGCCTTTGGCAGCAGCCATTAGGGGGGGACTAACTTCCTAGGTGTAATGGTAGGAGAGGTAGTGCACAAATTATGCTTTATGCAGATGATTTTTTGTGTGAACCTAGTAGATCAATTCCTTGTCTACTCGGGATCATTGACTCTCAACATTTTTAGGTTATAGGGTAAATTGGTCAGTGCCCCGTAACAGCCTTCCAATCAGGTGCATTTGCAGAGTTTTCACCAGTGTGACTGGAGCAACGATCAAGCAAAAATGGTCTGTTGAGCCAGGGTTGAAATTCTGATCTGGATTGTAAATGGGAGGCAGGTACGTGCGGCGGGAGAAGGTGATGGTGGAATGGAGACCAGGGGCCTCATGTATAAACGTTTCGTACGCACAAAAAGCTTGCGTACGCTGGTTTTCACGGACACTTTGTGATGTATAAAAAAATTAACTTGACGTGAGAATGTGCGGGCCGTCCGCAAAGTCTTTTCTGGCTCTGTAACGTGGCGAATTCTAACTGAAAAGTGCCGAAAATCACCAAACATTACAAAATAAAGTTTCCACTTCACTTACTGGCATACCTCTGTGACGTTGTCTATGAAAAAACATAATTAGCCTATATCCGCAGATTCTGCATTAAAGTTTGATCATTTATGTGGATGTTTCACATCTTTCACACTATTAAAGGAATACGCCACCGTTTGTTGAAATAGGGCTTATCACGGTCTACTCTAGATGTAGATAGGTGGGAAAACGCATTTTTTGTCTCAGTGCATGCATTGTCTCAGTCCGCTAGCTTAGCTTAGCGTAGTGAATGGAATCCTTTGTTGCTGTTAGCATGTCGCGAGTAAAAGTGAGCCAACAACAACAAAACAACCTAATTACTTCTTTTTCGAATAGGGTCTTTGCCTAAGCGAGAGTGCGTCGTGGTCTCCGTGGTAACGCGGCTAAAAAAATGTAGGCAAAGTTTATCAAACTTGGAGCATGTAGATACAGCTTTAGTTGAGAAAAGAGTTAAAAACAAATGGTGCTGGGCATGAATAGAGGACAAGAGGAAAAGGGTGGAGATGGGAAGCCGTTTAGCACTTGGTGCCTCAAATTGAGGGAGCCGTGCGCTTGCTTCTGCACAATGATTCATTGTAGAATTGATATTATTGCAATATGTAAATCTCCATTAACTCTTTATTTAACACATGGTTGGAAGTAAAAATTGATCTAAAACTTTTTACTTCTTAAAAATGATGACTTTATTATTGTGTAATGTAAGAAGGACTTTAACTGTTTTGTCAAAATAACTTTAATCAGTGCATATTGAAACATTACACTGTCCCCCAAACTCCATCTGCATGCAGCAAAGACCCACCCTACTCTGCCTCTGCTCTGATTGGCAAGGAGGCTACTAGTTACGCTACTGGCGGACGGCAGGCCCGCTAGCTAAGAAAGCTAAAGTTAGTTCCAGCCCTCATGGACAGAAGAGTGGGGGTTTGTGTTTCAGAAGGACCATGCTGTGTGCACTTTGTCTTGAAAATGTTTGCTGAACATCAAGTGTTAAACGCCATTTTGAGACCAAACATGAGAAAACTTTCAAGGATGCGGCATATTCATCACGGCCAGAAATCATGCTACCAAAGCAAGCTATCACATTGCTTAAACCTGATAGCTTTGATGGACATGAAGTGGATTTATCTCTGATGGACTGGCTGGATATACAGGATGTGGAAATGCAGCTGATTGTGCTGAAGACTTCAACACTGTGCCGCGAGGCATGATCACGGAACTTGCATCTTCACCTGCTGGTACCAGAGAATTTTGCTGTCTCAGGAACATTGCATTGGCTTTGCTGACAGTCTTCACATCAACATATCTCTGACTGGGAACGATACAAAGAGGATTATCATAGGCCGCTGGGGCAGATGAACTAACACTAGTCTCGCTACTGTAAGTAGGCTACAATAAAACCTTCGTGAGTAAAAAGCCAATACTTATCAATGCACTCACCTGTAGACAGGCATAAACATGTAGAAAGCGATATTTCAATCTGCTCTGTCTGCTCAGTCCACTCTTGTCCACCACGCTGTTTTACGCAAACAATAGCACATTTTTTCACAAACAAGCTAAAACAAAAGCACTTCATATAAAGAAGGTTTTTGACCAGGGCCGGATTGGGACTCATTTTCAGCCCTGGAGTTTCATGCCTTAGACCGGTCCACTTTAGTTCACAACTAAAGGCTTAATTCATATTACTTTTATCCTATTCTCTTTCAATCGTGAGCTTTGTATATTCACTATTGTTTGATTAAAAACATAATGGGTCACTAGTAACACTTGGGCATAGAAAGTTGTTATATTGTAACTAATGTGATCACTGCAAAAAAAAAAAAAATGCTTTTCTTACTTAGTATTTGTCTCTTTCCAGTCCAAATATCTAAAAGAAAATCTTACATCAAGATGCAATTTACTAAACAAGTATAAAAAAACACCTCAAAATTAAGTGATTTTTGCTTAAAACAAGGCACATTATCTGTCAAAAATAATTGTTTTAGATTTAGCTTGTTTTAAGCAACAAGAAAAAAACAAAATCACTTAATTTTTTGTTTTTTTCAGAAAACAACATAATTTCACTTGTCTAGTAAATGTATCTTGAATTAAGAATATTTAGATATTTGAACTGGAAACAAGTAAGATACTAAGTAAGAAAAGCATTTTTTTCAGTGATAACAGCTTCCCTGTGTCTCACAGTGAGAACATTAGTCTCTTCACATCTGGGTCTCTTTCTGACACCAAATGACATGATTTACATTTATTTCTCACCACAAATATCCCCTTTTTACAAAGCTTTCAAATCAAGTCAAGTTAGTTTCATTAATGATTCATTGTTATTAATGTATAATAATCTCAGTTTCATTGAGCAGGGCTCTGGTGTGGTGGGCTCCTGACTGGAGCTCGGTAACGTTACCGGGCCTCGCTGCTCTTCACTGTTAGCAGCAAACCGGACTAGAGGCGGCTGCTGCTGAACAGCTACAAGAAAAAGGGAGTCAAAAGATAATCACGTCATCATTAACCTGCAGGCTGCACTCTGCGAGAAAATATTAAATAAAAAAGAGTGGGACTGCGATAAAATAATGAATAAAAAGAGTGGGGCTGCTGTGAGTGCAGGCAGCCATAGGGACAGCATCCATATTTCGACCCGGTGCCATGACAACAACGGCGCTCGCGGACAAAAAAATAGACCGGCCCACCGGGAATTTTCCCGGTGCTCCCGATTAGCCAATCCGGGCCTGTTGCTGACAGCAACTTAGGAGGTACAATAGAGGCGCAGTGCAGCAACGACATCTCCGCAGGAAACAATAGCAATATGATAAATAAATTGAACTCAATAATAATAATATTAATTAATAAATACCCAACAAATCATTAAATGATGAATGAAATTAAATAAAATATAAATTGGAAATTATAATTAATAAAGTGCATTTTTAACTTCGTTACACCCACCCCCACTACATTTTTTCAAAACACTACAAATTGACAATTCACAAGGGTCAGTATCAAGAAAAGCAACATCAAATGTATCCCATTAGGATGACGTGGTATGAGAGCAGCGCATATCTCTCAATCCAAAAACTGGCAAAAGGGTGCCTTTTTACACCCCACAAGATTCCAAAACATAGCATTGTGTAGTATAGGCCCACCACAGTAGAAAATAACCCATTACGGCCCAGGCTATCTGAATATGGTTCTAGTCAGGGAAAGCCTGGAGTGCATAGGTCTAGTCTTGTTAACAGTGTGTAGAGTGTCTGATGTCTTGTCTGCCTGTGTCATAGTGTCAAGAGTAGGGTCTGGCTGTCTACATGTGCTTGGACGTCCACAGCAGTCACAGGGCACAGACTGCTTTGTCGAAATGTCCTCAGGTGAGATAGAGGCGGCCTGGGAGTCAGATGTTACACTTGTCAAATCAGTAGCACCCGCCTCTGACAGACTCGGTACATACAACTGTGTAATCCATTCAAAAGTCCTCCTCTCAAAGTCAACAGGTTCTGGGTCAATCAAGGTGTTCTGTCCTTCTCCCACAGTTACAGGTGAGTGTCTGCCACATTCAGTATCAAGGCTTTCACTAGCTGCACAAAGAGATTCGCCCCATTTCCCAAACCGGGCTTCTCCTGCATCATCATTTCCTGGAGCAGAGGAGGTTGTAGCAGGCACGGACGAGGTAAGGTTCCTGTGTACCACCTTTTCCTTCCCAGTGAGTGTATCACAGATCCTGTAGGTGTGTGTCTCTTATTCATGTTGACCACAGTGTAGATGGTAGAGTCCCATTGGTCAGCAATTTTCCTTTTTCCTCTTTCTGTCCTGTTGGCCACAAGCACTGTCACCAAGGTAAATTTTAGATCCCTTCAATTTCCTGTTGTAAAGTTGGACATGCCTATCCTGCTCCTTTGCAGCGTGATCCTGGGTGATCATCATTGCTTCTTTCAGATCGTTAGCAAGACATGCCACATACTTATCATAGCTCATCACATCAGAGTCACGGAGGACAGTACGAAAGAGGACATTAACAGGTAGGCGGGGGACCTGGCCAAACATGAGATAAAAGGGGGGATAGCCCATTGTCTCATGGGCTGCACAGTTGTACATGAAAGTCAGAGTCTGCAAGCGTCGCGGGCAGTCTTTTTCTCCAGGAGGCAGTGCACGGATTATACCACCCAAGGTCTGGTTGAAACGTTCCACACTCCCATTTCCCATTGGATGGTAGGGGCTTGTGTGCAAAATACCCGAAGGAGCTCACTTATCAGCTGACTTTCAAAATTAGCACCTTGGTCACTATGGATCCTTTCTGGAAATCCAAAGACACAAAAGTACCAGTTCTATAGAACCCTCGCCACCTGCTTAGCTGTCTGGTCCTCGCATGGAAACGCCTGAGCCATCCTCGTGAAATGGTCAGTTATAACCAGAACATCAACAGACTTGTTTCTGTAGTCTTTGGCCGACCAAAAGTCAATGCAGACTAGCTTCAGAGGCCTGGTTGTTATTATGTTCTCCAGGGGAGCCCTTCCCTCAGGCTCGACTGTCTTGCTGACGATGCATCGCTGACAATGATGGACATAGTCCCTCACATCTCTGTCAAGGTTTGGTCAAATCTCTATCTCGCCAAGCTGAGGCGCCTAGACTGATCCTGTACAGCACACCATTACTCACAGTGAGCCAATCCCAGTGCTTCAAGTATCTTGTGACAGAGACAGACTCCTAAATCTTTCTCTCCTAGAGGGTCTCCAGTGTCTTTCAACATAGGACAGAATACAAGAGAGAGTCTTATCTTCTAACTACTTATCACAGATGTCCTTTTCAGTATAGGCAGGTAAAGCGTCCTGTCCAGGTGGAACCAACTGAGGTAGGTACTGCAAAACTTCCACGACACAGTCTCGGGCCAGCATTCCAGTCAACGTGTGACTGTAGCACAGCAGACACATCCTCCATTGTGACAGACTGAGCATGCATGTGAAGTGGACTGCATGTGGACTGGACATTGCTACTCACTGGAGAGGGTTTCTTGTGACCACTTGATGACCGGAAGGCATTTTGGACAGAAGTGCTAGACATATCCCTGACCACACTCAGGTGAGCAGTCTGTGGCCAACATTCTCCTTGACAAATGGGACACGACTCAGAGCATCAGCTATAACGTTCTGCTTCCCTGGGATGTACTTGATATCAAAGTCATAACTGGCCAACTTGGCTACTCAGCACTGCTCACAACAGTCTAGCTTTGGCTTCATCAGAATGTGAGTCAACGGGTTATTGTCCATCCAGACTGTGAATCTGTGTCCTTTCAGCCAGTGGCTGAACTTGTTGCAGATGGACCATTTCAAGGCTAGAAACTCCAACCGGTGTGCTGGGTAATTCTTTTGGGAAGGTGACAATGACTTGCTGGTGAAAGCAATAGGTCTGGCCCATGCTTCACCCTCCTGAACCTGCGACAGAACAGCACCTAAGCCTTCCAGGGATGCATCAGTTGACAACATGAAGGGACGGGTGAAGTCAGGATGAGCTAGGACAACACTGTGAACCAGGGAAGCCTTCAGGTCTTCAAAAGCTTGACTCTGCCACAGTGTCCAGTCAGAAACACAACTTCCTGCTTGACAGTTTGTTTTTTATTTTGTTTGCCTTTTCTTTTCACTCCCTTCAGCAGATCAAAGAGCAGCTTGGCGATGGCAGAGTATCTAGGAACAAAGTGTTGATAGTAATTTACCATCCCCAAGAAGGATCTTATGCGCTTCTGGGACAGGGTCACGCCATCAGGCTCCATGAGGTCGGCACTTGTTACTGATGTTCTCAACCTTACTAAGGTCTGTTGAAACACAATTTCCATCAATTATGTGGCCAAAAAACTTCACAGACCTCGTGAGGAAGAAGCACTTTTTAGGGGTCAACTTGAGGTTGTGGCTGCGCAGCCTGTCAAACACCATGTCCAGGCAGAGGAGGGCAGTCTCTTCATCAGGTGCAAACACCAACAAGTCATCCAAGTAGCATAGCAGACTTAAATATCCCAAAAATGCCGGTCCTCATGTGCATGGAGCTCCCAGGGCTGTTACAGAGACCCTGTGGCAACCGGTTGTTTTCCAATAAGACTCAAATAGTTTAGACTGATGCAGGATGTGCTTTATAACATTGGCTCCGAGTATCAACTCATCATGCTGTCCCTGAACGACAAGTGTGGGAACCAACATCTTACAGCCATACACTTCCATCTCCACTTCAACTGCACATTTGGGCTTGACACAAAGTTCGCCGCAGCCAATGAGGAACACATCCACATCAATCTGTCTTTGGTCAGTTACCACCCCAGCCTCCTTCAGTTTCATCTCTGCTGTTTCACTGATGCTACATGCCATTGAACCACTGTCCAACATGCCGCCAAGTGTCACTGCCCCACCCATTGCTACAGGTGTGTAGAAAAGACGTTCACTGTTGCCAACTCTGTGGATATGCTGATAAACAACAACTTCAGAGTTGTTACATGAGTCTTTCACAGCCGTGCAAACTGTCTCAGCATCAAACATGTCATCTTTTTGGGAGTCTATAGTGTGACCTGTACTGTCTCCCTCCGAATAAAAGTCAGCAGAGGTGGGTAGAGTAGCCAAAAATTGTACTCAAGTAAAAGTACTGTTATTTCAGAATAATATGACTCAAGTAAAAGTAAAAAGTAGTCATCCAAATAATTACTTGAGTAAGAGTAAAAAAGTGCTTGGTGAAAAAACTACTAAAGTACTGAGTAACTGTTGAGACTTATCACATCAAATGTAAATGTGTATATATATATATATATATATATATATATATATATATATATATATATATAGGAAATGTTTAAAGCATATGTAACCTAAAAGACAAACATTCACCTATCCACAGCAAAACGGAGTAACGGAGTAAATGTAACTCGTTACTACCCACCTCTGAAAGTCAGCTGGTTTTCCTGGGACTGTGATTGGGGAGAGTGGTTGGCAGGGCTATTCAGTTCTGGCGAAGAAATGGTGGTGTGGCTTGAGTCGCTACAGACTTTACAAAAAAGTCTTTCACGAGAAGCACACTGGAACCTCCCACCTCAACCTGGATGAGGAGTATTACGCTGCTGCATTTTCTCCATTATCTCCTGAAACATTTCGACCATACGAGATTTTGGGGTGAATAACACACATGTTGCTGGGCTTGGAGAGGAGAAGGTGAGGGGCTTGGGCCATGGTACTGCTTGGACACTGCCAGGGATGTTGATGGCAGACTGGGCTGCTCAGAGTTAACAGTGGCAATGTGTTTTTTTTAGCTGTGCAGCACCAGTGACTCCGCCAGTAGCCCTCCGCTTTCTCTGGTAATCATCAGTCCTCAGCTGAACATCATGTGAGGTCCACTCATGAATTGGCTTACACTTTAGGGTGTAGGATAGTTCTGGGTCAGGACAGTGTTTGACGAACATGAGAGCCACTTCACCATTCATGTCCTGTGTCTGCTTGCCTTGTCTTTGCAGGCCTTCAAGAGCCAGATCCGCTGCTTTCTTCAGTCTTATCCAGTAGTCAACTGGGTTCTCTCTGTGTCTGGGCAGAGTGACATAAAAGTCAGCAAGAGGGAGGCATGAGGGAGCATCACTGAAATAGTGGAGAAAATTAAAATATATATATATATATATATATATATATATATATATATATATATATATATATATATACACACAACCCCAAATCAGAAAAAGTTGGGACAGTATGAAAAACACACAAAAAAAGAAAGTAGTGATTTCTAAATGTACTTTGACTTGTATTTCATTGCAGACAATGTGAACACAAAATATTTCATGTTTTGTCCGGCCAACTTAATTTCATTTGTAAATATACATCCTTTCCTGTCATTCAGACCTGCAACACATTCCAAAAAAGGTTGGGACAGGAGCAATTTAGGGCTAGTAATCAGGTAAATTGGTTAAATAATGATGTGATTTGAAACAGGTGATGTCAACAGGTGATTGTAATTATGATTTGGTACAAAAGCAGCATCCAAGAAAGGTCTAGTCCTTTAGGAGCAAAGATGGGCCGGGGATCGCCAGTTTGCCAACAAATACGTGAGAGAATTATTGAAATGTTTAAAAACAATGTTCCTCAAAGAAGGATAGGAAGACATTTGTTTATTTCACCTTCAACAGTGCATAACATAATTAAAAGATTCAAGGAATAAGGAGGAATTTTCAGTGCGTAAAGGACAAGGGCGCAAGCCTAAGCTGGACAACCGTGATCTCTGATCCCTCAGGCGGCACTGCATCAAGAATCGTCATTCATCTATAAGCGATATCACCACATGGGCTCAGGACTACTTTGGCAAACCTTTGTCAAGTACCACAATACGTAGTTACAGCCACAAATGCCAGTTAAAACTGTACTGTGCCAAAAGGAAGCCCTATGTTAACAGTGTCCAGAAGCGCCGTCGACTTCTCTGGGCTCGGAGGCATCTGGGATGGACCATCACACAGTGGAAACGTGTACTGTGGTCAGATGAATCAGTATTTCAGGTATTTTTTGGGAGAAATGGACGCTGTGTGCTCCGGACCAAAGAAGAAAAGGATCATCCAGACTGTTACCAGCAACAAGTCCAAAAGCCAGGGTCTGTCATGGTATGGGGTTGTGTCAGTGCCCTTGGCAAAGGTGACTTGCACTTCTGTGATGGCACCATTAATGCTGAAAAGTACATAGAGATTTTGGAGCACAATATGCTGCCTTCAAGAAGACATCTTTTCCAGGGACGTCCATGCATATTTCAACAAGATAATGCAAAACCACATTCTGCACACTTTACAAAGTCCTGGCTGCGGAGGAAGAGGATACGGGTACTTGACTGGCCTGCCTGCAGTCCCGACCTGTCTCCAATAGAGAATGTGTGGCGCATTTTGAAGTGCAACAATGAAGGCCCCGTACTGTTGCCCACCTTAAGACTTGTTTGCAGCAAGAATGGGACAAAATTACACCTGAAACACTTCATCACTTGGTGTCTTCAGTCCCTAAACGTCTTTTAAGTGTTGTGAAAAGGAATGGCAACATTACAAAGTGGTAAATGCTTTACTGTTCCAATTTTATTGAAATGTGTTGCAAGAACCAAAATAGGAATTTAGTTTTTTTGAAAAAAGAAACTATACAAATCACGAGGAACACATTAAATTATGTGCTGCTGTATTGTCTGCAATGAAATACAAGTCAAAGTACATTTAGAAATCACTTTCTTATATAGTCTAGCCTGGATGTAACGAATGCACGGACTAGTTTTTCAGCATCGTTCTGAGACAGGATGTTCCTAATTTTGGCAATGTTACAAAGATGAAAAAAGGCTGTTCTTGAGGTTTGTTTTAAGTGAAGGATTGAAGGATATATCCTGATCAAAAATAACTCCTAGATTTCTGACGGTAGTGCTGGAGGCCAGGGCAATACCATCCAAGGTAGCTATATCTTTAGATAGTAAGTTTCGAAGTTGTTTAGATCCCAGCACAATCACCTCAGTTTGCTTGAGTTTAGCATCAGAAAATTGTGGGTCATCCATGATTTTACATCTTTGATGCATGCTTGAAGTTTAGCTAACTGACTGATTTCATCTGGTTTGATTGATAAGTATAATTGGGTGTCATCTGCATAACAGTGAAAGTTAATTGAGTGTTTCCTAATAATATTGCCTAGAGGAAGCATATATAAGGAGAATAGAATTGGTCCAAGCACTGAGCCTTGAGGAACGCCATGGTTAACTTTAGCGTTCTTGGAGGCTTTGTCATTAACATTAACAAGTTGAGATCGATCAGAGAAATAGGACTTAAACCAGCTCAGTGCGATTCCTTTAATACCAACTAAGTGTTCCAGTCTCTGTAACAGGATGGTATGGTCAATAGTGTCAAAGGCAGCACTAAGATCTAGTAAGACCAGTATGGAGACAAGTCCTTTGTCTGAAGCAGTTAGAAGGTCGTTTCTGTGCTATGATGCTTTCTAAATCCTGACTGAAAGTCCTCAAATAAACTATTGCTATGTAGGAAATCACATAACTGATTGGCGACTACCTTCTCAAGGATTTTGGAGAGGAAGGGAAGATTAGATATAGGTCTATAGTTGGCTAAGACCTCAGGATCGAGGGTGGGTTTTTTCAGAATAGGTTTTATTACAGCTACTTTAAATGACTGTGGTACATAACCTGTTAATAAAGACATATTAATCATATCTAATAATGAAATGTTAACCAGTGGTAGCACTTCTTTAACCTCGTTGGGATGGGGTCTAAGAGACAGGTAGATGGCTTAGCTGAAGAGACCTTTAACATTAATTGTTGAAGGTTTATAGGGTAAAAGCAGTCTTAGTATATGTCAGGTCTTGTCGTTCCTTCTAGCAGTCCTGCATTTGAAGGTGAACTGTTAGAAGTTGAGGGCAAGAGGTGATTAATTTTATCTCTAGTTATAATTTTATCATCAAAGAAGCTCATGAAGTCGTCACTACTCAGAGCTATAGGAATAGATGGCTCAGTAGAGCTGTGACTGTCAGCCTGGCTACAGTGCTGAAAAGAAACCTTGGGTTGTTCTTATTTTCTTCTATTATTGATGGGTAATAGTCTGATCTGGCATTTCTGAGGGCCTTCCTATAGGTTTTCAGACTTTCTTGCCAATCTAAACGAGATTCTTCCAGTTTGGTGGAACGCCATTTACTTTCAAGTTTTCGCGAGATTTGTTTTAGTTTGGGAGTTATACCAAGGTGCTAGTTTCCTTTGCTTCATCATCTTCTTTTTGAGGGGAGCAACAGAGTCTAAAGTCGTCCGTAGGCAGGCCGTAGCACTGTCTACAAAATTATCAATTTGGGGGGGACTGACAATGGTGGGGAGAAATACAGTTTTGCATGCCTGGGCAGATGTAAAGTGCACAAGCGCGTAAACAGATATGTGCAAATGTGCAATGGGGCATGACAGAGACGGTGGGGTAGGGTGTATAAAAACAATGCATGAATGATGGAGAATAGTTAGCACGTACAGTAATCGGACAGGAGCTTAGTCAGACGTGCTTTAAAGGTAGTTAAGGTAGTATAATGTTGTGGTTATGGACATTTCTGTTGGGATCGTTTGTATTTCTGTGCTGTTTTCTGTATTTGTTATTTCTTTATTTTATTGTTTATAGTTCTGTACGGTGGTTTTTGTTTCCTGTTGTCTCATTGTGATTATGTATGTTTTGTTAGTCCCTGTGTTCTCTGTTCTCCCTTGTTGTCTACTGTTGCGTCAGGTTTCTGTGTTTAGTTGGTTTCAGGTTTTCTGTAAGTCTTTCCCATTTCCTGTTTTATTTTGAAGGTTCTGTTTTCCCTTGTGATGTCTTGTTTTGCTTCCCGTGTTTTCCCGCCTGTGTGATTGTCTAATGTGCTCCACCTGTTCCCCAGCCCTGGTGTCACCTGTCCTGTGTTTGCTCTAGGGCTGGGCGATATGGCTGAAAACTGTATCACGATATAAGTGTTTCATATCAGTCGATATCGATAATTATTGATATTTTTTATGACCTATTTAAAATAAGGACCAGGAGGAAAAAAATGTACCGTATTCAATTTAAACGTTTTTATTTTAAGCTTAACCTTCCTGCGATTATAATCCTCTGTTATAAAAGCAGAAATGTCAACACAACCATGGAAAACACTCAAATAATTCAAATGTAAACATAAGTCTAAAATCACAATGAACACTTCTGGTGAATGAAGTGTTTTAAAATATGTGCAGTGTTTTGTAAACATAGGAGAAATTGAAATAAAACTGAGGTAGACTTTACATCTGTAACATAAAAACAAACCTGATACAGCACAGTAACAGTTATTATTTTTCTCCGTCTAACAGTCGGTACAGCCTAAACCATACATGGTGGGGGGGTGGTAACCTGGCTTCTCAACAGTGCTCAGCGGAAGCATGCCTTTGCCTATATGATATGCCACTGCCTCCGTTATTTATTTGTACCGTTTAGCTTTTACAGTCATAAGGCGCTGAGAGTACCTCTCCGTGGTGCTCTGCTGCTTGTGCGGGGTTCCAGCTGCAGATGTTGTTGGACGTTGCTGGTGAATACGGCTGTGCTCCAAACGGTGAGCGCGGCTAAAGTGGTAAAACAGGTTTGCGGTGCGGACGGTGGTCTTGCATAATTTGCAGACGACATTGGTCTGACTACGGTCAGACTTATAAAATCCAAAAAACTGCCATATTGGCGAGCTGACGTTTCCCGTTTCATCAAGAACTTCCGCGCTCGCTGCTTCACGCATTTTCCACTTATCACTCCACGCCGCTTCTGTTATTGAAGAATCTAACACGAGACAACGATATGGCGCAACCAAACACAATACTGTTACATGATTGGCTGTAAGCGTGTCACTCCCTACGTTGCTAGGCTACCAGAGAGCGAGTGCCTTTGTTCATGCAACCAAACTTGCTTTGAAACCTCTGGTTTCTTCCGACGAAGAAAAAAAAAAAAAATTATCGAACTTTTATCGAGCGCATTTTTTATTGATATTGATTACATGTCTATCGCGATACATATCGTTATCGTTTTATCGCCCAGCCCTAGTTTGCTCGTTACCTAGTTTTAGTTCCTGTGTTTCCTTTGTCTCTTGTCAGATCGGTTTGTCTGTTTTTGTATCATGCCTCGTCAGTTTGTTCCGGTGGTTTGTTCCTGTGAGTAATCTCTGTGAAGTTTTTCCAGTGTCTGTGTTCCTGTGGTTTTTGTTAACCAGATCTTTGTTTTTTGCATCATGCTGGACCTTAGTTTTTGCCTGCGTCTTTTGGACTCCTCTCTGTTTGCCTTCTGTTTTTTGGATTCCTTTTTGTTGGTTTCAACCCTGCCTTTGTGTTAAATAAATCTTCGAGTTCAATACCTTTTCCTGCCTGCCTGCCTCTGCATTTGGATCCACTCTTCCCTGTCCATCCGTAACAGTGTAGTGAGATAACTAACAGTTGAGTTTCTGTTTGACGTGAAGTGCAGGATCACTGCGCAGGGCAATCTTCACAACATCTCTGGCCTTGCCCATTAGATGGCTCATAATCTCCTCTGCTTGGTCATACACAGAAATATCCTGTTTCCTGATATGAGTTTTGGTCATGTCAATCCAGTCCTGAACTGAGAATTTATCAGTGCTGTCCAACCCAGGCTCACGTCAGTTCGTGATGGCATCATGAAAATAAATCTATTAGAGCGTGATACCATCACATAATTCTGAAGAATTACGTGATGGAGTCATGTTTTTTTAAATTACTGTATTTTAATGGGAAGCATATTTTGTGATTACAGCACGTCTCTTTCTGCCAGTCGGCTGCAGCAGAGAAGCTGGATACAGCTTTGCTATTATTGGTATTTTTAGCCCAATAACTGCTGTTTTTAATCAACATTTATTCACCAGATCTTATCATGATTTTTATGTATTTCTTTTAATGTTATTTCGATTTATTTGGGCCAGGGATGCTGGATGGCTTTATGTTTGATATTTTTTAAGCTATAATGCTACATCTATCAACATTTATTTAGATGTTATCATGGTATTTATTTCTTTATTTATAATATTATTTTGGTCTTATTACCGGTGAAATATTACAGTAAATAAGAGAACAGTAGGCTACGATATGAGCCGAGCTGGGCGCATTCAAAGCAGATATCCCACAATGGAATGCGGGCAATCATATCAGAGAATTGGGCAGCGATCAGCGGGTCTTTAATGCCATTATTGCCAGTATGAATGTGCCCAGCTCGGCTCATATCGTTGCCTACTGTTCTGTCTTATTTACTGTAATAATTAAATATTAATATTCATTTTGCACTGGACCGTGATCACCCTCAGTGGAACTCTGGTGGCTGCAACCAAAGTAGATACAGTAGGGCTGAATGGGGAGTGGAACGGCTTTCCGTAGACGGGCTTTGACACAACCTACCTCAACAATACAAAACAGTATTGTGAGGAGGAAACGGAAGCTACGGCAACTTAGGAGGTACAATAGAGGCGCAGTGCAGCAAAAACATCTCTGCATGAAACAATAGCAATATGATAAATAAATTAAACTCAATAAGATACAATTCACAAATACCCAACAAATCATTAAATGATTAAAATTAAATAAAATATAAACTGTAAATTTGAATTAATAAAGTGCATTTTTGCCTCCGTTACACCACCCACTGAATATGCGCAGTAGTGTTTATCTCGCTGGCCCCTGCCAGTGAGTTTCCTCACAGCCTTTAGACTTTACATTGTGGTAGCGTCACAGGTTTTTAAATCATTTTTCTCGGCTAGAGGGACATTTTTCAAATATCAAAAGTCCATAGATTAAAAACTCACAATAGAAAGAGTCATAACCGATCCTGTTTGCAGTTGGAGTTGTCCTGGCAGCAGTTTTACAGATGTCTCTTTTACAATTGTGGCCTATGGGGAAAATCATTTTTATGTTGCAGAGATTTTTTGTTGGACAAAATCAGCAAAAAAGGCTGAGCGTCTGTGGGGGCCTGATGTGAACAGTTGTCAGAGAAAGACTAACGCCGATATTAAACTCCTGGCTGTCTCCCTGCGTCCTTTCTATCTTCCCAGGGAATTCCCACAACTATTTTTTATCCTGGTTTATATCCATCCCAGAGCAAAAGCATCCTCAGCCACAGAATATATCAGAGAAACACTAGAAAATCTTGAAATAATATCTCCAGATGCCCCAAAACTCATCATAAGTCTCTTTAACCTCTTAAGAAACGCTTGAAATTTCATGCTTTTTGGTCTAAACGGCATACCCAAATTAAACGTGGTACAGTTCCAATATACTTTGACATGTCATATCATTGGAAAGGAAACACTCAAGTTTTTGTTAGTGTCAGAGTGATTCTAGGCTTTACTGACACAGAGCTACAGAGGCTAGAATAGAGGGTTTTTTTATTTCCGTCCAAGTCATACATCTGTAAAATGATTAAAACACACTGCTGTGAAGACATCTGACAGGTGACAGACAATTCACGACATTAACCACATGTCTCAGCTTACTACATAAAAAATCCAGAAGCCAAAAGACTCAAAAATTGATTTTATATGATTTTTTTTCTACAGATGTCTGTGGGAAAAAAGCCAAAAAAGTGCAAAATACAAAACTTCTCAAATACAAAAACACACCCACATCAATCACACACATACTTGAAATAACTATATACATAAATATATAGAAATAATTATAAATTGGTCAGGGAGTGCTTTGTATTATAACAGTCACTGTTTGTGCTGAAACACAGAGCCAGCCATCACAGGGTTAAAACTTCAATGGATTTCAATATGTCTATGGAATCGTCTCCTTATTGGCTACAAGGCTAGGGGCGTTTCATAGCATGGAATTTTAACTGGCTGAAGCAAATGTCGATCAAACCCAATGACCCCAATTCACTTCAGAGCCGTGGTTGGGGTTTAAGCCTGTCTACGTCAGGCCCCCGGATACAGATTGATTTATGAGAGGTCTTGTTTGATTCCTAAGGCGTCAGAGAATAAAATGGATGCGCTCATTGAGTGAGAAGAGAGACGTGTTTGAAGAGCCCAGAAGTGGAATCGCGTATCGCTTTTTTTGTAACTCAGGGTTTGTAAACTTCAAGATTTTGAGGCGAACAGCTCGTTTTGGAGTAAACTGCTTGGATATTCCATTTCCTTGGACTCTTGTGGATTTATGAAAACAAAGTTTTTGGGATTATATCACCTCTGTGGATAAAGGGACACTGAAAAAGGTATGAATGCACAGACACCAGCTGCGCAGTCTAATTCTGAATTAATTTATTTTCTTTAGCTTGATTACAGTTGTATAACTGCTATAAATCATATTATGCTTTGTGTGTAGGCTTAATTGAATCTTGAGAGGCTAAGCTTTCAATTGTTGTGTCGCATGACCAAATATTTTGAAGATGTAATGCTTTAAAGTTATAAAAACGTTTATAAGTGGAGGTAACAGCGATGCCACAGCCACTAAGTGTGCCGTACGCGGTACAGTGATCCTTAAAGCCCATCTTGCAGGTTTTATTTTCTAACGAATTTGTGCAATTAGCTTGTTGGTAATAAACATTTAAACTGTTACCCAACAATATCAAATACAATGGATATCACAAAACGAAATAAAATATGAAAAATTAGTACTATTTTACAGCGGTTTGCAATGATTCTCTTTTCCCCCACAATGCATTGCATTACGTCACGTTGGGGAGACGATAGACCAAAGCCCGTCTCGGTTCACGGTCTATGGTCTTGGTCGCTGCCACTGGTCTTGCAAAATATGACTTGGTCTCGACCGAGTCCATGTGGGATGCTAACGATCGGCAGTTAGCTTTGTGTGTAACGTAACAAAAACCCACCCATCTCGTTGGAGCGAAGCTTAGCATTTCATTCAATACAATGACGGTACAGCACTAACCACACAGGTCTTATGTTGACAACGTGGACGCAGATATAGGAAACCCCAAAGGCAGTCGTAATAATTAGCTATCTAGCAGTCTAGGCTAACGCTGTTGCGCTAACGTTAGCAAAACGTCGGCGTAGCGTTATGTAGCTAGCTGTCTAAACTTGTGAAAAGCCGAACAGCACCCCTGTCCAAGTAATAAATAAACACTAGCTAGGCAAATATGTTGTTACTGGAGCTAGTAGGCTACCATCAAAACGTGAGATATCTAATCGAAAATGTGTTTACAACCGTCGGGGGATTTCACAGGTGGGACCGGCAAGTTAGCCCATAGCTAGCATGATGCCTTCTAATTTCAAGATCTAGATAAGTTTACCAGTACTTATCTGAACTAACGACATGATCACTGACACTAGATATAAAGAAAACATTGACTAAAAACATTGAGTAAAAACACCTCTTCCTCATCCCAGTCAGTCACCATAGTTCTAGTGCTAGGCTGAGGCACGTCTCCCCAATGTGACGTTATCACCGAATTGTTAAAAAAACCCTGCTAATACCAAAAACCGACAAAAACTGGCCTTTAACACTATTTGGAGACATTTTTAACAATGATATACATATCTTGAGTGGTTTATGTACCCATTAATCAACATGTAAATGGGTGTATTTATATAGCGCTTTTCTAGTGTTAACGACTACTCAAAGCGCTTTTACATAGTACAGGAACCATTCACCATTCACATACATTCATACACTGTGGCCGAGGCTGCCGTACAAGGTGCCACCTGCTCATCAGATAAACATTCACACACATTTACACTCCGATGCACAGCATCTCAGGGTTCAGTGTCTTGCCCAAGGACACTTCGACATGGGACTGCAGGGCCAGGGATCGAACCACAAACCTCCAACCAACCCAACAACAAAAACAGTGGTGGTTAACCTGCAACATGGCCTTTAAGAGGTTTTAACCACTGCTCAGTTGATAGAACACTTAAAGGATTCCACCAGTATGTCATCTGCACCACCCGTTTGGGGAAGACACTTGACTGAAGTGCTATGGACTAAAAAGGACCAAAGTGAACACAGCTCTTGGACTAATTCAATTCAATTTTATTTATAGTATCAAATCATAACAGGAGTTATCTCAAGACACTTTACAGATAGAGTAGGTCTAGACCACACTTTATAATTTACAAAAACCCAACAAATCCCGTGAGCAGATATGTATTCCAGCATGTATTGCACAGCTCCATTGTCCAGTGTTGTAGTACTCAAGATCAGTCTTGGTCTCTCAAGACCACTTTTTGAAGGTCTTGTCTCGGAATCGACCACATTTTTACGGCATTATGTCTTGTCTCGGATAAAGAGTACTCAGGATTTTATTTCAAGACCAGTCAAGGCCACAACTGCAGGGATATCACCTTACTGCCTGTGCATTGTCTGATGTGTTAACATCATTATTGTGATTGGATGTAAATCTTCAAATGCAACCAATACCTTGACTCATTTCTAATTTGAAATTCAATACTGTTAACCTCCCCTCCCTGCGGCATTCACAAGAAAGTGAATATGTGAGACAGGAGAAGAAGCTCTAGCCGTCTGGGAGATGTCAGCCAAATCGTACCTAAACCATAAAAAGTTTATCTGCAAAACCACCTCTAAAAGAAGACACACAGCAGTGTGTACATTTTGTACTGTGACGCTGACGGACCACCTCAAATTTGTTTTGGCACTTAGAAAGGAAGCATAAAGAAAGGTAAGCTAACGTTAAGTGATGCTAGAATGTTATCAATCTGTCTCTTTACCAAAACTCTTCAGAAATTTCTTCACCCCTCACCCAAGGTAATTTAGCAAATATACATATATTATATATTTGTGTATATACTGTATGTTTCTGGGATCTTCTAGTTTCAGTTGTTTGCCAGCTAACTGTTATTTGCCACATAGGTGCTCAAGCTAACGTTACATAATTTAGTTAACATATTCGGATGTAATGTTTTGCTAGCTAAGGGCATGTGGTGATAAATTCTTGTTCCTAAGTTACGTTTTGGAATAAATAAAGGTTAAAAAAAAAAACGCTACATGCTTGCAGCAATGTTACCTCTCCCTCACTTGGGTCATTCTTAAGATTCTTATGCATGTTAAATAGTGACCTGTTGTTATTTTAGGAAATACTGCTACAATAAGCAGTATTTCTTATTGACTATGAGAACTTGTGCTGATACTATCTGCAAGGGAGCATGCTGCTTAAAGCAAAACTTGATGTCCAAAAAATTGTCAGAATAATGGCGCCAAATCTGAAAGAGTTTTTTATTGCAGGTAGGAATTTGACAATGTTATTAATAACTGAATTTAGCCGTTTAAAATTGATATACTGGAATAGTCCTAAAATGATGGGACATTTTAAGTCCATTTTTCCATCTAAATTTCTTCTGTGATGCCCTTTCTAACTACACTTTAATTGTGGATGCTTGCTACAAAACGTAATTTTAATTCACTTTATAGTGTTTGTTTGAGACCTATTTTCTAGGGTAAGTGAGTTATACACTGAAATTATATAAATGATTTAAATTTTGTTTACACAAGCTTTTGGCTCTGTTTTTTTCTAGCATTTGCAAAGTTTGGTGTCCCAGCTGTAACATAAGTTGTGAAAGTTATTGACAGTTCGGGGACTGAATTGGATGACGTTTTTGAGGATATCCCTCAACTGGGGTGCTAACCATCAAATATGACACAGGTTTGTTTCCGTTAAATTTGTATTGTTTAATTAATGGATAAGTTAGTTCTTTGTTTTATGAAGCTCATGGTGTCTATTAAATAAGTGTCTTAGATAAGGGTTTATGAGGGAACTATATACAATATTTTTTCTTCTTTCTGCTTCTCAATTCATGATTAGAATCTGTGTCCATGGTGGCCTCTCCTGAGCTCCCTTGATACCTTGGACTCTGAGGATACAGTCATCATTTCAGATAGCCCCTCCAGAAAAATGCCAGAGGCTGGATACAGAAGCCAAGCAAGTAAGACAATTATGACAATTTAAATTGATGGCGAGAGTGGAACTGGGTACTTGGCCTGGAGGATTAAAACTATTCAGAGAGGCATTGCTAAAGACAGGCGATCATCATTTGGAGGCAATATTGGAAAATATAAGGAACAAAACAGTCGCTAGATCAATAATTGTTTCTCAGTCAAATAATATATTGTGTAACTACATACTTCAATTCTGCTAGCTCTCTCCCTCTTAGCAAATTGAAAATAAAAATGCATCAGAGACCTACAAAGGACTGACTTTAGGGGGTGTTGCCTCAACACTGACTGGTGTGTGTGACAAACTGGCCTTGCAAACTTTAGGGTGATTTAAAACAGTATATGGCATTTGATGGCATTGATACATTTCCAACCCACAAAATGCAGATTTTCATAAATTGTGAAGAAATAATGTCAATATAAACACCAGCATTGATGCGTTTCATAACAGCACATTCATATAATTTAGTTTACAGCTCAAAAAGTATGTTTTACAGTAGAGTACCTTCTTTAAAAGTTGACATGATTGAAATGTTACCATGTTATGTAGAATCAGCCAAAGGATCATTTGGTGAAGACATGTCTGGAGGACCGTCAGACAAGAATCCCAGTTTGTTCCAGAGACTGCCCTGACTGAAGATGAGTGCAACGAAACAATCTCACTGATGAAACATTCTGCTGAGGACAAAATCTAGAAGAAAATGAAACTGAGGTTTGTGTATCGCCGCAACATGATCCTCGACCCCCAGCAGTCAAGCAACATACTGTCTGAGTTTCGACGTTTTAAAGATGTCAAAGCTTGATAAATATGTATGACAAGTGAATTTGTTTTGTAAGACGGCAGTCATTGTAGTAATACTCTAATAACTAGCACCCATTACCTTTGATTGGCTGTCAAATAACTGAAATTGTCACCAACACCACCCCACTCCAGCTTAAACAGGATTTTGTTCCAATGTTCGAAGAAGATACCTTAAGCAAGCTTCTGTCAAGGGGGTGCAGGGATAGAGGACAGGGAAATGCAGGGAACAAGGAGGCAGGCAAAAAGGAGAGTGTCTGAAGTGAGGGTTTATTACAAGAAGGCAAAGTACAAACCAAACTCAAGGTGTCCAAAATTAATGTGCAGCAGAAAAACCAAAGGAATCCAAAATGAGCCAGGCAAACACAGGGATTCCAAAATGTAGAAAATCCAAAGATCAGGGTATCAAGA
Source organism: Gymnocephalus cernua (assembly GCA_023631565.1). Taxonomy (NCBI): domain Eukaryota; kingdom Metazoa; phylum Chordata; class Actinopteri; order Perciformes; family Percidae; genus Gymnocephalus; species Gymnocephalus cernua. The sequence continues at coordinate 1,465,239 of CM042442.1, read as the reverse complement.
ATGGGAGCACAGACAGGAACAAATACAAAACGATCTGACAAGGGACAAAGGAAACTCAGGGGGCTAAATAAACTAGGTAACAAGAGGCAGGTGACACAAGGGCGGGGAACAGGTGGAAAACATCAGGTAATCACAAAGGCGGGAAAGGACAGAAAGTAAAACTAGACAACACAAGGGGAAACGAACAACCTTTCAAAATAAAATGGGAAAATTGGAAAAAACTAACAGAAAACATGAAACCAACTAAATACAGAAACTTGACAACACTAGTGTACACCATACACAATCACAATGAAACAACAGGAGACAAAAAACACAGTACAGAACCATAAACAATAAAGGAAATACAGGAAAAAGAAACAGACACCACATCAATATACAAAACAGCAACAGAAAAATACACAACCACAGCTTCTGGAAAGGTGGCCAGTCACGTTCAAGAAAAAGATCATCAAACAATGCAGAAAGCTTCCATCCACAAGTGAGCTTGAAGAACTCTTGCTGGCAGCTGATCCTCCTGAGGATGGTACTGAATTGGATGTTGACTTTGGTAAGCTGCTTGTAAGCCTACTTTTCGTGTTGTATTGCACTAAATATATCAAAATTATGTGTAAACATTTACATATCAGCATAATACTAAGAGGCTGGATCTGTGAAAAATTTACAAGGACGTTCTGTAGCAATATATTGAACAAAACCTTTGAGGTTTGACTCAGCCCGGTGGATGTTTTAGTTGGAGAACTTCTTGTGATATAGAACTGCTGTCTGTCTGTGGGGTCTTTCGTAAAGAAAACAACATAACTGAAGTGTATTAACATTGAACTTGCGTTGTTACAGGTTGGGACAGTGATCTGTCAACGGTTTTTCTGCTGTTACACCTGATTCCACCCTCTGCTCAGGGTTGGAAGAGACCAGGAAAGGTTTCCGCATCCCAAGCAGAGAAACATCTTGTTGTATTGAAGAAGGTTTGAATTTTTTGTAATTTGTGGTCAAGGCCGGATTTACCACCGGGCCGATTGGGCCGGTGCCCAGGGGCCTCCGACCTCTAGGGGGCCTCCAAGACCCCACAAACTGTGTGGGCTTTTTTTTTTTTTTTTGCTTATTAAATTAAAATAAAATTCATTAATGAGTGTTTGTTTGTGTGTATGTGTGTTAGCAATAATTTATTTACACACAAAAAAAGTATCATGATCAGTTTTTGTCTGTCGGCTGTGTCTGATGATGACAATGAATCAGGTTACCGCGGAAACTGTTGATAGCGGCAAGACAGACGGTAGAAGATAGTGTGGGAAAAAAAAGAGAGTTGAGGACATGGAAAAAACAAACATGGATAAAAAACGGTGGAGCAGTGGAGCCACAAAACGAAAAGCCAAAAGGGAGAAGGATAGCAGAGAGGATGCAATGAGAAGAAATATGCCGACCATCTCCACTTTTTTAAAAGTCGGCTCGACACAAATAAAGCGCCTGGCGGCGCCTGCTGTGATGCTAGCGAAGAGGAGTTCAGCATCACAGCCTTGCTAATATTTCAGATGAACCTGTCTTACCTGAGCATCAGCACCAGCACGAGTCGCACGACAATTCAGAAAACCACAGCCCGGCTGGAGTGACAGACACCACCTGTCCAAGTGCCCCCCCGCCCCAGCACAGTCCCCGACTCCCCTTGAGACCGAAACCGCTGAAGGCGGCAGAGACCCGGCGGTGATGGGTAGGTTAACGTAGGCTACATTACCAGTTTGACAGCCTCAAAACGTAGGCGAATCTGTTAGCCTACTTTTCCCCTTATTAAAAACATTGATAGGCTAATTATAGATGCCTCGGCGCCGAAGCCTTCCGAATCTGCGTCCACCAACCCACCTAAATAAATATGATTTTCTGATTTAGCTAGAGCCCAGCTACTCTGACCTGTCCCTGTATGATATGTAGCCTTTTAAATCATGTAACGTTGTTGTATTAATGTTGACTGTTCATTTTTATTATCAGATACGCGGTCTAGGCTTATCAATAGGATAATAGGCCTATGTGGGACTCATTCTCTAGCTGAGTGTACTTTCACGTAATAGGCCTATTTCACATAATATTTTAAAAGTTCGTCTTTTGCCGTCAGTTCACTGCGGAGAAGTAGCAGCCTGTCGCCGGTTGTGGTTTTTGGCTCGGGCGAAGCGGACACACGGGGTTCGGCACGAGCTGTGTGTGTGTGTGTGTGTGTGTGAGCCCGTCCTACCAAAGCAGAGAATTAGCTACACACATTAGTTCATTATAGGTTAAGTCTTAAATATATTTGGAATATGCATTGAAATATTCCCATTTTACATGAAAAAAGTTACTCTCAGTTTGGTACATTGCATAGCATTACTGTATGTGTTGGGGTACATTTTCATATCATTCATATACAAGTGGACACCTGAGTATTACCCCCATATTGATATAAATACACCCAAAACAAGCTTTTAGGGATATTGTAGTCAAATATAGTGATTGTATTGTTATAATGCAGCAACAAAGTAATCTGTATTTTCTGTCTATAAAAACTACTAATCAATTAAAGGTTAAGGCTGGTGATAGTCTGTATTCTTTTATTTTTTTATTTTAATGTTATGTTGTCATTACATTTCAGGAAATTATGACATAGAATAAAATAGTTGCCACAAGTACAGCTTTCCTGTAAGTCAGGGGTGTCGAACTCAAATACACAGTGGGCCGAGATTAGTCAGGGGCCAGACTGGTTCAACGGTCATTGAAAACTTATTGTACATATTGAAACTGAAACTAACAAGGCCTATAGATTATTGCCTATAAAACATACATTAGGAAATAAAAGAAATATAAATAAATGTGTTCATAGTAAGTCAGATGTTTATTAATGTGCATTATTATTTGCTTATATTTCAGAACCACATCCAACTTCATGTTTGAGTTGTAAATAAATCTCAAAGTCAGACAGGTTCAAGTTCTTACTGGACACTCTACAGCCGGCCAGTGTTATAGCCAGTTTTCAATAGTAAATAAAAACTGTGATCATTTTGGTCACTATAACCGTGAGGTCATACTGTTACATCCCCATGACTGTAGTTATTGTTAGTTATGTTATTAGGCTGTATCTTCATAGATTTTAATCTGCTTTATTGCAATACATTCTGTTAATTTTGTTCTGTGATAATTCCCATTTTGTCTTTTGTTTTATAGATATTTATAGATCTCCTTTGCTGTTACACTTAACATCACAAGAAATGGAGTTGGAGAAAGTGGTTTTGTTTTAAACTAAAGAAAAACCCACTGCTTCCTTTTACTGTTTCTAAAATGTAAGATACTGTGTGAGTTTGGGCCACAAGTTCTGGGAGGGGGGCCTCTAAGATTTTGTGCCCAGGGGCCTCTGCTTTCTAAATCCGTGCCTGTTTGTGGTATGTGGTTTTGTAATTAGGGTACAAATATTCTTTCAATATTGATATTCAATACTAGTAGCGTATTGGCTCTTTCTGCATATTCTACAACTACTTGGCCATTAACTAGAGTTTTCCCTCATTTCTCTTCGCAGACTGGAACAAGAGCACCTCGATGCCATCACTACTAGTGCGCAGCCCTATCTCCTGGCTGTTGGAATTAAGAAGAATGCAATCCACCAGTTCTTCATTCTCATGTATCACCATACCTTGCAGGCCAACCTCTTCTCTTGTTGCTTTTGATGAACTATTTAAGTAGGGCTGCAGCTAACGATTATTTTTGGAATAGAGTATTCTAACGATTATTTCATTGATTAATCGAGTAATCGGATAAAAAATATTTTTGCGTTATTACACAACAGTACCAAATTAAAGCTGCAAGCAGTGTTGGACGGGCCCTCATGCCTCTGCACGTGTCAGGGTTACCGGCGGACGCCGCTCCTTGCAACTGTGCATTTGTGCGCCACTCAAATACTGCAAATTGTCACCAATGAAAAGGGAACTCCCTGCTGAGTTCAATGATACCTCACACAAGACTCTACGTCATACAGTTCATTAGATGTGAAAAGGGGTGTGTCCAAAGCATAGGGGTTGGGGCAAACCTTTACCAATAAAAAAGGAAGTCTGCTGAGTTCATTGATACCTCACATAAGACTACCTTCAACGGGTCACCAGTTATGAAAAAGGGGCGTGGCTTAATAATAGGGTGTAGGCCTAAACATCACCAAGGAAGAAGGAACTCTCTGCTGAGTTCAATGATACCTCACACAAGACTCTACCTTAAACGGTTCAAATGTTATGAGTGGCCTGAGTAGGTGGGCGTGGTTTAAGTATATGGGGCGGCTTTGTATCACATGTAGACCACACATTATAAGTTTCATATAAATGTGATGATGTTTGTCATATAAGGCAGATTTCATGTTGCCAGCGGGGGGCGCTATGACCAAATGTAAATTTTGGCCTGTAGGTGTCCTCAGGCCTGGACCCTTGTCAAACATGAGAAATTTCGGGCGGATATGACAATGTACACAAAAGTTACAACTTCGGACTTCCTGTTGGGTTTAGGGTAGGGTATGGCTCCAATGGCACTTTTTGTATGTCTTGACATGCTACGTATGTGTACCAAGTTTCGTGAGTCTACGTTAAGTGTACGTTTTTTTAACTTTGTAGGGGGCGCTAGCGAGCCAATTTTGTGCACATATTCCCGAAACCCTTAAAATACGTACATTTTTACCAGACTTGATGCGACCGCCAAATTTGTTGAGTTTTTGAATATGTTAAGCCCCTCAAAAAGGCAATTAATTGCGCAGAAGAAGAAAGAATAATAATTCCTTCACTTTCAATAAGGCCTTCGCCGCTGTCAGCGCTCTTGCCCTAATTAAAGCTGCAAGCAGCGATGAACGGGCCCTCGCCTCTTGCAGGTCGGGGGTGCTGGCACACGGCAGTCTTTGTGCGCGTGCATTTGTGCGCCACTCAGACACTGCAAATTGTCACCAATGAAAAGGGAAGTCTCTGCTGAGTTGAAAGATACCTCACACAATAGTGTACCAGAAATGGGTCATTAGGTATGAAAGAGGCATGGCTTAAGCATATGGGGCGGGGCAAACCATCACCAATTAAAAAAAGGGGGCGGCTCAATATCACATGTAGACCACACATTCTAAGTTTCATATAAATCGGAATAACTTTTGCCAAGATACAACCGTTCCTGTTTCAACAGCCACCTACAGGAATCCTCTATAACTTGCGCATTGTTAGCTATCAAAATTCTTTTGATAACTTTTAGTCACGAGGGTCCACCGAGTCTACATCCAAGTTTTCGTGCAGATTGGACTCATGGCCCAGGAGGAGTTAGACAAAAGAGGTTTCCCATAATATGACATATATTATATGTCATATGTCATAGGTTTTGTGTCCATCAGAATAGCTATTGCCAAGATACAACTGTTCCTGTTTCAACACCCACCTACAGGAAGTTTGTCCTCCATAACTTGCACATTGTTTTAGCTATCAAAATTCTTTTGATAACTTTTTGTCAGGAGGGTCCTCCGAGTCTATATGCAAGTTTTCATGCCAATTGGACTCACGCCCCAGGAGTAGTTATCCAAAGTAGGTTTCCTATATATATATATCGATATTTTGCTGATTTATTTAAAAAAATTAAAACGGCGCCATCTAATGGCCGATTGCCGCCAAGTTTGTAATACTGCATGTTCTAACCAGCGCTAGTACGTTAAGCTAACATCAATACAGGTACGTTACCTCGTGTCGGCTGGGCTTGGTGAGCTGATAATAACAACAGGAGGTTTCCAGCTTTGTAGTACACACATTGTACCTTGTTGTCTTCTTTTTTCAGTTTGAAATTATTCCAAACTTTTGACATTTTTTTGCCTTTTCCTGGCGGTATCTTGGCTCTCCGCCATCCACCAATGAATGTTGTGTCCGTCGTTAATAGCAGTCTGTGTGAAACAATGACCCTAAGCTGAGCAGGCCGCATAACGCGACTGATTGGAATTCAGCGAAGCTTCGAGGCAGAAAATTTGCCTCAAAGCTTTTTTGTAATTGAATTATTCAAAGTATTCGAGTAATCGTTTTAGCCCTATATTTAAGGCACATTTTGTGTTTGGCACAGCCTACAACACCATGCTCCACAACATGTACACTTTCATCCAAACCACAGTGTACAACATCGATGTTGGCAAGGTCAAGGAGAGTCTTCGTGTTGCTGAAGTCAGGGCGAGGTTGCTTCATTAGTGCTTGAAGTTTCTCCTCGAACATGAAGTGTTATGTTTGTCAAGCTGAGTTATCTAGTTCAGATATACTTGTTAGGCATTCATGGTTACTTACCTGGAAAAAATCTCAGGCATAAATGTGCTCAGACTGGATGTGTTTGGTACGTTTTCTGGTTTTAGGAAACATTTAAACATAAAACACACTGAGTATATTGACCAACAGGTTGACCCTGATGTTTATTTAAGCAGCATTGGAGAGGCAGTGACCACTAATGTAGAGGAGACAGCTACAACGTCACGGACAGTTAATGAAGACGAGGTAGCCACAACATCTACTCTGTAGAAAAGGTCCAACAGGAGCACTCTAGATATGTGTGCCTCTGCTGTTGCACTAAAAGCAGCTGGATTAAGTCAATCTACTGTAAATAGTTTTGTTTCCTCCATGGAAGAAGTGTTTTTTGAGATTGATAGTCAAGCTACAGATGCAGCTTTGCAGTGCTTATTTCCACAGGACACGAAAAATAAGAACAGAATAGAACAATCGTTGCAAAAGTTGGAAAACCCCTTCACACCCTTAAATTCAGAAGCTAAATGAAATAAACAGAAGAGAAATGGGGAATCATAGAACCTGTTGAAAAGTTGCTTTGAACAAGATTTGACAGCAGAAGAAACAAAACAACTGGGGCATACAATCAGGTCGTTGTAACTGACAAGTTTGCATATATTCCTATTTTGGAAACACTAAAGGCAATTTTTCAAAACCCAGAACTTGCAGACATGTTCAAGCCCAGGCACATGCCCAAGGAAGGTGTGTATGCAGACTTGAGAGATGCCTATTTATAGAAAACGATGCCTTACAGATACAGCTATTTTATGACAACTTTGAAACAGCAAACCCCTTGGGGTCTGAAAAGGGTATACACAAATTAGGTGCTATATATTTTACATTAAAGGAGAACTCCGGCCAATTGTTACGGTAATCTTGCTAAATATAACTATGCGAGACCTGTTTATAGAAAAAAAACAGCAGAATCGGTGTTAGTAACACAGAGCTGCTGCAGCTAATGCCCACAGCTCCCACTTAGCTAAAACAGGCCGCCGGTCGGAAACTACCACACCGATCCCCACAGCCCACCACAAAATGGATATATATCATATATATCCATATAATTGCTACAAATATACACAGGACTGCTGCATGATGATTATTACCGAGGCCTGACTGAACTCAGTCATCCCAGACGACAGCTAGCTAGCTAGCAGCTAACAGGGTAGGTGAATGCTGAAAACGCATCTTGTTGTCATGTTAAGGGCCCTGTTCATGTTACACAGACATTTTAATGGCATTTTGCGTCTGTTAAGATACACAAAGGCACTATTTATCTTATGCCCCCAAAGCTGCCGTTTTAGCTAAGTGGGAGCTGTGGGCATCAGCTCTGTGTTACTAACATTCAGCTATTTTTTTGCTTTTTCTATAGAAAGGTCTCGCATAGTTATATTTAACAAGATTACCATAACAATTGGCTGGAGTTCTCCTTTAAGGAATTTTACCCCAATCTTTAATTCATCGATTAATATTCATTTGTGTGCTCTTTTCCATGCACAGGACATCAAGCGTTATGGTTTTAATTTGATACTTGAGCCACTTGTCAGTGATCTTAAAGTACTCGAGACAAAGGGACTGAAAGTACCCAGGTTGAAAGACGTGATTCACGGTACCATAGTTCAGCTCACTGGTCATAATCTTGGGTTGCATGGTTTGTTTAGCTTTGTGGAGTCATTTGGGGCACGGTATTGTTGTCGTTTCTGTCTCCTTGAGAAAGATTGTTTGCAAACTGTGTTCTGTGAAGATGATCCAGAAGTTGTACTACGAACTGTCGAGATGCACAAACTGCATTGTCAAACTTTACAAACAGATCCAACACTACCTCATATATAGTTAGGTCCGGAAATATTTGGACAGTGACACAATTGTCATAATTTTGGCCCTGTGCGCTAACACAATGGATTTGAAATGAAATCATCGAGATGAAATAGTAGTGCAGACTTTCAACTTTCTTTTGAGGGTATTTACATCAAAATTGGAGGGTTTAGGAATTGCAAACATTTTCATACATAGTCCCCTAATTTCAAGGGACCTAAAGTAATTGGACAATTGAGTCGAAAGCTGTTTTATGAGCAGGTATGGGCTATTCCCTCATTATTTCATCATCAATTAGGCAGATAAAAGGTCTGGAGTTGATTTCAGGTGTGACATTTTCATTTGGAAGCTGTTGCTGCGAATCCACAACATGCCGTCAAAGGAACTCTCAATGCAAGTAAAGCAGGCCATCCTTAGGCTGCGGAAAAAGGAAAAATCCATCAGAGAGATGGCAGAAACATTAGGAGTGGCCAAATCAAAAAGGCCCGCACGTCCACGGAAGACGGTGGTTGATGATCGCAGGATCCTTTCCACGGTAAAGAAGAACCCCTTCACAACATCTAGTGAAGTGAAGAAGACTCTCCAGGAAGTAGGCGTATCATTATCCAAGTCTACCATAAAGAGAAGACTTCACGAGAGCAAATACAGAGGGTTCACCACAAGGTGCAAACCATTCATAAGCCTCAAGAATAGAAAAGCCAGATTAGAGTTTGCCAGAAGACATCTAAAAAAGCCAGCCCAGTTCTGGAACAGCATTCTTTGGACTGGTGAAACTAAGATCAACCGGTACCAGAATGATGGGAAGAGGAAAGTATGGAGAAGGCTTGGGACGGCTCTTGATCCGAAGCACACCACATCATCTATAAAACATGGTGGAGGCAGTCTAATGGCATGGGCATGCACGGCTTCCAGAGGCACTGGGTCACTAGTGTTTATTGATGATATGACAGAAGATGGAAGCAGCCGCATGAATTCTGAAGTCTATAGGAACATTCTGTCTGTTCATATTCAGCCAAATTCAACAAAGTTGATTGGACGGCGCTTCACAGTACAGATGAACAATGACCCAAAACATACTGCAAAAGCCACCCAGGCGTTTTTCAAGGCAAGAAGTGGAATTTTTTACAATGGCTGAGTCAATCACCAGATCTCAACTCGATTGGGCATGCATTTCACTTACTTAAGACAAAACTTAAGGCACAAAGACCTGCAAACAAACAACAGCTGGAGACAGCTTCACAGCATCACAAAGGAGGAACTCCAACGTTTGGTGATGTCTATGGGTTCCAGACTACAGGCAGTCATCGCCTGCAAAGGATTCTCAACAAAGTATTAAGAATGGACATTTTATTTATGATTATATTAATTTGTCCAATTACTTTAGGTCCCTTGAAATTAGGGGACTATGTATGAAAATGTGTGTAATTCCTAAACCCTTCCTCCAATTTTGATGTAAATACCCTCAAAATAAAGCTGAAAGTCTGCACTACAATTTAATCTCGATGACTTTATTTCAAATCCATTGTGTTAGCGCACAGGGTCAAAATTATGACAATTGTGTCACTGTCCAAATATTTCCGGACCTAACTATATGGTGTCAAACACATTTGTCTGTTGAATTCACTACAGTATTTTAATACAGCCAACAATAACGCAAGCATTGAGAACATTGTTTGTGTACACAGTTTTGAATGACTTACTGTAGCTGTTGGTGTTTCCGGGTGCTACCATCTCGCCAGTCCAAAAGTGTCGATTTCCGAATGCGGATGAACGGACTCCATAGGAGGAAATGTCATTCTTATATGAGGCTCCTTTTTCAACTACAAGGTCAATATTGTTTTTTAATGACAAAACAACAAATTATCCGTGCATTTATATGGAACTAAGCTTTAGGAGCTTTCCATCTTTACTCTCCTCCCTGTTAAGCTGCATTTGGAGATCAACAGCTAAAGTAAGTCGTTCAAAACCTTTCTTTTTAGTAAATCTGTGAACACAAACAATGTTCTCAATGCTGAGTTAATGTGTAGAGCTCCTGGAGATACTTGGAGCAAAGTCTCATGTTGTGTCGAGTCTTCTTAGTGGTTAAAAATAGATATTTTGAGGCTAGCATAAAAGTGCCCCTAGCTCTCCCATTTAAAAGGACATTTGACCCAAAAACAAGAATACGGTAAATCTTAAAAGTGGCGATTCCATCCTAAATATGCTTTTAAACTAAAGTTTGACTCGGGCACATTCACAAAAACACCCTAGGTTGCATTTTGGTGAGAGTTACGCTTTAAGATGGCTCTTCTGATGTGAATAATGTTCATATGACCAGATATTTTATTAAAATCTCCTCTCTGAATTTTAGGTTCTTGGAGTACAAGGCGGGAAACATACAGATGTGTCACAGCCAACTTTAACATCCTTTACCCATAAATTGCAGGTCTACAGCCTACATTCGCCAAGGCAACAAGCCATCAGTGAAGCCATTGTCCAATATTTAATAATTGGGTGTTGTTTGCCTCTGTCACTTGTCATACAGCTCAGCATAGGATTCAAGTACTATAACACAGATAAACAAATACTTTGATCAACAAATCCATGACTGAAACACCTACAGTTAGGCCACTAAATGTTTGCTCCTATTGTGTAAGGTGGATGGTAAAAAAAAATGGAGTGTAGAATAAAGAGGTGAATGAAGAAGAATATTTGTTTTCTGTGAGTTTTTTATGGGAATGTTGATCTTCCAAATTAATTTGAAGAGTGCCTATGGTTAGCATTTTCCACATTGTATTGTGTCATGCAGTGTAGGACTAGTCTGGTCTTGGTCTTGACTGAGCCTCACCCTGCCTTGGTCTTGGTCTAGACTCGGTGTACCCTCAGAGTCTTGTTCTTGTCTTGGTCTCAATACATTCTGGTCTTGGTTATGACATGGTCTCGGTTGAGGTGGTCTTGACTACAACACTGCCATTGCCTGCAGCACAGTTTCCAGATGTGGAAACATTCAACAGTGATTTCTGTTCTAAAGTGGGGTGCCACAAAAGTCCTGAAAGACTTACGGCTCTCTGGTGATAAAGGCAATAGAGAGGGTCGTAAAAAGTCACATCACCAAGCTTACTGACTCTCTTATGGATCCAATTTAGTTTGCATACCGGGCTGGCAGAGGGGTCGAAGATGCAAAAATATTCATCCTAGATACCATCCACAAGCATATGGATACCCCCAACTCCCCAGACAGGCTCCTGGATGCTGACTTCTTCTCAGCATTTAACACCATGCAGCTACTTGGCCAAGAAACTCATCACACATTTTCACCTTGACCATTGACTCACTCTGTGGACTTTAGACTTTCTTACCAACAGGCCACAGAGAGTGTTAGTTAATGACACAATTTCTGACATCCTCTTCACCTCAACCGGCTCCCCGCAAGGCTATGTCCTCTCTCCCCTTCTGTTCATCCTTTATTCTGATTGCAGGCTCACAGCCAAACTGCCAGATAGTAAAATTCGCAGATGACTTAGTCCTCCTGTCTCTGCTCTCCAGTCCCACACCGCATCACAGCTCACCTCAGCCAGACTCCTGTCTTGAATGCAGAAAGACATCTGCAGGGCTTAAAGTATTCTGGCACCGTGCCGGATGAGTGCGGTGTGGGCCGGAGACCGTCTCCGTGGTAACGCGGCTAAAACAAAATGGAGGCAAAGTTTATCAAACTTGGAGCATGTAGATACGGCTTTAGTTGAAAAAGGAGTTGAAAACAAATGGTGCTGGGCATGAATAGAGGACAAGAGGAAACGGGGTGAGACGGGAAGCCGTTAGCACTTGGTGCCTCAGATTGAGGAGCCGGGTGCTTCTGCAGCGTATGTTGAAGGAACATACTGTACGGCAGCAGCGGTAAGAAAGTACTTGCTAGTCATTAGATGCTAATCACAAAGATTTGGTCCGTGCACTTTCTGTGCCTTCACTGACCAACTGTGTTTGTGATACAAACAATACGTGTGTGCACGTTCATAGTGGAACACAACTTGTCTTTAACTAAGGCCACTGACTGTGTAAAAGCTATCTGAAGCCCAAACTGCCTTGACAAAGATGTCTGTTTGGAATCAGCATGGCAGTTATTGAAACATAACGGCCTTATACCAGAGTTTAGACGTCTAGCTATATGAAAAGATAAACAATGCCAAGTTTTTAATAAATGTACATGAAGCAACTAATGTCAACATGGACACAATCATGAATGTACTTATTCGCTTTTTTGACCTGGCCAAAGTAACAACCCAACATCTAGAAAGTTCTGTTTTCACAATGATTCATTGTAGGATTATGATATTATTGCAATATAGAAATCTACATTTACCCCCCCTCAAGAAGTGTCACCAGAGACAGTATCTGCAGAGGAAGATTGACATCACCACGCGGGCAATCTGAAATCACATGCTGGGGTGGAATTATGCCACCTTTGTTTGGTTCAATGCGAAAAAAAACAAAGCCGGCGTAACAGCAAACCTTCATTATGGTGATTTTGCGGAATCTCTGTGTGAAAGAAGGTTACAGTTTATCTTGTTCAAAATGTCATGGCAATCTGTCCAATAGTTATTAAGACATTTCACTCAAAACCACAAATATCAACCTCATAGTGGCACTATGGGAAAAGTCAGAGAATCACCATAAACAATAAGATACATTGTCTGGAGACCATGAATGTCAAGAAGACATTGATATATTTAACAAGATATTTTTTGGGGGGCCATCAGTAGTTTATAATCACACAAAAGAAATAACTAAAAACAAATGCAAGCAGTCAAATGATCCAACAGGTGTAAACAAACTTCCAGGTCAGTAAAATGCATTAATGTCAATGAGCCACCTCCACTGGTTGTTCTTGCATGAGGCCCAGTGAGAGCAAACCACTGCAAATCTAAATATAGTTTTAATCTCTATTTTTGTTGTATTTTTTTTTCCAGATACATCTCTGATGATGATACTATAAGATACCTTGAGAGGCATTCTTTCCACAACCTGTCCAGACTCACCCACATGTATGTAACCTTTGAGCATTGTAACTTGATTGTAATCACAATGAAGCCTCCTGTCTATGCCACCATGAAAACACATATGTACGAATTCACAAAGAATGGATTGCGGCCACTGATGGCAAGATGAATGTGCATCACTTGCAATACTATCTGCCCCGTTTCCATGTCATTTAGGGTCATCAGGCCTTGTTGATGCCCACTGCAGTCAGCATTAAATCAGTAAGAAGTTGTATTGGCACTGAAACAAGTTCCACTAAAAGTAGCAATTAAAATGAGTTTATTCTATTTTGTTTTGTTTTCAAAAAAAAAAACTTAAATCAGGCCATTCATTTTTCAGTGAGTTTTACTTACGCTGATAGTTTTTTAAGGGACTTTCTATCACTGTTTTTGCACGGAGGGGGAAATGAGAGTGATTTATATAGAATCTGCATATTAGGGGGAGAATTATAGTGATGGATAATAATAATAATAATAAGTTTATTTGATATAGCACCTTTCACAGACAAAGTCACAAAGTGCTTCACATTGGTAAACATTTGTACAAAACATATTAAGTTCTAAAACCAAAAAGACTAAAAACAATCATTACAACAATTACAGCATGACACCTAAAAATAAAATACATCAATCAAAAGCAAATTTAAACAAGTGCGTCTTCAGCTGCTTTTTAAAAGCTTCAACCGAGACTGCAGAACGTAAGACAACAGGAAGGGCGTTCCACAGGTTTGGAGCCACCGCTTCAAAGGAGCGGTCACCTCTAGTTTTTAAGCGAGTGCATGGGACAACCAGTAATCCCTGGTTAGAAGACCTGAGGGGCCTGGTTGGATGGACCAAGTCTTTTACCAGAATCAGTTCCTTCAAGTTGATACATAAATAAATGTAATGTATTATAAATCTATGGAATCTTTCGAGTTTTTGCAAAATATGACAAAGAAGTTCACACCACAAACCTCCACATAAGATTGGTCTATATGCAGAGGATATTTTGTTGTGCTTACAGGATCCCTCACTGTCACTAAAAGAAACAACTTCTCTAAAATCTCTAATTACACTAAACTGGAATAAGCCCACTAGACTCTAGGGATTCTGCAGAACAGAACTCATCACTTCCTTTTGCATTGGCAACATTAGACTACTTTAGATTACTTGGGTGTTGATATTTCCACCAGGCTGTCAGAGTTGTTTAATCTTAAAGCCCCAGTGTGTAAGAATTTCTCCCATCTAGCGGTGAAATTGTATATGGCAACCAACTGAATTTCACTTTGTAGCCCCCCCATTCCGAGTGCATTATAATTCCTACGGTGGCCGAACCCGAAATTAGCAACAAAACGTCCGTGAGTCCTTTCCAGTGTAATAATAGTTTGACATTATTTTGGTACCATTTCATTGTATTGCTGTGGCTCAGTGGCAGAGCGGTTGCCTGCCAGTCGGAAGGTTGGTGGTTTGATCCCTGGCCCCTGCAGTCAAAGTGTCCTTGGGCAAGACACTGAACCCCGAGGTGTGAATGTTTATCTGATGAGCAGGTGCACTTTGTACGGCACACAGCGTGTGAATGTGACTGAATGGTGAATGGTTCCAATGGTTGTACTATGTTAAAGCGCTATGAGCAGACGTTAAGACTGGAAAAGCGCTATACAGTCCATTTACATTGCTAACATCAGCTATCAGGTTCCCAAACATATGCAAGCTAATGTTAGTAAAGTATCAGTGCTATCGTTATTTTGTATATTGTATGAGGAGAGAAGCAACGGAGGTTTGTGTTTTTAATATATTTCTCTGAGCAGCATGAACAATGTCAAAGAAACTGAAATGATCTCTTAGTGTCTCCATCGTTTCCACACAGCTGTTCTAGTAGCTAGTCTGTGTTACAGATCCATGACGTGAGTTGTCTGCCAGGGAAATCACGGCACATATGATTACGTTTATGTTACAAGGTAGACAATCCTTTTTCATCATTGACGCGAGGAAAAGTATCCTAGACGTCGTTCTAGCGTTATACACAACCATGCTATAGTTAGCCAAGCAAGTAGACGCTATAAAACTTTTACACAAATAGGCAGAATTACCTGTTGAGAAGAAAGCAGCAACTTCTGCGTCCCTTTTAAAATCCTTACTCCTCATCAGCTCTTTCCATCTTGGAAAAGCCACAACAATATTAACTTTGGTCGCGTTGCTTTGCCTGTCACATTGTCGTTTTAATTTCCTCGGCGACTCAGTTACATGTCCTTGATAATAGACGCAACAGGCTTTCAAATCTGCCGGCGGTGAGTCACAAGTAATCTTCTCCCCCTCCCTCCCTGGCATATGTCACAGTCGGTGCCACTGAGTGAAAAGCGCGAAATGCGGAGCAGTATAGCCTGTATGTCCCTTACGGGCTACCGTATTTCAAGATGGTGCATGGCTATGGAGCGTCTACCCCAGTTCATGTCAGCGCAAATGTAAAATTTCAAGCCAATAGGAATACTTGGAATTGATGGTGGTGGTCAATATTCATAAAAAAAGACAAGTTTGTGAAGGGCAATACAGATTTTGATAATAAACAACTACAAATGTTACACACTGGGGCTTTAACTACGGTAGAAAATGACCTCTGCCGCTGGATGAATCTACCTGGATAAAACTATCCGTTCTACAAAGAAGTAAATCTCAAGGTGGACTAGAAGCTCCAAATCTTTTCTTTTACTACCTGACAAATTAAATACAATACACTGTTAAATGGATTCATCAAACCAACCAGAATGCCCTGGATGTTCTGGCGGTTATCCAGTAAATTAACTGTTGTTGATCCAGACTGACTGAAAATAAATGCATGGACAAGGTTCTCTGAATCCTGCTGAGACATCAGTCCTTATAGTCTACTGGACTAAAGTCCCCTGATCATATGGTTAGGTAAATTTGTGTGTCCAAGTTGGAGCTGTAACAGGACTTCTGGCAAGTACGGAATAGTTTTGGACAGTTAGCATTTCTGATTAAAATAGAATAAACCAATTTTTAATTTCTGTGTTTTATTTTTCTGTGAAATGTTTTTCAGTACCAATACTTGTTTCATTGCCAATAAAACTTTTTCCAAGTGTTTCAATGCCAATGTTTCCTTTTTCCATTCAGATATCAATTTTATTAGGCGCCTTTCCATCAACTGGTTTGGAGCGAATAACCTAGGCTACAGCGTTTTCCTTCATGTCAGCTACTGTCCAGAGCGGACCGGAGACAAAGACAAATTTATACTATATCTGGGAAGACGCTGACAGCGAAAAACAGATAAAAACTGATCAGATATGTGAGTTAAATTTCCGCTACATCAGAACTTATCAAACCAAGGTTCTTCCATATGCCATTTAGTGCATCAAATTTATTTTCAACAATGGCAAAAAAACTCCTTAAGCGAGTGTAAAAACTTGTTACGCACCTGAGGTTGTTGACATTTTTTCTAGCTTTTCTAATGGAAGAATTCAAAATGTGCATACAAATGTGTGAATGAAAACACGGCTACTGTCCTGGCTATATACAT
Organism: Gymnocephalus cernua; assembly: GCA_023631565.1. Taxonomy (NCBI): domain Eukaryota; kingdom Metazoa; phylum Chordata; class Actinopteri; order Perciformes; family Percidae; genus Gymnocephalus; species Gymnocephalus cernua. Next base: position 1,448,626 of record CM042442.1, on the reverse strand, counting down.
ATACTGAAAATTAGATAAGTGGTTAGAACATTATATGCAGTGACCAAACGACTTTGAATTAAACTATTATAAGCATTTCTCTGCAAGGAAAGAAAGCAGATGTTGAATCATTAAGATTGCAAGTCAAATGTTTGAGTCAAAATGATGAGATTGTAAAGTTTGGTGTGTGTGTCTGTATCTTGTGTGTCCAATAGACAACTAACTGGTATTAAAACACTGTCATACATTGACCAAGAGGCATTTAAAGATCTACCTAATTTAAAGTACCTGTAAGTAACACACTTTCCTTTGCTCTTTATATTTTTCCTGTATCATACCATATATCACAAGAAAACAATGCACAAGTTCTATAAATAGTGGCCAACTTTTCTGATGCAATGCTGTTCCCCTTTAACCATTAACTGGCTGCTGACAGAGATTTGTCTCCATACAGTGGGATCACCAACACAGGTCTCACCTCCTTTCCTGGGCTACAATATATTAAGTCCAGCCAAGATGATTTTCTTTTGTATGTAGCATTTAAATATACCTAACTGCAATGGCTTTTGTTTGCTAAAATGTACTTTAACTTAACTTTAACTGGTGTAAAATATTTCATGTGTATACCTTTCTGACAGGGAAATAGTGGAGAACGTCTTCATACAAGTTATACCTGCTAATTCTTTCACTGGAATAACTGAGAATGCTCTTACCATGTAAGTATGACTGATAGTTGAACAATGACTTATATAATTTCAGACTCTTTGTCAATGACTAAGCTTACATGCACATAATATTCCGTTTTTTTGCCCTTATTCCGAAAAGACAATATTCCAACTAAACTGTTTCCATGGCTAATGAAAATGAATATTCCACTAACATTCCTGTTTACATGTGCAAAATATGATTTTCTTTCAAAGTTTACAAGTGGCGGCGGACTTGTTGGACTGTGCGAACACAGCCTCACTCTTTCATTCCTTCAACCAGCTTCTTGAAAAGGTCGGCGTAGAGATGTGTGCATAAATCCAAAAACCTGTTGATATCCAAGTCTTTGATTATGTTTAAAAGTAGCTGTGTTTCTCCTTATCAGGTATGCAGCCTTGCAAACTGTTGGCTGGTTGGTTTGTGTACTGCCTAAATGCGCTGTATATAGTAGCCTACATGTCCAAAGAATGCTTCTAAAACCAGAATAATACCAGAATATCCCACATCTTAATCGAAAAATGCTATATTTGGAAAAAAGCCTTATTCTGAATATCCTAACGGAATATGCATGTTTACATGACCTGTATCAAATTTTTGGAATAATGGAATATTGGTGTGCATGTAAACATACTCATTGACTCGCATGCATTGAAATGACAATTCTGTGGTGATTTTTGCTAATTTTCTCTTACAGCTTTACACCAATGTGATTTGATCTATGGCAATCTGATTGCTATCAGTGTTGTGCTAGGTACTGAAATGTATTAAATAATTAAAAAGTTACTAGTTACCTCATTAAATAACTAGCTTTACTAACTAACTTTATTGATTTCTTACACCAAAAAGTAATGTGTTTCTGTGATAAGTAGCCTAACTATTTATTTACTTTTTAAAGGTCTTCTTTGAAATGCTGCTCTTGTTAATGTTGTTATTTATCCACCGGGATTGTGTGTTCGGTGGTGTTTGTCCATGTGTGCATGTTTGTATCTGTCTGTCTGCAGCTAATCTTACAAAGTACTGGACCCATTAGCCTAATATTTTTTGTGAATGTTTATTACTCTATAAAGACCGCTCCGCCCGGAGGGGAAAACAACTCTCTGCTCTCCATTGACTTGTATTGCGTGAAGGTTTCCTCTTTATTCCGTCTGCTGGCAAACAACAGAAACATGCCTAAAAGCTGCTGTGTGCTGATATTCACTACCAACAGGGTACATAACCCAGAACTTAAGTTTTTATAAGCTGCCGACCTGAAAAACTGAGCTTTATGAAGACAAAAGTGGAAACAGACGTGAGAAATCAGCAGAGAATGGAGAGACTGTGGGATACTGACACTAAGCTAGTGATATGTCTGACATTGCGTGTGCAGCAAGCATGTTGTTACCAAGTTAAATATCCATATGTCAGTTTTAGGCTATCTGTCTTTTAGTTAAGCTAACACATGTAACATTGGACATAACGTTAGCTTAGTGTCAGGATCCCACAGTCTTCCCATTCTCTCTGCTGATTCCTCACATGAATCCATTTTTGTCTTCATGAAGCTCAGCTTTTCAGGTCGGCAGCTTATAAAAAGTTCTGGGTTCTGTACATTGTTGGTAGTTCAACTTTCAACATTAAGTTTCCTCTTAAAGGAGAACTCCGGCCAATTTTTATGGTAATCTTGATAAATATAACTATGCAAGACCTGTTAATAGAAAAAACAAACGAGCTGAATCGGTGCTAGCAACACGGAGCTGCTGCAGCTAATGCCCACAGCTCCCACTTAGCTAAAACTGCAGTTTTGGGGGCATAAGATAAAGAGTGCCTTTGTGCCTCTTAACAGACACAAAATTCAATTAAAAGGTCTGTGCAAGATGAACAGGGCCCTTACATGACAACAAGATGCTTTTTCAACTCAGACATTGTTTAAATTCACCTACCCTGTTAGCTGCTAGCTGCTGTCTGGGATGAGTGAGGGTGTTCAGCCAGCTGGCTTCGGTAATAATCATCACGCAGCAGTTTCATATGTATTTGTTGCATATATATCTATTTTGTGTGCAATCCATCTGGCGTTGGTGAGTAGTAGTCTTGTCACCGTTGATCGGTGTGGTAGTTTTCTTAGCCTGGCTTGCAGACCCGATCGGCGTCCTTGCTTCTGGTTCCTCCCCACCTTCCTCACCTGCTGCGGCCGACAACAATCCAACGAGCGCCCGCTGGTCTGGTGGATGTCCTCCAGAAGACTTAAAAATAGGTAATTGAGCACTGTAGCGGTTATGACCATATCAGTGACTATGTAACTACATGGAAACGGACCAAATTATGCTGTGCCTTGTACAGTAATAGCTACAGAAGGCTAGCTAGCTGTAGCTCACGCTTGGAGCAGCTGCTTCATCTGCCTGTTGCCCCTCTGTCTGTCTGGTTCTTTCCAACTCTTGTGAGGCCAGTTCTTCGTCTGTATACTCAGGTTAGAATAAATAAGGACGACCATCAAACTCAAAAGCCTCTTCCATGTGTTCAATATCTTCTATATTCTCCATAGTTCCGTTACTCCAAGCTTCTTCCCTTGTGAACACCTCCGCTCTTCACTTTTCACACATTAGCTACACTCCGATTTGCACTCTGCTGTTTACCTTTTTCCTGCTACAACTGAATTTCCACGGGACAGCGCGAGGCTACAGCTAACCTTCTGTAGCAATTACTGTACAAGGCACAGACATAATTTGGTCCGTTTCCATGTACTTACATAGTCCCTGATATGGTCATAATCAGTATAGTGATCAATTACCTATTTTTGAGGGGGAAATAGACAAAAAACAATTGCTGCGAAGGCATCACCGGTCTTCTGGAGGACATCCACCAGACCAGCGGACGCTCGTTGGATTGCTGTCGACCGCGGCAGGTGAGGAACCAGAAGCAAGGACGCTGGTCGGATCTGCAAGCCCGGCTAAGAAAACTACCACACCGATCGACACTGACAAGACTACTACTCACCAACGCCAGATGGATTGCACACAAAATAGATATATATGCAACAAATACACACAAAACTGCTGCGTGATGATTATTACCGAAGCCAGCTGGCTGAACACACTCACTCATCCCAGACAGCAGCTAGCAGCTAACAGGGTAGGTGAATTTAAACAATGTCTGAGTTAAAAACGCATCTTGTTGTCATGTAAGGGCCCTGTTCATCTTGCACAGACCTTTTAATTGCATTTTGTGTCTGTTAAGAGGCACAAAGGCACTCTTTATCTTATGCCCCCAAAACTGCAGTTTTAGCTAAGTGGGAGCGGTGGGCATTAGCTGCAGCAGCTCCGTGTTGCTAGCACCGATATTGACAGGTCTCGCATAGTTATAGAGAGTTCTCCTTTAACTGTGGAATTGGAAACTAACTTCAGCGTTGTGTCAAACGAGCCCTATCCAGCTTGAGACCTTTACAGCACAAAATCTCCTCACATTTCTTGCAGAAAAATTATCTTGGTACTCGGTTCACTTTCCTGTAATATGTGCACAGAGGTTTCTGCAGATGACTAAAATCTAAAATCACATCAGAGTAGGGTTCCAAAGCCATTTTAGCCTGGGCTAAAGCAACACTGGTACACTGGCAATTCTACATTTCTGTTCATCTAATTATTTCTACATTCTGTTGTTGAAAATTGACAGAAACAATATTTTTTGTTATATGAAAATCAAATCACTTTAAATTTTGCTAATCCCTTTTTGGCCATGAAAAGGCAAACACGCCTTGTATTTAACTACTTCATACTTTATTACTTTTTCTTTCTGTGACTGCCTGTCATATTCCATCTTTTTCATAATTTAAAGACATCAGAAGCTAATTAAATAATTCAGGGGAAATGTATAGATCTTTCGCATCATTTAAATTCTTTTTAAACATTGAAATCAGCTTTTTGAAATGTATCATTTTAATTTACCATTTATAATGTAATGTATAGTTAATAGCTACATTATGACACTTTTGTACGTATATTTGTATACTGTTGCATCATCTTTAAGTGCAGTCTAAAATAATCAAAATTCACAGTCAGTCAGTTTTTAAATGTTTATTTTTTCAAACTCAAGCATTCAGTTCAGTTCATTCAATTGTCTGAAGATTTTAGACCAAATAATAAAAATCAAAAAATATAACTCAGATTGTTAACACATCTCCGCTCCAATCAGAAAAACAGATTTTCATTCTGGATCACCGCTGAACACTGTTAAAAACAAAACAACAACAAAACAGATTCCGTTTGGGTCTGTTTATTACAGACGGGATACACCATAAATACTCTGCAAGAATGCCTCTTTAGTACTGTGACATTAGTACACATTATTGTTGTTGTGCCACCTCCACACAGCAGGTATTACACACCTTCACAAATTTACATGGAACTCATTTTCCTCTTTTAATAAAAAATGAGTGATTGAAGGCTCACAAGATAATCTGTTTTTCCCTTTTGTAGAATGCTGAATAGCAATGGTGTGAAAGAGATCCAGCGCTATGCCTTCAATGGGAGCACACTGGAGGAAGTGTATGCCATTTTGAATTATCGCAGTGAAACACAAACACAGGAAGGAACTAATATTTAAATTATATACAACTTTCTTTTTTGGTCTCTTTGTTAATATGTTTGAGCTATAACAACCTGGCTGGCTGAATCACTATTGTGTCATACAAAATGTTTTGATAAAGTTATGTGGGATTTTGTGTGTTTTTAAAAAATGTGGGCCACATAACTTTGCCCCTAATCTATTCTCCATTCTTCAGGTATCTTCACAGGAATGTGAATTTGGAACGAATAGATGAATTCGCATTTTATGGCGTGATTCGCGGCCCAACACACTTGTGAGTGAATGTGCAGAATTTGCTAGAAGAGGAATTACAATTAGGGTCTAGGAAAAATAGAGAAACTGCAGCACATGCTAAGGGTTGGAGACCGGAACTACCTCAGCTTTGTGTCCAAATGAATAATCTGAACTCTTTATCTTTCCAGAGACCTTTCAGAAACCAAAGTTAACTCTTTGCCTTCAATGGGTATGGAGACCATTGAAAAGCTCCAAGCTAAAAACACTTGGGCCCTCAAAGTACTGCCCCCCTTGAGAGCCTTTCGCCATTTACAGAGCGCTGAATTGACCTTCCCAAGCCATTGTTGTGGTCTCAAAATGTTGAAAAGATGGACAGGGTAAGTAAGATAATTGAAAGTGTTTCCTTTTGTCAAGGATTTGTCCTTTACATTCCAAGCTACCCTCAGGTCCATTTTGTTATTTATTTTTTGCATTGTAATTATTTTATATTTAACCATGTTACTGTAAAAAGAAATCATGTGCACTGTTGATCACTTGTATCTACTTCGTTAACGAAGTAGAAACAACGACAATGTTACGGTCCTTAGACCTTCACCAGGTAACTGTACATAAACATATGGAAGGAAAAAAACACCTATCAGAGGGTGCAGGCAGCATCTTCAGGCAAACTTACAAATTAAGGTCAATGAGCTCTAATTGTAATATCAAAACCTTTGAAAAACCTTTGGTTCAGCACACGCCCTTTTTGGTTTGGATGTTCGTATATACTCCTATTTTTATTTATTAATATCAAAACTAGGGATGCACCGAATCCAGATTTTTGGGGTTCGGCCAAATACCGAATCGACTGGTTAAGATTCTGCCGAAACCGAATACTGAATCCTATTTCCATCCTCAGTCTATTAACACAGTAAACACATTAATGAAGTAAACAACGACCACAGCCTCTAAAATAGTGAAATGTGTAACCGAGGGTTTCTTATATTGTCTACACTCAGGTTTGGCTTTAAAATAAAGACACAGGCTTCCAATGCCGGAACCAAGACGCCGCTTCACGTCTCACTTTATTCCACCCCAACACAGTCAACCGTCAGAAAATACAACACTTTATTCACTTCCGTTTTTCCCGTCACAATAAAAGCTCTATGTTTACTGTAACTTCCTCTTAACCTTCAACTGAGAGGTTAAACAATAAAATACCTTACAAATGTAACAACTTCATGTTGAATTCACACGCTCTTTTCACATCGTAGGAAAGCACATCGCTATCGCCAGATGAGTGACAATTTTGTTTGGCAAATTTTCACTAACCAGTGTATGATTCACTAACCAGTGTATGATTCACTAACCAGTGTATGATTAAATTGAAGGCTGTTTTAGTGGGATTTTTTCCAAGTATTTGACCGGAGAAGAGAAGGGAGAAACGGAACACCTCTATTTCTGTTCATGGAGCCCCTTCCTCAGGTTAAATGGAAGGGTGTCTTAGTGGGATATTTTTCCAAGTATTTGACCGGAGGGAGAAACGGCAGATTTCTATCCGCTTATGGAGCCCCATTCCCCGGGATAAATGGAAGGGTGTCTTAGACAAAAAAAAAACATCCATAAAAAAAAAAATCTGGAGAAAACAAAAAAAAGAATCTCGAGAAAACAAACTTTGTTATATCGAGATAATGAATTAATAAGTCGTTATCACGAGATAACAGTGCATAAAAAAAATCCATGGCCGTTCTCGGCTTCCGTACTTCAGGGCTGGACTGGGAAAAAATGGCATTTTTGGCCCAGGCGGCCCACACCCACCGTGATTGGTCAGAGACATTTCCTGCAGACAGTCCTCTTAAAATATGCGTCCATTCTATGATATGAGTTGCCTAGTGTTCTGCGTTCATGTGATGGTTTTGCATCCTTCAAGAGGTCTCAAGACTTATCTGTTGATCTTACACTTAAATAATTAATTCATTCTTAGAGTTATGATTTGTATATTTATGGTATTTGTTTATTTTTATTGTTATTGATATTGTATTGCCATTATTGTTATTATTACTATTTTGCTTAATATTGGTTTAGCATCTTTTAAAAACTATTTACTGTTAATTTTAACTATTGTAAGATTCATATTTTATCGCTTTGGACAAAAGTGTCTGGTAACTACAATAACCATAACCATAACCCTTCCCAAAAGCTACAATAAAGCTGGGAGTAGTATATGCCCTGGAAAAGAGAAGCAGTGTACTCACTCACTTTTGATTGGCGACCTGGAGGCCATAGAGTACACAATGTCCAAACTCAAGTGCAATGCCAAAGACGAAGTTGAAATTATTTAACAACATTTCAATATACAAGTATGTATTGTCAGTAAAGTCAGTCAAAATGTTGCCTTGACCCACTAACAGCCAAACTGCTTGTTGTCGTTATAACGTGAGGCACACACACACACACACACACGCACACACACACACACACACACACACACACACACACACACACACACACACGCACACACACATACACACACACACACACACGCACACGCACACGCACACGCACACACACACGCACACGCACACGCACACACACACACACACACACACACACACACACAAGATTCTTAATCTTTTTCTCCCGTAATTTCTCAGCACCTCCCTTGCGCTTTGGTGGTCGTTTGTCCATTTTAACGTGGATGCTAAACTTCCAGCATAAGCATAACTATTACAGATTGTGTCTCAGGGCCAGGAGTGGGGAAGGGGGTTCCTGGATTTGATTGGGTCAGGCCAGTGCCAATAAAGAAAATTAACCAATGGGGCCGCTGTCAGTTCTTCATGGGCCGGTGTGGCCCAAAAAGAAAAAAAGAAAAAAAAAAGGCCTATAAATTATATCGGTGATTCGGCCCAAAAGTGCGTCGGCCCACCGAGAAAATGCCCAGTATGCGAGATGGCCAGTCCAGCCCTGCCTTCCTTTGCTGTACCTGAAGTTGCTGCGCTTTGGCTGGTTTTGGCTGCTGTCTGTGGATTCCTTCATGCACAACTCGTATTCTTTCGGATGTTTCATGCGCAGGCGTTTTGGCAGTGACAATGTTGTGTATCCATCTTATGGACCCCCTGCAATTTGCTTATCAAGCCTCCAGGGGGGTGGATGATGCAATTCTGACATTAATGCACCTTTTGCACACTCATCTTGAGAAACCAAAGACCCATGCCAAGATTTTATTTGTGGACTTTTCATCTGCTTTTAACACCATGCAACCGAAAATTCTTGCAGACATTTTAGCTAGTGAATTCTATCTTAATACAGGTATTATTTATTGGATCATGGACTTTCTTACCGGTAGAGTACAGCGGGTCAGAGTGGGCTCGTTTCTGTCTGACGCAATGACAACATCCTCAGGCTCTCCACAAGGATCTGTTCTATCTCCTTTATTATTTATTCTATACACAAATTCATGCACTAGCACTTTTCAAAACAGGCCCTTTATTAAATACGCTGATGACACAGCTCTATCATGGGCCAGTTTTAGACTTTTAGAATGGTGCAATAAGTCACACTTAATTTTAAATACAAATAAGACCAAATAAATGTCTATAGATTTCAGGAAGTCACAACAATCCACCGACACATTTGTCAATGGTGGGGCTATTCAGGGTGTTACAAACTACAAATACAGTGGTATGAAAAAGTTTGGGCACCCCTGTAAATTTTCATGATTTTCCTTTATAAATCATTGGTTGTCTGGATAAGAAATTTCAATTAAATATATCATATAGGAGACAAACACAGTGATATTTGAGAAGTGAAATAAAGTTTATGTGATTTATGGAAAGTGTGCAAGAATGATTTAAACTAAATTAGGCATGTGCATAAATTTAGGCACCACAAAAGAATAATTAACTCAATATTTTGTGCATCCTCCTTTTGCATAAATAACAGCCTCTAAACGCTTTCTATAACTTCCAATTAGAGTCTGGATTCTGGCGGAAGGTATTTTGGACCATTCTTCTTTACAAAACATCTCCAGTTCAGTCAGGTTTGATGGTTTACGAGCATGGACAGCAGAGATGGGAGTAAGTCACACATGGGCAAGTCACAAGCAAGTCTCAAGTCTTAACCTTCAAGTCTCAAGCAAGTCCAAGTCATTTTGTGTGACAATCAAGCAAGTCAAGTCAAGTCATAGCTTTGGTCAAGCAAGTCAAGTCAAGTCATACAAAAGTTTCCATTTTTAAACAAGCTAAAGACAGTGGTTATAACTGCTGGAGTTTTATTTGCATTTTTTCCTACTCAATATTCAAAAGACATTACGTCCAAGCCACATATATCTGAACAGTTTAAATGTATAAAGATTTAAAAAAGCACAGCCTAAAACTGATATTAGGCCAACAAAAATATCAATATGCCTCAAACATGACATCAAATCATGAAATTCATTCAAACAATTCAAGTATAATGGTTTCTAAGTCAAATAATATTCTTCAAACATGCCTCACTTTTATGGGACAGAAACACCTTTCCTTCTCTTGAAAAAAACATATTCTTTAAGAGTAGCTGAATCCCACCACCTTTGCATAATTTGGAGAGATTGAATAGTAGGCTATATGTTATTATTTGTCAGTGTATTTGTGAGTGAATGTGTGCGTGTTTGAGAGAGAGAGTGAATGAAAAGTTATTAATATTGGTGAGTGAATGTGTGCATGTGGTGTGTGTGAGTGCAGTGTGTGTGTGTGTGTGTGTGTGTGTGTGTGTATGTGTGCCTAGCTTCATTCACATACTTCATCTGCACAACTGCGTGTGTGTCTGCATGTGTGTGTGTGTGAGAGAGAGAGAGAGAGAGAGAGAGAGCAGTTTGTTGTGTGTATGTATACAGTGTGCCTAGTTGTATTCGTTCTTACCGCCACCTTGAACAAAGAGGGGGGGGGGGTGCTTATTCATGGCCCAAAACTGAAGGGAGTTCTGTTCATCACAAGCGTCCAAATAGTGGATCAGCTGAATATGGGGACTGGAACCTGAATCTTTCCCGATTTGAAGTGTCTGATGAAATTCTCCGCGGTGGTGGTTGACATCGGAGTATTTTGTACTGCAGACCTTGTAAACTGCCGTCCGTTTCTTCTTTGCCTGGTCAGATGTGTAATCCTTATAGCCAAACTTTATTATTTTCGGTGCAGAGGAATCCATGACGTTAAGTAACAGCCGTAGCCAGTCTCGTTTACTGCAGGTCTGCCGCCGCGTGGCGCGTCACCATAACAACGGGCTCCCGCGCATGCAACAGCACTAAAATCGTAACGTTAACTCCTCCTCAATATCAGAGGGGGAAAATATATATTTATTAAACAGAAAAGCAAGTCATTTCAAGTCATTTGACTCAAGTCTAAGCAGGGCCGGATTGGGACTCATTTTCAGCCCTGGAGTTTCATGCCTTAGACCGGTCCACTTTAGTTCACAACTAAAGGCTTAATTCATATTACTTTTATCCTATTCCCTTTCAATCGTGAGCTTTGTATATTCACTATTGTTTGATTAAAAACATAATGGGTCACTAGTAACACCTGGGCATAGAAAGTAGTTATATTGTAAATAATGTGATCACTGCAAAAAAAAAAAAAAGCTTTTCTTACTTAGTATTTGTCTCGTTTCCAGTCCAAATATCTAAAAGAAAATCTTACATCAAGATGCAATTTACTAAACAAGTATAAAAAAACACCTCAAAATTAAGTGATTTTTGCTTAAAACAAGGCACATTATCTGTCAAAAATAATTGTTTTAGATTTAGCTTGTTTTAAGCAACAAGAAAAAAACAAAATCACTTAATTTTTTGTTTTTTTCAGAAAACAACATAATTTCACTTGTCTAGTAAATGTATCTTGAATTAAGAATATTTAGATATTTGAACTGGAAACAAGTAAGATACTAAGTAAGAAAAACATTTTTTTCAGTGATAACAGCTTCCCTGTGTCTCACAGTGAGAACATTAGTCTCTTCACATCTGGGTCTCTTTCTGACACCAAATGACATGATTTACATTTATTTCTCACCACAAATATCCCCTTTTTACAAAGCTTTCAAATCAAGTCAAGTTAGTTTCATTAATGATTCATTGTTATTAATGTATAATAATCTCAGTTTCATTGAGCAGGGCTCTGGTGTGGTGGGCTCCTGACTGGAGCTCGGTAACGTTACCGGGCCTCGCTGCTCTTCACTGTTAGCAGCAAACCGGACTAGAGGCGGCTGCTGCTGAACAGCTACAAGAAAAAGGGAGTCAAAAGATAATCACGTCATCATTAACCTGCAGGCTGCACTCTGCGAGAAAATATTAAATAAAAAAGAGTGGGACTGCGATAAAATAATGAATAAAAAGAGTGGGGCTGCTGTGAGTGCAGGCAGCCATAGGGACAGCATCCATATTTCGACCCGGTGCCATGACAACAACGGCGCTCGCGGACAAAAAAATAGACCGGCCCACCGGGAATTTTCCCGGTGCTCCCGATTAGCCAATCCGGGCCTGAGTCTAAGTCAAGTCTCAAGTCATGAATGTCAAGTCAAAGTCAAGTCGAGTCTTTTATGAATGTTTATCAAGCAAGTCTCAAGTCCTAAAATTTGCGACTTGAGTCTAACTCGAGTCAAGTCATGTGACTCGAGTCCCCCATGTCTGATGGACAGCCCGCTTTAAAATCACACCACACATTTTCATTAATATTCAGGTCTGGGGACTGAGATGGCCATTCCAGAACGTTGTACTTCTTCCTCTGCAGGAATGCCTTAGTAGAATTTGAGCAGTGTTTTGGGTCGTTGTCTTGTTGAAAGATCCAGCCCCGGCGCAACTTCAACTTTGTCACTGATTCCTGGACATTGTTCTCCAGAATCTGCTGATATTGAGTGGAATCCATGCAACCTTCAACTTTAACAAGATTCCCAGTCCCTGCACTGGCCACACAGCCCCACAGCATGATGGAACCGCCACCAAATTTGACTGTAGGTAGCAAGTGTTTTTCTTGGAATGCTGTGTTCTTTTTCCGCCATGCATAACGCCCCTTGTTTTGCCCAAATAACTCTGTTTTAGTTTCATCAGTCCACAGCACCTTATTCCAAAATGAAGCTGGCTTGTCCAAATGTGCTTTAGCATACCTCAAGCGACACTGTTTGTGGCGTGTGCAGAGAAAAGGCTTTTTCCGCATTACTCGTCCATACAGCATCTCCTTGTGTAAAGTGCGCTGAATACTTGAACGATGCACAGTGACACCATCTGCAGCAAGATGATGTTGTAGGTCTTTGGAGCTGGTCTGTGGGTTGACTGTGACTGTTCTCACCATCCTGCGCCTCTGCTCATCTGAGATTTGTCTTGGTCTGCCACTTCGGGCCTTAACTAGAACTGTGCCTCTGGTCTTCCAATTCCTCACAATGTTCCTCACAGTTGAAACAGAGCTTAAATCTCTGAGACAGCTTTCTGTATCCTTCCCCTAAACCATGATGTTGAACAATCTTTTTTTCAGGTCATTTGAGAGTTGTTTTGAGGCTCCCATGTTGCCACTCTTCAGAGAAGATGCACAGAGAAGAAATACTTACAATTGGCCTCCTTAAATACCCTTTCTTATGATTGGATTCACCTATGTTATGGAGGTCAAGGGTCACTGAGGTTACCAAACCAATTTTGAGTTCTAATAATTAGTGCTAAAGGTATTGAAATCAATAAAATGACAAGGGTGCCTAAATTTACGCACATGCCTAATTTAGTTTAAATAATTATTGCACATTTTCCATAAATCATATAAACTTTATTTCACTTCTCAAATATCACTGTGTTTGTCTCCTATATGATATATTTAATTGAAATTTCTTATCCAGACAACCAATGATTTATAAAGGAAAATCATGAAAATTTACAGGGGTGCCCAAACTTTTTCACACCACTGTAAATGTAAAGTTTTAACACAATCTATTCCTTACCCTAAGTAGTTGTACCCTGCACGCTGAACAGTGTTGCCAAGGCGTCCCTACCCACAGCGTTAAAAAGTGACACCATGGTGTCCTGACCAAGCGTCAGTATTTGACGAGTTTGGAGTGAGAATGTGTTGGTTTCGCCATGAAACAGGAAGTTGAAGTTGTCCAGTCTGCCCAAAATGTCTCATGGTTGAAAAGAGTCCAGGCCTGAGGACATCTACATGTCACTACTAGTCATAGTGCCACCAGCTGGCAACAGGAAGTCAGCCTTATATAAAAAGAAAACATCCGATTCACAGTACATGAAATATATAATGTGTGGTCTACACTTGATATTGGGCAACATAATGCGTGTCTCATGCTGGCCCCAAAATGGCCCTATACTTTCAGCCATTTCTAACTCATGAACCAGTTGACGTAGACTCTCGTTGGACTCAGCAGAGAGTTCCTTTTTCATTAGTGGTGGTTTACCCCACCACCACACCCCATTTCATAAGTTATGATGAACTGTTTGTCATAGAGACTTGTTGACACAGGAAGTGATACAACAGGAAAAAAGTCTAACTTGTGTGCACAGTGACAGCTGCGTAGCCGCTTCGACCGGCGTCCAGCCAGTAACCCCGACATGTGGAAGGTGTGAGATCACATCCATCGCTGCTTGCAGCTTAAAATTAACAATTGTAAGAGCTCATTGACCTTAATTAGTTTGACAGGGAGTTGCTGTTTGTGGCCTTTGACAGGTGTTTTTTGTTTACATTAGGGCTATCAATCGATCAAACAGATGTTATCGCAAAATTAATCACACATTTTCTTTCGGTTCTAAATGTACTTTAAATGGGATATTTTTTTTTTTTTCATTTTATCGAGTTGAGAGCTTTTGATCCTTTGAAGAATTTCTGGTTGGGAAAAACTTTGTATCATAATTTTTTCAACATAAGCACGCATTTAAAAAAAATGTTGTAGTTCATTCTTTGATTATTAATCCGTATTATCTGTGTTCAAGACACTCTGAGGCAGTTATTTGCAACCTGACCCGGACTGCTTTGGGAAAGCTGCAGGAATCCTCTGCTGTTCTCTCTCAGAGGTATCTGGGACACAAAATCTACCAACATCTGAAAGACAGCTTTGGTCTTCAATCTGCCGTCAGCAGAAATCACAATTATTACTACAACAGCCCCATTTGCCCAACCGAACAGTCTCAAAATGAGGGTTTGTTTCATGTGGAATTACCTACAGAGAATCTCAATGAAGGTTTTGACTTTGCACTGTGTGATGAACGTCACACAGATAATCATGGACTCTTCTGCACCCCCCTGCCTGATGCCCTGAACCCCTGTGAGGATGTGATGAGTCATGGCTTCCTGAGGGTTTTGGTCTGGGTGGTCAGTCTGTTAGCCGTTTCAGCCAACTTCTTGGTGATGTTCATCTTGCTGACTAGCCGACAGAAGTTGTCCATTACCCGTTTCCTCATGGGTCACCTGGCGTTCGCGGACTTTTGTATGGGGATATACTTACTGCTCATTGCATCTGTCGACCTCTACACACGCTCATATTATTACCACTATGCTATTGCCTGGCAAACCGGAGGTGGCTGCAATCTAGCAGGGACATTATCAGTGTTTGCCAGCGAGCTGTCTGTGTACACATTGACTTTAATCAGCCTTCAGCGCTGGCATGCCATTTTCTACGCAATGAGGCCAGACAGAAAAATGAGGTTACGCCATGCAGCTGTGCTGATGCTCGCCGGCTGGTTGCTGTGTGTAATCCTAGCACTGCTGCCGGTGGTTGGTGTGAGCAGTTACCAGAAAGTGAGCATCTGCTTACCCATGGAAACTGAGACAAGTGTTGCCCAGGTCTATGTGGTCTCTGTCCTGATGGTTAACGTCATTGCTTTTATGGTGGTATGTTTATGTTACCTCCACATCTACTGTATGGTGCACAATCCCCAGCACCAGTCCAGCAGATATGATACCAGCATGGCCAAACGCATGGCTGTTCTAATTTTCACTAACTTTCTGTGTCTGGCTCCCATTTCCTTCTATGGCTTGTCTGCAGTTCTCCACCAACCATTGATGACTGTCACAGATTCCAAGGTAAGACTTCCTTTTGACCCTACAACTTAAACATGTTCAATCACAACCCTCCCCAGTCACCAGTGGTGTTCCCCAGGGCTCAGTCCTGGGGCCCCTCCTTTTTATAATTTATTTACTTCCTCTAGGTTTTATTTTCAGGAAATCCAATATTCAATTTCACTGCTACATAGATGACACCCAACTCTACTTGTCCACCAAACCCACTTCCATGCTCCCTCTTTCTTCCCTGTCTGACTGTTTAGATTAAGTTAAAACCTGGTTCACCTCAGAACTTCCTCAAACTAAACTGTAACAAAACAGAAATTCTCCTCTTGTTTGCTCCAAATCCACTCTAGCAAAATGTCTTAATTCATCTTCTTCATCGACAATTCCAAAGTCCCCTCTTCCACTCAGGTCAAGAGCCTCGGTGTCATCCTCGATAGCACCTTTCTTTTGAAACACACATCAATAATCTCAACCAGTCTGCTTACTTCCACTTACGCACCATACACCGCCTTCGTCCATCACTTACACCCAATAACTGCTACTCTCCAATTGGTCGAGAACTCAGCTGCCCGTATTATCACCAGAACCCCAGCCACTGAAAACATTACTCCATTCCTCAAACAACTGCACTGGCTCCCTGTCCAATACCGTATTATTTTTTAAGATTCTTCTCACCTTCAAAGCCCTCCATAATCTCGCTCTTCCATACCCCTCTGAACTCCTTCAGCCCTACACTCCTCCTCTTCCTCACTGCTTTCCACTCCTTCTGCCCGCCTGTCAACAATGGGGTTTAGAGCCTTCAGCCATTTTGCCCCTCACCTTTGGAACTCCTACCCACTATCCATCCGTACCATAGTACCCATCTATTCCGAAAGGCCTACCCCACATGACTCTACTCTCATCAAAATCATGGATACATTGCTTTTTTTTCTATCTCAATCTTTTAAATGTCCATCCATCCATCCATCGTCGTCCGCTTATCCGTGGTCGGGTCGCGGGGGGAGCAGCTCCAGCAGGGGACCCCAAACTTCCCTTTCCCGAGCCACATTAACCAGCTCTGACTGGGGGATCCCGAGGCGTTCCCAGGCCAGGTTGGAGATGTAATCCCTCCACCTAGTCCTGGGTCTTCCCCGAGGTCTCCTCCCAGCTGGACGTGCCTGGAACACCTCTCTAGGGAGGCGCCCAGGGGGCATCCTTACCAGATGCCCGAACCACCTCAACTGGCTCCTTTCGACGTGAAGGAGCAGTGGCTGTACTCCGAGCTCCTCACGGATGACTAAGCTTCTCACCCTATCTCTAAGAGAGACGCCAGCCACCCTCCTGAGGAAACCCATTTCGGCCGCTTGTACCCTGGATCTCGTTCTTTCGGTCATGGCCCAGCCTTCATGACCATAGGTGAGGGTAGGAACAAAAACTGACCGGTAGATCGAGAGCTTTGCCTTCTGGCTCAGCTCTCTTTTCGTCACAACAGTGCGATAAACTGAATGTAATACCGCCCCCGCTGCGCCGATTCTCCGACCAATCTCCCGCTCCATTGTCCCCTCACTCGCGAACAAGACCCCAAGGTACTTAAACTCCTTCACTTGGGGTAAGGACTCATTCCCTACCTGGAGAAGGCACTCCATTGGTTTCCTGCTGAGAACCATGGCCTCAGATTTAGAGGTGCTGATCCTCATCCCTGCTGCTTCACACTCGGCTGCAAACCGATCCAGTGAGTGCTGAAGGTCACAGGCCAATGATGCCATCAGGACCACATCATCTGCAAAGAGCAGCGATGAGATCCCCAGCCCACCGAACTGCAACCCCTCCCCACCACGACTATGCCTCGATATCCTATCCATAAATACTACGAACAGGATTGGTGACAAAGCACAGCCCTGGCGGAGGCCAACCCTCACCTGGAACGTGTCCGACTTACTGCCGAGAACCCGGACACAGCTCTCGCTTTGGTCATACAGAGATTGGATGGCCCTGAGAAGGGACCCCCTCACCCCATACTCCTGCAGCACCTCCCACAATGTCTCCCGGGGGACCCGGTCATATGCCTTCTCCAGATCCACAAAACACATGTAGACTGGATGGGCATACTCCCAGGCTCCCTCCAGGATCCTTGCGAGAGTAATGATCTGATCCGTTGTTCCACGACCAGGACGGAATCCGCATTGTTCCTCTTCAACCCGAGGTTTGACTATCGGCCGAACCCTCCTTTCCAGCACCTCGAAGTAGACTTTACCAGGGAGGCTGAGAAGTGTGATACCCCTGTAATTGGTACACACCCTCTGGTCCCCCTTTTTGAACAGGGGAACCACCACCCCGGTCTGCCACTCCTTTGGCACTGTCCCAGACTTCCACGCAATGTTGAGTAGGCGTGTCAACCAAGACAGCCCCTCCACACCCAGAGCTTTCAGCATTTCTGGACGGATCTCATCAATCCCTGGGGCTTTGCCACTGTGGAGTTGTTTGACTACCTCAGTGACCTCAACCTCCACATTTTAAATGTGTTTGTTTTAATTGAACTATATTTTCCTTTTTTACTGTATTTTGGCTTGTTTTAACTGTAAGGTGTCCGTGAGTGCTATGAAAGGCGCTCATAAATAAAATGTATTATTATTATTATCATTATTTAATCTGATTCTTTGTTTCTGTTTAAAATAAAGGCTGATCTATGTTATTTCTTCACAGGTGCTGCTGGTGCTTTTCTACCCTCTCAACTCTTGTGCGCACCCATTTTTTTATGCTATCCTGACAAAGGCATTTCACCGAGATATCCTGATGTTTCTGAGCCGGATAGGGCTGTGCCAGCGGCAAGCACACCTCTATCGAAGCCAACTTGTTAGTATGACTCCCTACATATACAGAGACACAATGTCTGCCCCACAGTCCAGCCCCCACATCCCAAAATGTTCAAGTACAAGAATTACCAGACAACAAGATACACCAAAATTGCTTTTTAAATGTGAATAATAATTTTTCAAGCATTACTTGTACTTATATATAAATGTCCTTGTAAATACCAATTCACACAATCTAACCATTTCACAGTATATCATGGCCTTTTAGAATTTGTGATCCATTAATGTTTTTGTATCTGTATACATGGATACCTCCAGTTGTTTGCTGTTCCAAAATAATGATCCAGATATTAATCTGCAAGTAATAACAGCAAAGATTTGGCTTCAGCTGTTGGGGAAAGATTAGTGGGAATGTGTCTAAAACTGCATAGGAAATGTAAAGATGAGGAGAACTAGGAGATAAGAGCGTGAGAAGCCAGGAGTTTGCATTTTTGCCATCACCATCTTGGTATTTTGAAAACAAAAGTGACTATATTTGGATAAAAAGGGCGGAGCTGTGGAGAATGGCATGGCTAAAACAGTGTTGTGTATGGTTTAAATGGCGCTTTGCTAAGCTAAACACTAAAGAGGGAAAGTCGCAGATTCTTAACTGGCTGACGCTAGTCATCCAGCGGAGTTTTGCCGGTGGGTAAACGGGAACCTCTGGGTACTGGCACAGGTCATCTCCGTGTACAGCAGTACACAGAGCTGTTACAGAGAAGTTATGGGCTAATGCTAATGCTAGCTAGCGTTGGTTGGCAAGGTGCTAGTCTCGCATTGCCCAACCTTCTTCCACAGCGCTGTGGAGGAAGGTCTGGCTAGTCCACACAGCATTCCGGGATGGGAGAAAAACATGCTGTGGTTTATTGGCAATTCTTTAAACCAATCACAATCGTCATGGGCAGTGTCAAGCGCCGCACAGAGCCCCGGGGCCGCTGCAAAATAGCCTCTGGAAGGAACTTGTTTTGGTGGAACGTGTACATTCAAAAGTTGTTTTAGTCGTGCAACAGAAAACTCAGATTGGACAGATAGTCTAGCTAGCTGTCTGGATTTACCCTGCAGAGATCTGAGGAGAAGTCAACCAGAGTCCTCACAAATCAGCCGGAGGTTAGAACGCCAACACAAAGAAACAGGAAGATAACAGACATCTGGCTGAAAAGGACATATGGCGGAATTTCCGGTGGCAACGGAGCAAGGTCGTGGATATAGATTATCAACGTGCCGCTTGACTAGGACCCAGGCAAGGGATAGTACATTAAAGCTAATGTACTTGCACTTACTATTTGTTGTCTGGAGTTTGTACCTTCACAGCTGAAAGCACTTAATTGTAAGTCGCTTTGGTTAAAAGCGTCAGCTAAATGACATGTAATGTAATGTAATGGATAGAGTCTATTAAAAGGGGCAGGAAACTCACCTGGACCTCTTTTCTGCAATGAGACACACCTGAGAGAGCAGCTGGGGCCAGCCTTTGTTTGGTGTTTGATTGAATTTGTTTTTGGGAAGTCAGACAACCTTGCAGTACCCCGAGCTATAAATCCAACATGGCTGCCCCGTGCAGCTGTCGTAACATACAGTTTATTAGCACTTCTGTCTTATTTGTGTCTCACTAAATCAGTCATACACACAGTCCTGTCCATCTTCTATCTGTGGACATGTTGTTACGCTGTTTGTATGCACAAAAAACTATAGAGTAATGTGTTGTTATCAATTGGTATTGCTAACAGTGGCTAACTGGCTAGAACTAACCCCACAATGAAAAATCTGACTTGTAAATGGAACACCTTCAACTCGGGTGTGACGTATTTCCCAGCTCCGTCTTCCGAGTTCCAAGGGAAATGGAACACACTGTGTTCCAGTCTTGCAAGTTTTTTTTAACAAAGACCAATGTTTTTGCACTGTCCAATCGGACATTTCCTGAGTCATACTCAGAAGAAAAAAAACTGCATAATATCCAGCAGTTCATGTAGATTACATAGAACATAATTTAGACTCTACATCTGTAAGAGTGTTATTATTTCTTTGGAAAGTACTGTGTGACTTTTTTTTCAAAATGTGTTAATTACATATACATTATTCTTGTATCTGATAGTGTTACTAACATTATTGTATCTGATATCTGATAGTGTTACTAACATTATTGTATCTGATAGTGTTACTAACATTATTATTGTATCTGATAGTGTTACTAACATTATTATTGTATCTGATAGTGTTACTAACATTATTGTATCTGATAGTGTTACTAACATTATTGGTACTAACATTATTATTGTATCTAATAGTGTTACTAACATTATTGTATCTGATAGTGTTAGTATCTGATAGTGTTACTAACAGTATTATTGGATCTGATAGTGTTCTGTTTTCCAAATGTTCACATTTATGATGAAATGTGAAACATAATAAATTGTCTTTATCATTACAGCCATCATTCTCATTGCTTTCTTCAGTGATAAGGCAGAACATTTTAAAAGCAGAAATATGTTGACACTGTGAGGCACAAAACATAGAACCAATTTATTATTTAATAAGAAACAACAGCGCTGAAGGTTCCCATGGTGTATTTACATCATTTGAAGACACTCTAAACTCTAGACACTAGACCTAAAAGCAATGCATTGTGAGTTATGTTATGCATACAAGTGACAAAATATGCAAGTACTTATTTTCTATTTTGTACTAATAACCATGTGACTAATGGCTATATATATTTTACATCTGTAAAATCAGTTTGTTAAAATATAAATAAATCAGCAATTAATGCTTGTAATGAACAATAATCAATAAATAAATAAATAATCTTAATGTTACCATAAAATACAGAAGAATGGCCACCATTAAAACACAAATCATGGAGCAGCATGTCTTTGTCATCATACTGACTCATATGCTGATTTTACATACGTTTTAAGAAACTATGGTTGATTACAGAGACCAAAAATGGTTATTTTATGTACTTTTCATAACAGGTGACAGTCTTTGGCAGATTTCATAAACTATGTTCATGTTAGCAGACATTTGTTTAAATCACACATACAACGAGACTGCACGTGAACAGAAGCTGGGTTAGTTGAAAAAATAAATGCATACTGCGTGTATGCATTTATTCTTTGGGAAATTGTAACAACTTGAATTTAGAAAATAAATGTCTATCATACAAGAGATATGACTGAACAAATGAAAGCAGGTAGCCATCATGTATATATTTAGCAATTTCCTAAATCCCCAAAATGCATTGCTCAGTACCACATGGATGTCTTTAAGAAGGACAAAATGAGCCATATGTACAGTACACACTTTGTAGATATTTTTTGCATTTAAAAATGTGATCAGTAATCTACAGAAGAGAATTAGGGCCACACGTGAAAAATGTATTTGAGTTCTGAGATTAAACTTAAAATTCCGAGAAAAAAAGTCAGAATTCTAACTTTGAACTTTTAATTCACAATCTTAAGAATTAAGAGAATTGTGACTTTAAATTTAGAACTCAAATACATTTTTCATATTGGCCCTTATCCTCTTCTGTAATATCATACTGGTGTCGGAGGGCACACGTATGAGTGGTCTCTTGAAGAAATAGAGCATTGCTGTTCTTAATGCTATTTCTTTGATGGCACCACTTTATCTGAGTCAATTTGCATTCTGTGAAGATCCAGCTATAGAATGAAATGAAACTTTACTTTAAAAAAAGATACTTTAAGCAGTATGTGAAATGCAGAATCCAGCGTTGAGCTTGTTTTTTGGGTCTTTGTTTAAAGATTATTTTTTGGGCATTTTTTGGCCGTTTTAGGCCTTTATTTGATAGGACAGCTTATGACTTGAAAGGGTAGAGAGAGGGGGAATGACATGCAGCAAAGGGCCACAGGT
Organism: Gymnocephalus cernua; assembly: GCA_023631565.1. Classification (NCBI taxonomy): domain Eukaryota; kingdom Metazoa; phylum Chordata; class Actinopteri; order Perciformes; family Percidae; genus Gymnocephalus; species Gymnocephalus cernua. Next base: position 1,426,461 of record CM042442.1, on the reverse strand, counting down.
GGGAATCCAGTACGGCCACTGCGGCAAGGACTGAGCCTCGGTCCGGATGGGGACCGGCATTGTCCTTTGTGAGCTATGTAAGTGCAATACAACACCAGAGCAGTACCCTTTAGAATTAGTAAACTTGTAATATGTAAATCAAATCCCAATATTGAATTTACTAAAAAGAAAACTCTATGGGGGTTGTTAGGCATATAACTGACAGTATTAGTAACACTACAGAGCCAGACTTTAGTGATTGCACCTTTATCTAACAGTTACAATATTTGTTCACCAGCAGGATTCTGAATTAGACGGCGATGAATGAAACCATTATGATTTCATCATTCAACATCTTTTCCATTACTCATCAAATGCAGGTAATAAGTTGATCAATCGTTTAGTCATACACATGAGTCCAGGTGTTGATGTTCAGTATCAGGTCAAATGGCTGGAATGGAAACCACACAAAATGCTCATTATTCCATCACAGCATTCAAGGATGTAGCATGCACCTCGTATCAATCTCATATCAAACTGTCGTGTCAGTGGGCACTTCCAACTCCAGGACGTTAAAAGCAGCCAGCAAGTTAGTTTTGATTGTTAACTGGAAGATTAAGATGGTGAATACATGGCCCAGTATGCAATGTTTCAGATCCCTTAAGCATACTAAACAGAAAGGCACCGTTGATATTTTTTCTGCACTGAAATATACCTTGAACTGTTACTACATACTAGTGTATGGCACTTTACCTACAAGACATGAACACATTTTTTTTTTATAAAACTCTTTATTTGCTACATCACTAAAATAAAAGTTTCATTTATCTTTAAAGTCTTTACACTGCAAATAATTTATAGAAAATAAAAGTTTAATAGTGACTATTCCCCCCTCCCCCTCAACACAAAGGATTCTCAGCTATTCCTTTTTTTTTTTTATTTTTTTTTTACTTTACACAGCAACTGGATTTAGTTTGGTGGTGGTGATGGAACTGCATGACTTGTCTTGCAGGTCATCATTTAGAGATGCTGGGTTAGTCCTGCTGCTGTCCACGGCCCCGAGCAGCAGGCTTGCAGTGCTATCTGTAGTAAAGCAGGGTGTGTGTTCCCCTTGAGGCGCGTCTGTTTCACTCACTAGCATGCTGTCACCACTGGACTCCGCATTACGCACCACATGGCCGTTGGGGACTCGTTTGGTGCTGCAGTTGTTGATGTTGTTGTTTGTAAGAAGCTTCTCAGGTGATGCTGAGAACATCTGGCTGCCAGCTGTGGTGTCATGGTCATCTATGCTTTGGTAGTAACCATTCCCATTAGGAAACAGCGGGCTAGGCGGTAAGCTGTGTGCCACATGGCCGTGGTTGTAGTGGGCCGAGATCCTCTTCTGTTCATCTCGGTTTGAAGACTTGCGTGGCTGATGTGAGTTTGACAACAGCAGGGGGCGCTCCTCCTCGCCGGAGGGGCTTAAAGCCACCGAGGGGACAGAGATGGCCAGGCTGGACAGGGGGGCGGACATCTCTGATGGAGGAGACCCTGGAGTTGCAGGAGACAGCTGAGTCGGGGTTGTCATGGCAGATGCATACCTACAACAAAAACACATTTCATCCATTTAGATGAAAGAAAGATGTTCATGTGCAAAGTGTATGTACCACAGTTATTGAACATAATACTGAGTCTAATACACAACCAACTACAGGTTCAGGCAAGGAACAACCTGAAAAGGTTGCTAGTCTATTACCAAAACCAATGACATTAGCATAAGTTATTACACAATACATAATAATCACATTATTTCTAGGTTGACAGAGGAAGCTGCATATTCAGGAGCATGATGCATACTATAAAAGCAGGGATCTTTTTTTCTTCTTTCAAGAGTTAAGAGGCAGATTCTTTATTGCAAAAGGGAAAAAGGCTAATCTTGAAAGGGTGTGTCTTGGTACACACAGATCAGACAACTTTCAAATATGAGCAATTTTGAGTAATTTATGTTGCCTAAAGTTTAATTTAGCATATTTAGGTGTTGATTTATGTTTCAGTTTTCATAATCTTCCAATTACATTCTTTCATTCACATTCAATTACAGTGTTTAAATGTATGTGTTGTGATAGGCCCAACTGGTTGATGGATTTGAGCCCTGCTGAGGTGACGTGCTAACCACTGAGCCCTCATGGACTCAATATGGATTCATCCATCATATTCCTGACATAATGGCCCATCAGACACCAGTCAATTTGTGAACCACTTACAGTAAGTACTCTCCAGTAACTTTATCATCAACAAACAACAAATGTTCACTTTGGAACAATATGACCATAACTGTACATCCCCCTGATTTTGCTATAGCAATCAAAAGCATCCTAAATCCCCAAATTTATTCTAAACTGTTTAGTTTCAAAACATCACTGAGCTGAGAGGAGACTTTGGATGTACCTTCAACCTCACTGTTCAGGTACAATCACATTACATTTCCATCCTACAAATGTATAATCCCTTTCACATTCACTTCTATTAAATCCAGCACAACAGACAATTACAAGACTGTGTTTCCTGTTTAGCTGCAATCTCCAGACAGCCCTTGTGGACTTGCAGGTCAGAGTTAACCTTTGCAAAGTTTACCATTGGCCCATGGAAACATGGATGCACGTTGTATTATTAGTTTACTGCCCTGCTTGAAAATTATGACCAAAAAACGGAGCGAAGGCTTTTTTTACACAAAGCAATGACACTGTTGATGCTTAATGGGTGTACTGGAGGCCCGGCCTGTGTAGTGAAACGCCTATAAAAGCTGTAAAAGCCTGTCCCTCAGAAAGTAAAGCCGTGTTGATGCATGATTTAAAAAACTCAACCAGCTCGGATCTTCGATCTGGAAAAGCTGAGCATATTGTATCATGGCTAACAATAATTTATTTGCATAGCACTTTTCAAAACCAAGTTACAAAGTACAGTTCAGTAAAAACAATAAACCTTGGTTAGTCTGCAGTTCCCTTGGCTTGATTGTGTCGATGTGATATGGCCGAAGGAGCTGAACTAGATTAACATGATTGTCAGAGATATTCTGCTGGCGTAATGCTAGAGCGACGGGAAAAGGTCGATAGAGTGATGAACCGGGCTGGGATGGTGGTGCTGTTGTGGCAGTGTGTAATGGTTATTACAGGCTGGAGAAACGTTTGGGTAATGAGGAGTGATGGGGAGGCAGCAATAAAAGAATAGACCAGAAGGAATGGAGGAGGAGGCAGAGCACCAATGTGGGTCGCTGGGTGGGGCTCTTCAGTTTCGCATTGCCAGACCTTCCTCTACAGCGCTGCGGAGGAAGGTTGTTAATTCAAAAGTAGTTTTAGTCGTGCAACAGAAAACTCCGATTGGACAGATAGTCTAGCTAGCTGTCTGGATTTACCCTGCAGAGATCTGAGGAGCAGTTAACCAGAGTCCTCACAAATCAGCCGGAGGTTAGAACGCCAACACAGAGACACAGGAAGGGGACGGACATCCGGCCTAAAATGAGGGACATCCAACGGAATTTCCGGTGACACTGGAACAATCCCAGAAATAAATTGTCAATATAGAGTACTTTAGGTCTGAATTCAGATCCTGGCTTCCCACTGGACGACTCCGGGGAGTCCCTGCAACATCACCTAGGAGATAAATGCCGACGCAGGTTACCCCAGCCTTGTTTTTCCATTGCAGCTGCAGAAGCTGCTTCAGGAGACGCACACTGTCAAAAGGGTTGTACTTTTTAATTAGCAGTTCTCCACCTCGGTGGACATTTGACAGACTGTGTTCATTGCTTTGGTTTGGAGAAATCACTGTGCAATCAGACATTTCATCTAACATACAGAAGGTAGAGACAAACACTGTATTCTCCACGGAATAGAAATATAACTCCTAAGACCTGCACACTTTCTTCACCAAGTCGACTCAGCTGCTTACTTTGCTGCCCCTGAAGGATGAGCTTGCTGTTAAATTAGCTGATAAGCGACATAAGGGCCCGTATTTGTTCAACTCAGACGGAATAAAACACGCATAAATCTAGGCGTGACCCTGAACAGTACAATATTCAATGCTTCGATCGAAAGAGCCGGATTCAACTGCCAGTCTCACAGTTGAATCGTCGCAGCGCCGCAAAGTCCAGTTCAGACCAAGGATTCTGAATGAGACAAGTGAACAACTTGCAGCTACAGGTGCTTGCAGGTACTTGCAGGTATTTGCAGCGCGGCGGTAAGCAGCGTTCTAAAGCCTGCCAGTTTACACCAATGCGACGAGATGAGATGGTGTATCATCTTCATAGCACAAACAGACTCCGACTTTCAGGCTTTTTTTGTAGCTGGATGTCATCAGTTGCATCTAAATATGAATGTGGATAACGTTAGTGATAGTAAGATGCTTGCTACAGCTGCATTTCTAGTGATGAAACGGCGAAAATGTTTTATTTCTCTGATTCACTGTTCTGTGTTAACGACGCTCGCTCTCTTCACTCGCTCTCTAGGTTGCTCCACCGTATACTGGCCCTCATTTATCAACCTATCGTAGAAACCAGCGCAGATATGAGCGCAGATATCATCTTACAGGCTTCACGTGTGATTCATCAAACGTTGGTATCACACCAATCAGAGCGTAAGAATGGTTGTACATTAATAAATGCAGCGGCTGGAAATGATCGTAATTTAAATATCACGCCCCAATATAGTCTCGGTTTTGAGGCCTCCCCCCTACAATTTACGACATGGCGAGACATAATCCGGCTAAGACGCGTCTCAGAGGTGGAGACTGATCCCTGATATCTCAGGTTCATTTGCACTAACGTGTGGAGTATTTGGCAGCCTAGAAACTGGTATTAAAGGCTGGAGAAAGAATGTGGAATGAAAAGAGATGCGGTCAACAGTTGCCGTAGTAAATCGGACTCGAGCTGAAGGTTATTTAATTTATACATCCTTGACATATGTATGCTATAGTCCTAATAGTAATATACAGGCTTATGCAATCTCTTAGGCCTACATGGTGTACCTATATTTAAATAAACACACAGTAGCGGAGTTTATGCAGTGTCTTTTATTTTGTCCTCCGCCCCCCCCCCCCTGTGCTGGACCACCACCCTGACCCTGTCACCTGACAGCAGAGGGACTGGAAAAACAAGCCGAAATAACTCGGTTAATGGCAGAAATAAATCGTTCACTTGTGATCATTAACCTTTCAAAGAGAAACGAAAACCTGAAGAATAAATAAAAATGTTGTGCATCGTCATGTTTTCTGTATTGATGATCATTGCCAAACATAACACTATACCTTTTAAAAGCGTTGAATAACATCCTGTGAATCACTCCGATGGAGCGCTCCACCGTGGCCCGTGCGCGTACGTGTGCACTGTTGTACCGGCACATATAGAGGTCTTCTAAAAGAGCCAGATCTGCCATTGCTGATAAGTGATCAGCTGATGACTGACTGATTATATGCTGCACTACAAGGCCACACTGACTCGAAAACTTGTGTACACGAGTTCAGACCAGACGTGAGATTTGATCGCAGCCTACGCTCACTTTCAAATTGATAAATGCCGACATTTGGGTAGGAATCGGCGTACGCCCATCCTACGCCTGTTTTAGGTCGTACGCATGTTTTATAAATGAGGGCCACTTTGCTTGCGGTGCGCTCGTTGAGCCTCCAGGCACGTTCTGACCGCTGTAACTTTTTCCTGCAACGTTCTAAATCGGTTTCGTCTCGTCGCAAATCTTTGAAGCTTTTCCAGCCGCCCCATGACAGATTTAAGTTTAACTTTCAAGGATCTGTTACCGGCGTCGCCCACACCCACATGATTCAACGATTAGAATTGTCAAAACTTGACAATTCTGATTTGACTATGAACATTCTTACTCATGGACACCCTTACCTAAATTGTTACAGGAAGCAATCTCACGTAAGAGGCTATAGTTCTGGGCAGGGAGAAAGAATTAGTTTGCTATTTCATGTATTTGTAGTCTCTATAGCTGTGTAAGTCTTACTGTATCAATGTGAATTAGACCGCTGTGTTAAAGTGCCTTAATCATGGTGTTGTTGCATTGTTTGTATGCATCATGTGCTACATTAACTCTGTTGTCCCACGCCACTGGGATGTTAGCTACGTGCTTCTGGGGATATGGTTAATCAACTCTTCATCGTTCAAAAGATTAGAAATCTGGCGACACACAGCCGAGCTCTTAGTGGATGAAGGGATTGAGTATTCTCCATGCTGGAAGTCAGAATCTCATGTATTGCTTTGCCTTGCTTTGTGTGCTTTCCTATCTCTTTCTTCCTTTTTACTAACCACACCCACATACACTCACATGAACACGCATATCTACATGCCCTAACTGGTATTCACGCACATTTTAATTGCACAGATAGTGTTTTGTGTAACTCAGCTTAGCTCCACGCCATCTTGGCACTACGTCTGCTATTTGTACTTCATGTCTGCGACACAAGTTCACCCAAAGTGTCTCAACTCTCTTAATCTCTCTTAATCTCCCTCGCCATCTCACTCTCGTGTGACACACACACACACACACATGCCACACACTTGCTTGTTGCCTTTTTGCTTGTAGTTGTAGTTGGACAATGGATCTTTATTGATTAAAGAATTATTGTTCATTAATCGGTATGAGTCATTATCCGTGATTATTTGTGTATGCGTTCCATGTTTGTGACTCAAAGTTAACATTTATCGACCAATTACCTTGAACTTTAAGGCAAGTCCCTGTCGGGGTTGGGTGTGTCTCGGCACTTCTTTGAATGAGCACTTAAGTCTCTGCTGCCGCCAGTGGCATTCAGACGATCCCGTCTGCTCTGTGTGGCACGCTGGCTATTCTCCGCCAATGACATCACCGAGACAGACTCTGTGTCAGACAGAACACTGTTGCTCCAGTCATTACTCCAGCTGCAGAGACAGGGAGGTGGTCGTTTACATGGAGACAGTTTCAGACAGGCCACTAGACCATGACATAAATATATTGTGGGTCAAATTTGTGTACCTGAGCCTTTCACTGCATTTCATTCCAGTTTGCTCACAGTCTGCATGAATTCTATGTCTGATTTACTGATGCAGCAGTTATTTCATTATATAATCAGCAACTGAAACTCTTTTCAAATGTGTTATATGTTTAGCCAATCAGGATTGAGCCGGCCAAAATTTAAGAAAGTGGAACCCAATAAAGATGGTTGATCCCGTTCTGTTTTATCCTGTTCAATTATAATAGTCAAAATAATGTTTATTACAGCTTCAGGCAGAGTTTGCAATTCTGGAGAAAGATTGTTAATATTTGAACTCAACGTTCAAGTAAATACATCCCTCTTGTAAGTGCTCTTTCAAAATGTTAGCATGTGCCAGATGAACCGTCCGTCTTGCTCCCACTGCCTTTCTCTTTACACATCCCTTTTTGGTGCATGGCTGTGTATGAACACCAGATTTCTTTTCAGTGCGCACAAAGAACTGACAGGGGGTTTGATTCATGGCACAGCACATGTGCATTTGCGCACATGTGCTTTTTGGGGCAATAGAGCATGTTAACACCTCTGATTGCTTAATTGTGTAACTTTTGTAGTTGTTTATTATCAAAATCTGTATTGCCCTTCACAAACTTGTCCTTTTTTATGAATATTGACCACCACCATCAATTCCAAGTATTCCTATTGGCCTGAAATTTTACATTTGCGCTTGCATGAACTGGGGTAGACGCTCCATATTCATGCGCCATCTTGAAATACGGTAGCCGGTAAGGGACATACAGGACATACTGCTCATCGCTTCCCGGCCCCGTCAAGTTTGAAGAAGGCTACCGTAGCTGCAACACGTACTTTCAACTGTGTGGCGAGAGAGAGTTGATTGCGATATATGATCTCAACGCTAGATGGGAGTAATTCTTACACACTGTAGCTTTAAGATCCAGAATTATCCACAGACGTCTCCTCCTCTTCTAAACAGACCTGGTGATTTCAACTAGTACAAAGCAGAGGTGTGGACTTGAGACTTGATGACTTGGACTCAAGTCGACTTGAGTCACCGATTTGATGACTTGCCACTTGACAATAATGACTCAAGACTTAACTTGAGGCATGATGACTTGCAGCGGCGGCTCGCCCATAGAGGGCGCTGGGGCGTCGACCTGCCTGCCTGTTTTTATTTTTTATAATCTCTCATTTTGAAAAATAATCTGTGTTAATTACATGCTAATAATGATTATACTTTAGAATGTGTTTAGAACTCTCCAGAATGAATTTCACGTTCAACGTCATTACATTCATCATGATGGTGTAGTAGCCAACAGGCTGTCTTTCCTGGGCTCCAGTTCCCTCAGCCCTACAGTGCTGGAATTTAAGCCAATGGTTCCCCGGTTGCTACGCAAAGAAGTACATATTTTGCTAATCATTGTCATCGAATTTTATGGTTTTGAGGCTCTGAAAATATCGCCCGTAATACCAAGATTAGAGCAGTGCACCACGGGACATTTACCTACATAGAGATGCAGCATGGCGACGTCGAGTAGCACTAACGTAGTCGTGGAAGTTCAGCTAGCCCCAAATTCAGTTAAATCTCTACACCTGTATCCCTTCGAAAGAAGAACATTAGCGGAAAACTCATTTTAAAAGAACTCGGACCAGACAAGCCAGAAGTGAATATAACCCAACAGGTGCGAGAAAAGGAGAAAACCTACAAGAGAACCTTTTCCTGAGCTTGGTTCGATCGAAAGGCTTGGCTAACTAGCTGTGGGTACGCTAACGCAATATTTTTGCTTCCCGTGCTTACTGTTTAAAACAAACAGTGCTTGTGATAGCTCGTGGACACAGACAGGGGTGACAGACCTGAAACATATGTCAGAACGCATTAAGAAACATGAGCGGGCAAGAGTGCATATGGACATTGGACAACTCTGTGACGCTAGCCATGCTAGGCCAAATTAGCATAGCCATACAGCTAGATGAGGGACAACACATTGCTATAAGCTCAAATATGGCTAATGGCTAATAAGACATGTCGGACTTCAGAAGGTCCATACAGTCTGACGAGACAGCGGTAGCCCGCTGCGCTCCATACCCAGGGCAAAGTTACAGTTTCTGGATTACTGGACTACCGGGACTCGGGGCTCCGCGGAGTTCTGCTGGCTGTCTGCTGGCATAACTATAGTATATTTACACTTAGAATGTCGTCACGCCACTTATATTACAGCTACCATAAGGTCTTCCAAAGCTAACACTTGTGTCCGATTTCAATTTAAGGCATTTTTGTGAATTTCAGAGGTCTCGTTCAGAGGAGCAGCTTGCTAGCTAGCTAGCTCTAATTGTTAGAGCTACATCCAGCTCACCGCAGGCTCAAACAATGAGAATCGCGGACAAGTTTATCTCCCCGATCGTTTGTTTAAATAACTCAACACACATATCCATTATAAGATGAACTGGAATCTGTGGTAAGAGATTGCGGGCATAACAAGCTCGTTGACAGCGCTCTCACTCACACACACCGGCCATTTAGCAGGAGAGAGGAGGGAGAGCAGCGAGCTCCACGCAGGTCCTGGAGCTCCTTCAGGGCAGCTGCGTTTTGGTAGTCCAGTAATCCAGAAATGGTAATTTTGCGCGGGTATGGAGTGCCGCAGGCTGCCGGCCGTGACGGAGCTCCATCTAGCTCACAGCCGGCCGGGCTCTGTGGTCTCTGTGGTCTCTGTGGTCTAGGAGGACACACAGGGTGGCGAGGCAGCAACCCTCGGCAGCACCGGCCGCTATCTCGTTAGCCAGCTGAGCTACTGAACTCCGACACACATTAGTTATCAATTTATTTAAAACAGCACATATTTGACCTCTACATAGTTGATTTCTCACAGAAAAAAGTCTCAGTTAGTAATTAAATAGCAGACAAACAATGTATAAAATGTCTGAGATCTGCACGACCTAGATTCAGAAGACTAAGCTGACCTCAGGTCAGTTGTGTAGCATATGTAAATGTTGGGGCGTGACAACGACTAGACACTAGAGCCAAATAAGGGACAAGCCAACGCTTGTGACGTCCCGAATGAGCTTTGTTGAGATTCGCCCGTTTTCAGCGGAAGTTTCAAATAGTGAGATTTGCAGAGGAAAGAGGTGTCTATGGTATGTCCTATTTACCCACCAAACTGTTGTTACTCAACTGTGACAAGGTAAAATCGGTTTTGCATTCTATCACCCCTTTAAACACGCTCGGAATGGGTGGGGCTATTCAGTTGGTTGTCATATACAATTTCACAGCAAGATGGGAGAAATTCTTACACAATGTAGCTTTAAATGACAGTTCAGCAGAAAACAGTGGCCGTGTAGCCTAGTCTAAGTGTTGGCCTAACTACCTGTGCGTCACCTGTGTGGCTGTTTTAGAAATGAGCAGCGCTCCTCTGCATCAACAGCTCATAATGTCACATTTTTTATTTATTGGCCTACATAAAACAGTGAATAACAAATATGAGTAGATATGTGTGAAACATTGAAATTTACCCACACACGAATTGATCATTGTGAATGATTTGGGCTCTCCAGCTGATCACCCTAAAATGCACCAGAATGCAGGAAATCACATCTACGAAATTCTAAATTATCTGGGGGAGGACCCACCGGCCCCACCAGGAATATTTTCCACCAGCCGCCACTGATGACTCGGATGACTTGATGTATTCATAAGTTTGAATGTTGGCTGTTAAATATAAAACAATATAATTTAATGTCACCCCATTTCTGTCTATCTGACTAGTATCTAGTAAGCTACGCAGCAACAACAGTGCAAACTGTAAACCGTGATTGGACGACTCAAAAAGCTCCCCGCTATGTGATGGTCATGATTCGATGACTGTCAGGTAAAATTGTTGCTATGGCAACATGTAATGGTCGTGACACACAACCAGACGGACGACCCTCGGCAGAAAAGGCAGTTGGATTGATCAGTCTCCCCGAGTTAGTCAAAAAAGTGCCTCGAACACACCGAAGAGACGAGACGTAATACATCTCCATGACAGCAGGCGGCACTACTCTGTATTGTCGCCCAAAAATGAAAACCGGCAGCTGATTGAACGAACATGTCATGTCGGTCTGGCTTCTCTCGAATTTCAAAACCGACCATAATGGCGGCTTGTTCGGAATACAATATCGTATTTTATGAAAATAGTTCACCGAAACATGTTTGTGAAAACATTTTAAGGAGAAATAGGCCATGCAGTTGCTTTGTCTTGATTTCAGATCGACAAAGGTCAGTTTAAAAGATTTTCCTCAGATTTTGAGAGACTCTAGTCTTGTTCATCCCGCTCCTTGTTTGCGGGTTAGCTCTCTACCAATCAGATTGGTCATTTGAGTCCAACTGCCGGCAGTGCCCACCTTCTATCCAAGCAAGTCAGTTCAGCCAAAATGAAGGCCGACAGCTCCTCGGACGGACGACGGCACGGAACACACCGAAGAGACTCGAGTCACTGACCTCGCCAGACTGTCCAACGGCTGATTAAGTAGTTGGTGTGTCACTGGCTTAACATCACAGACCCCTAATAAATCCCTATTCGTCGGACCAGACCAGCACAATGGCTGCATCTGTGCCACGAGTAATCACTTTGGGATTTAAACATTTCACGCAAGAAGAAAAAAGGACCGTTTCTGAATATCAATAATTATAATATAGATTCAATTCATTGCAATATTTTTTGTACTGGTTATACAAACTAGCCAAACATTGTATTAGATGGGCTGCTAATACCTTGTCTTTTCTCTTTATATGGACCGGATACTAAAGGTAAGTGCTTTATCTTGGGTGTAAAAAAAAGTGACTTGCTTTAACTAGGGTCTGGACTTGACTTTACATACTGTAACCTGTGACTTGACTTGACCTGCCCCCACAAATCTGCTGCTGGTCAGCTTGTCTCTGATAACTTAAAGGTACACCTTGCAAGATTTGTACCTTAATATAACAGCTATAAAGTAATTTTGATTGTAAACGAACTCGTAGTAGGGCGAATCATCCCGATAGCAAAGCAGGGGGGCACGCTACTGGGAAAACCAGCAATGCAGGTTTGAGAAATGGCGCACCGCCAAATGTCGTGAGAATCACGACTTGCCTTACGGCACGACGTCACATACATCAACAACATATAAGAAGCAGCCTCTATGGAAGACACTAGCACGCATTTCAGACGTGAATCATGGCAGAGTCTACGAAGAAAATTAAGAAAGCACGGTCGGAAGAGTCAAGGAAAAGAAAACGAGAAACTGACTGTGTGAGGAACCGGAGTCCCACTCGGTCAGGCTTTCACTTGTTGGCGAGAGCTGAAAAGCAGCAAAGGTAACATGAAATTCAGCCTTGGTGCAGAATTCCAGCCACTAGAGCCAGTCCCACAATGATCTTTACTCTGGACATGCCATTTCTGTGTCTGTAGCTATTGAGGAGAAGAGAGGGGGGGGGGCAAGGTGGAGGGTGGGGGTGTGGCCTTAAGAAGTTACTAGAAGTTACTTCTTCCAACCATATGTTAAATTAAGAGTCAATGTAGATTTACATATTGCAATAATATCATAATCCTATATTGAATCATTTGAAAACAGAACTTTCTAGATGTTGGGTTGTTACTTTGGCCAGGTCATCATCAAAAAAGCAAATTAGTACATTCATGATTGTGTCCATGTTGACATTAGTTGCTTCATGTACATTTATTAAAAACTTGGCATTGTTTAGCTTTTCATATAGCTAGATGTACTTTTTCAACTAAAGCCGTATCTACATGCTCCAAGATTGATAAACTGTGCCTCCATTTTTTTAGCCGCGTTACAATGGAGACAACACCGCACTCTCGCTTTTCGGCAAAGACCCGCCCTACTTTGCATCTGATTGGCTAGAACTCGTTTCATTGGTAGGTGGAAGTTCGATGATTGGTTAAACCCATCGCATCAAAAACAAATCCCATATGGACCTTTTAATTAATTAATTTATTTTTCTAAAATAGTCATACGGCAGAAATCGGCACCAGGCCCAAGTACTTTAATCCCTTCGTTAGTTAGAGCTGCGTTCCTTTTATATGATTGGTAGGTGAAATCAATTGACTCGAAAATATTAAACTGCATGCAAGTTCCCAATTTTTTTTTATTTTTTTTTCCTCACGGCCGCACACCGGAGATCCAGCATGCCGAATACTTTAAGCCCTGTACTATGTATTTAAAAAGAAGAAGCCTAAATTCAGTCTGTTTGAATGTGTTAGTTTTTTCTTGTTTTATATGTAGGCCTACATTTAATGTTGTGTGTAACCCTTATACTTATACTTATATATACTGTCATTATACTAACTCACTGTACAGCAAAAAGATGTAGTGTAGGAGAAGTTGAACTGTGACCAAAGTCAATATTTTGTAATCAAGATCACATTATTTCTGTTCTTAGCTTTGTGATCAGATAGAAATCACACCTCCTTCACTCACATTGGGCGTCTGGAGGGTGGTGCTCCTGGTCACCTTATTTAAATTAATTAAATAAGGTAACAGTTATAACGCTCATAATTTGATAGTGCAAAGCTAAGACATTGCAGGTATTCACTTTCTATTAGTACAGAAAATCATGCTCTGGTTTATTGGCATTTCTTTAAACCAATCACAATCAACTTGGGCGACACTAAGCACCGGACAGAGCCACGGTGCCTCTGCCTCAGGAAGGAACTTGTTTTGGTGGAACATGTATACGTTCAAAAGTAGTTTTAGTCGTGCACAGAGGTGGGTAGTAACGAGTTACATTTACTCCGTTACATTTACTTGAGTAAGTTTTTGAAAAAATTATACTTCTAGGAGTAGTTTTAAATCACTATACTTTTTACTTTTACTTGAGTAGATTTGTGAAGAAGAAACTGTACTCTTACTCCGCTACATTAGGCTACAATGAGCTCGTTATTTTTATTTTTACCTCTTTGGTATTCTACGCGTCATTGTTTTTATCCCCCCCGGCATACGCCTCATTTAATGTTTTATTTTGACAGAGAGTGAGACTTCCACTAAAGGCTCTACCACACGACTGTGTTTCACCAATCACACGTAGTTGCGCAGTCTCGTCACATGACCATACTCAATCTCAGCGGTGGGACGGTTAGCTTTACAGTCGTAGCAAAACAAAAATGTCAGAATCAACCGTCGGCAATGCAGACACAGACGAGGAGGAACCCCCCCCCGGCCTCATACTGAAAGCATGTTTACCTTATATTAGTAAAAGTGTCGAACAGCAGCTACATTATGCGGTGTCTTCTGTGTCTACCAAAACAAACGGACATTTCAGCATTCAAAAACTCAACATCTAACTTGAGGAAACATGTAGCGGTAAGTTTCCTAAATTTGTTTTTTGTTTGTTTGTTTGTTTTGCTGTGGATAGGTGAATGTTTGTCTTTTAGGTTACATATGCTTTAAACATTTCCTATATATATATATATATATATATATATATATATACATACATTTACATTTGATGTGATAAGTCTCACAGTTACTCAGTACTTGAGTAGTTTTTTCACCAAGCACTTTTTTACTCTTACTCAAGTAATTATTTGGATGACTACTTTTTACTTTTACTTGAGTCATATTATTCTGAAGTAACAGTACTTTTACTTGAGTACAATTTTTGGCTACTCTACCCACTTTTGGTCATGCAACAGAAAACTCTGATTGGACAGATAGTCTAGCTAGCTGTCTGGATTTACCCTGCAGAGATCTGAGGAGCAGTTAACCAGAGTCCTCACAAATCAGCCGGAGGTTAGAACGCCAACACAGAGACAGAGGAAGGAGACGGACATCCGGCCGAAAAGAGGAACATCTGGCGGAATGTCCGTCAGCAACAGCGCAATCCTGGAAGTGGAACGTCGAGGATATAGACGACGACAATGGCAATCAGCAACGTTTCAACTGATTTAGCTGGGTAGCCAGAGTGTCTGGGCTGGTGCTGAGCTAGACCAAGTTCTGACTGATTAAAACAAAATTTACCAAACTGACAAAGCATATTTTAAGTTCTTCCTTACCTTTGGCTGGAGATGTGGGTGAATGTGGTGGGTTCATGCGCAGTTAAAGCACTTTTGCTTGTTGAGAAGTTTGTTTCTGTCTCCATCTCAGATGCATGCTGTATAGTCGTCCCATTACATTGCTATAAAAAGAGGAGCAGAAAACAGATTGACAATTGACATGTGTGCACAGATTAAACAGGTTTTGACACCTTTTATTTAACACCAATGCAGCATACATTGATAAGCTGCAAATCCTGAAGAGGCAAGTTAGAAATCTGACGTCCTCTGGCTGAGCTTGCCAGATTGGGGCCAATACCAGTATTGGTATTTTTCCTCTTTTTCCTCAGGCTCTGCCTCAGACGGTCATGGAGCTTCTTCCTCTGCTTCCTGTTTGTGAAGAAACAAACTAGATTGTGAAGCAGCCCATATCACAACTGGACAACATGTCTGAGGGGAAAGTTCCAAATGTAGATATATAAAGTAATAAATATACCCCAATTTAATTTTATGGCTTGGCTGTACTGCCCTACAAAGCAAAAAAGCAGTAACCTGAATTTTTGGTCAAAAATGAGTTATTATCATTTTCATGACATTCAAGACATCCTTTGTTATGTGACAAAACATCTTATCTCAAATGTGTGTCGTATATATATATAATCTATATACAATATATTATTAAATGTATGTTTACTAATTTGAAATATCTGTCCCATGTATTCATTTCATTCAGTACTTTGTGTTTATAAACCTACTGAAACAGATACTGTACCATATAAAGTCACCAACTTGTTTATCTTAGTTATCATAAGAGTTTGAAAAGCCGTAGAAACACTTAGGCAAAATGATTTTGTTTTGCTCTGTTGAATTGGAGTTTAACTTGCCTATATTGCTCCATAGAAAAGTTGTTTTGCAGTGCTTTAACATTAATGTGATTTAGTAGGTATAGCAGATACTACATTACAGATACAGAAACAAAATAAATTGTCCCCATTTGGGCCTTGATACAGCTTAGCAATGTGAGACTTTAAGCAGCCGTTTCAGCACCAGAACAGCTTCTTGGTGGAAAATATTGACCTAAAATGGTCAAATTAGTTTTGTTTTGGTATATCCATGTTCAGGAAAACAAATGGTTCCAATTATTTCAAATACAGTGTATCTAACACACCCAGAGCCCAAGTTGTGGCAAAATAGTTTTTGGAGAATCTGTAGTTACTGCCTTTTTTCCTTGGTATGGTGCCACGTTTTTGGTAAGTAATACAAAGCAAGAATACAGTAACTGCAAAATGGGGGTAAAATATCAAATTAAATATGAGGATTGATATGTACAAAGAATAAGCTAATATAAAGTAACAAAACAGCCACATGTCCAATAATCTACCTATAACTACTTAGGCTGGATGACAGGATAACTTTAAAGTCATTTTTCTCAGTTCTGCACTCTGCGTAGTTACTGCCTTTTTGCTTTGTAGGGCAGTGTAGTAATGGTAATTGATATTGTTTCATGTATTGAGGTCAACACAAAATACACTTCATAATATTGTTATTGTGTCCGATAGCACCACAAAATCCCCAAATGTCTCAGCTCATTTGGTTTGGCTGTATCTCTGATCATTGCTATGCGGATGATGTCTAGCTTTATGTATTTGTAAAACCCAGGACATTTGTCTGAATAAGGTCACTTGAAATGTTACAGTACATTAGACCACCTGGCTACTAACTCAAAGTTGGTTTTCAAAAACCTCTGGGTCAATTTTGGTATTGAGTCTTGAATATTGTAATTTCATGTATTAATGTTTAAGCCTAGAAGCTCTAGCACAATTACTATGAGTTCCAAATTCTGCGCAGAAGACTTACCATCCCAATAAGACTCAACAGGCATATTAATGCCACAGTTTGGGGTTCACTGGCTTCCTGTTGGGCCTCTCAGTTGATCAGAACAAAATTGATGTTTCTGACTCAAAGTTCAAAACTCAAGGTTGGCTGAGCTTTTGCTGTCATGACGCCCAGGTAGTCTTCCTCTGGGCAAACATCTCAATCTCATCCTAACATCCTAGACATTTTATTGATTGGATTTGTTCTTTGATCTTAATATTTATTCACATACTTTTTAGTAGAATTGTATTGGCATGTACGAATTCTTAAATGTGTTACTTTGTAGCCCAACTTTTAAAATGAGCCATGCAAAATCAAAAACAACACAGTTCACACTTTGGAGATTTTGGGACTTGGGGGAACTATTGGGCACTATATTAAAATCAGGGAGTGTATCTTTAAGTCATAAATGAAACATAGAAATGTGACATGAATTACTTTGTTTTGCAGTAGGCAACCACACACATGACTCCAACGACTAGGAGTGCAATGCAGATTCCTGTTATTGTTAAAATACGTTTCTGATACAGCTCCTCAGCTTCTGAAAAAGAGGACAGTCCAATCTTAAAACTTTAGGTGTACAACATGCACATACAGACACATACATTAAGACCATTACAGCCATAAACCCAAACAATAAGCAAAGGCTCTGTAAGGATGTTTTTACATTTACAGCAACCAACAGTCCAAATGCATCCTTGTATCAAAAGTCATTTGCTACTATCGACGTGATTAAAATCTAATCCACTGAGCTTGGAGACACAGTGGCCCTCATTCATGAAGCTTTCACAGAACATGGGAATTATGACTGACTGTGGTTACTTAGGCTAGTTAATTTTTTTCTAGTACTACAGTACTTCCAAATACAGTCTCATGGAACAAAGGATTTACTTTAGCGCTTAAAGTGGTACTACAGGGATTTAGTATTGCACTTCCATGAAGTTGGGGGACTAGTTAGTAGACCGTTTAAAAAGTCAAAGCAGCAGAGGCCAAGATATCCTGACTTTCAAACCCATTCTCACTCCCAACTCGTCAAATTCTGACACTTGGCTCTCAGTGTCAGATACAGACGCAAAAGGAGCCCTTTAGCGCCTGTATGGGATGTACCAGGGTAACACTGGGTAAGACCTGTAAGATGATGTGGTATTAAAGCTTTAGTGTGTATTTTTATGTTAAAGAATTCATACAAGCCATTGCCTATTTGGCAATGGCTTGGATGAAAGCCATTGCCAAATAAGTTGCTACAAAGCTAATTAAGACTATCAGCTCCACACAAATCTCTCTGGATTTCTCAGTATGACTATGTTCACAAGATTGTGTTGTCCGGTGACTGTGAAGAAAATTGTGCGAAGATGATGACCTCTTCTAAAGAATCCATCATGTTTTTTTAATTAATTTAATTACTTAGAATTCTTCATGGGGGAGACTGGGGGAGGAACTATGCACTACAGCTTTAAGAGCAGCAATGGTAGCATGTCACTTAAACGTGCATTTTGTAACCACACCCACGATCTTTTCCTAACCCTTACTGTCCCGTTCTTGTCCCGCGTGTCACTTACACATACATTTTGAAACCCCACCCAAAATCTTTCCCCTTACTAAATGGCTAAACTGTTTTTTTCTAGAATGGTCCTCCATTGTTCATCAATGCTGTGTAAGGAGCACTGAGCATGAAACCCATAACTGCATAGTTCAGGGTTGGGTTTTTCTTTGCATTGTTGTTATTTTAGCAAATTGAGAAGCTCTAATACGCATTTTCATTTTTGGCAGGTAAGTTACCATCCTTTATGTTCATTCTCCCTGGTACTTTTGGAAGTCCTGTTTTCAAAATGTATTTTAGCAGGATAATAGTTAAGCTGTTTTTATATTGTTAAGCAACACGGCATGTTGCATACCAAATGCTATTTTTGAAATAAAACATTCAATACATATGTGAACTTAGGCTCATTATGGAGAAATAGATGGTAACTGTATTATACGGGGCCTGTTCCTATGGTGAATCTCTATATCTTTGCTTTTGCATTGTTTGTACAGTTTGCTTCATTTTGACCTTCCTTTAATATACCCAGTGACGTTAAGCCGACCACCAATATAAATCATCAGTAAAGTGTGGCTTCTTTTTTCCACAGCTGCATGCAATATACTAAAGTACAATCAAATAATAAAGTAATCATTTATATCATATCAGTGTTCCATAAAGCAGCTGCAGATGGAATTTGGTTTTATGCTGTTTGATGAATGTGTCGGTTAATGGTCCAATATGTAATACTGACAGCAAGCGTTTTAGCGTTTGCCAGGTTGCAAACGCTAAACCCATCGTCCCACAATGTCAACGTTAGCTAGTTAGCTAGGCGGAGTTGCTAGATGCTGCTATGATGACGATTATAAAAGCCTGTGCTCTCGCGGAGCTCTGTACCCGGCTGACAGTCATCCTTTATCGGCTTAACGTGACAACAACGATCGCTAAAAAGACCGTGACCCTGTGGAGCTATGTGCCCGACTGACAGCCACATTTTCTCGGCTTAACGTCACTGCAACAGTCACTAAAAAGACTGTGACCTCGCAGCCGTCTGTACCCAGGGCACAAGTCACTGTCTGTCGGCTACGACCGCTGAACAGAAAGAATTCCGGCAGTTTTGTTGCATAGCATTGTTGTCAGGAAGATAGTATTTTAACTTAGCATGTTTCCTTAATGTCTGGTGACATATTGTGGTCATTTTGTGATTAACTACAGTAAATATATTACATATTGGACCTTCAATTGTCTTGTCAGCCATAACTGAGAACTTGAAAGGATGCAGCAGGGTCCATGCAGTGCCTTTTAAATTAGTCAACTGTCCTAGTGCTGGCATTGTATAAGAATATGTTGCGTTCCATTTTAATGTAATTGCCTCATTGAAATAAACAAAATATTGAGATTAATTAATATCAATGTGAGGTAAATGTGCCAGATTAAGCCAAAAAGCTCATTCTCATCCGCTTTCTTTGGGCAGGTTGATATTAGACATTTGAATGCATTTTTTTTCTGCAAATGTGTGATGAGAAGAGGCAGAAAGTCCAGAGCTGCTACAGTATGAGGAAGATGGGAGAGAATAGTTGGAAACATAGATGTGGTGGAGGTGGAAACAGAAATGCAGATGGAAGGGCATGGATGGAGTTAGGAGGACAGTGATGCTGCTCTATTGGCTCATGCTGAACACTAGTTGCAACAGAAAATGCAGGAAGGGAGAGCCGAAGGGGTGTGAACATACAGCATCAGAAATGTACAGCCTCTTTGGCTTTCATGGTATACTCAAATAAATCAGCAGCGGTAAACTGTTGACCTGCATTTAAAAAGGCACGTTTGACAGCTTGCAGATGCATCACAGTGCTTAAATAATGTGTTGGTGTTATTTTTGATCGCAATATGTGCAAATGTGATATCTTATTTGTGCTGATGGTCAAGGCTGTATGATCCCTTCATCTGGCAAGAGAAAACTAGCTTTAGTAGAGGGTTTTAGCTTACGGAGGAAGGAACAATCCATACCCATAAATTCAATCCCAAGATGTTCTGTCAGTGCAGAAAGGTGACACAAAAAGGAAATTTGATTTTTCAGATGAGATGATAATATTTGTGGTTCTCACATAATGTGTTTTTAAGGTAAAAGAGATGTAGTCAGATTTAGCTTGATGGATTAAGGGTCACAGTCATTATACACACATTACACACTTGGACTTTCTATATGAACGTGTATAAACATGAAGTATCTGAAATATATCCTAAAGGTACAGGAAACAAGTAACAACTAAAATCCCCATAGTTTATTCTGACTTTTCTCAACGTTTTCCAGGCACCAGGGTGGTATGTGCATTTCACTAAGATGCAAATAAAATTAGGAACGACAAAGCCACATGGTGTAGGTTGCTATGGCCAAATACGGCACACGGCACACTACGTTTATCTGCACACAATATTCCGGTTTATGCACTTATTCCAAAAAAGACAATATTCACACTAAGCTGTTTCCATGGCTAATGAAAGTGATTTTTCCATTTACGTGCAGCTGTTCAAAAATAGGAAATTTTCTAACTTTTCCAGCGGTGGAGGACTTGTTGGAGCGTGTGAACACAGCCTCCCTCTTTCATTCCTTCAACCACATTCTTGAAAAGGTTGGCTCATATCCAAAAACCTGTTGATATTGATGATTGACTGTAAGTATTTTGTAATGTTTATAAGTAGGTGCATTTCTCCTTCTGATCACAGATGTGGTCCTTTCTTTTGGCCGTGCATCTCTACTGCAGCCCAGCAAACTGTTGGCTGGTTGGTTTGTGTACAGTAACCATTGTAATGCACAGAGCTGACCTTAAGCAGGGCAAGAGGCTGTAAACTTTCACAAACTGCGGTAAAAACCCTGATTGAGACACATATTCTGAATGCGCTGTATACATGTCCAAAGAATGCTTCTAAAACCTGAATGATACCGACATATCCCACATGCTATATTTGGAAAAAGGCCTTTGAAATTTCCAAACAGAATATGCTGTTTATACGACTCATTGTTGACACATGAATCTCATAGCAACAAACTGCATGTTTTAGCCTGATAAGCTTTTGGCAACCTGAATTAAAATGCTAGTTTAGCAGAACAAGAAGCCAAATCGAACGTGTGTGTGTGCTAAACACTGATTGAGAATCAACCGGCTGCACCTGAGGAAGGACACCAACTAAAGTACATAAAAAACATCAACAACCCAACATATGAAAAAACAAACTCTCTATTTCACTGTCTTTTGCAACCCTATTGTCAGTCAAGAGTGTTGATATTGGACAATTACATTCAATGATGTCTTTATTCATTTTCATCCATTGGCAGCTTTTTTTTTTATCCATGCTTACAGTATCTGATGGTAATCGCAGCCATCCACTACCCTGACCTCCTCACACTGACTTTCCCAAGCCTCGAGGCAGAGTAAGAAATTGTAACAGTGAAATGTGTGGGTAACTGTACATTGTTGTAATTCCATTTTTCATTTGGAAAAAAACACTCTTTGCCAGGCTTTTACAATATTCCAACATCAGAGCCCTTGCTTTCTGCACTAAACTGTCAGCTCAGTTTGTTTTGTATTCAGTTCTGAGTAAAAACACACTCTGCACATAATACTTTTTCTCTGTTGCTTGGAATAAGCTCCTTGGAGGTTTTATAGCAGTACATCCGCCAAATGTTTCAACTGTAATAGTCCTGACCCTGTGAAGTAGGCATTCTCTCAATTCTCTCACCACTAATGACAATCACAAAGCAAAAGAGACATCTTGGACTCTTCTGTGTGTCATGGAACACTGCCAAACTGTTTAAATCCCAGCCCATGAATCAGGAAATAAAGATAATAAAAACATTAGAAGAAATTCACAGCAATTGACGACATGTCTTGCAGTGCTTTAGTGTACACCAGTTCATTACAAATTCATAATTTTAAGGTTTCCTGTACCTTTAAAACACCAATTCAGTTTTTTAAAACACATGTTGGACTGTAATGAAATACTTTAAATGATGTGAATACAATATGATATTTAATGTATGTAACTTGAAGGCAGCACCACTGCAGTGATGTAGCTTGGTGCATGCACTTCTATCAGTGTGCCTGCATTTGTAGACCTCCATGCCAAACAGTCAGTCAGAGGGAAACACTCAGCATTACACACTATACATCTAGCATGCTATGACAACCATGCACCATTCCCAACATGCATATTATCAGTTTATTTTTGATGATTTAGAGCAGTGGTTCTCAAACTTTTTTCAATAATGTATCCCTTTTAAAATATTTATTTAGCCAATTACCCCCTGACCAGTGCAAAAAAGAAATTTGGTAGAAAAAAAAGCCTAAATAAAGAGGTACATTACATCGCTGCGCCTTCAGTGTCAGACTTACTAAACAACAATTTTGCAACTGAAGAACACTTAATTGCTACACTTCGAATGTTTAGAATTTATCACAAAATTCAGTTATTATTATTGTGTAACTATTTTAGGAATTATGCATCACTGATATTTTTTAAATAATGTATAAAAAAAAAATCTCACGAACACCGTGCAGTACTCCAAAGTACCCATAGGGGTGCGTGTACCCCCATTTGAGAAACACTGGTTTAGAGAAATCAATAATCAGTCCTTCCAGAAATTTTTGTAGTTTTTTTGTGATGTGCGGGCAAAAATCCTTGATTATGCGGCACGTTTTCTTAAAAAATACAATGGAATATGCGGGATATTTATGCAATTTTATGCGATGAAATTGTGGGAACTTGCAAAAACTGAGGTTTGATGAAAAAGATAAAATATTATTGATTCCCCCAACACCGTGTTCTCACTACGCTAATTACGTCACTTCATAACGTTGCCATGGCAACAGGGGGAAATGGCTGCTCTTGTGTGAAGTAAACGCAACATTTTTCATCTTTCTGCTGAGATATATGTGACTTTTTTGCAACGAAAATTCAGGAATTATGAAATCATGCAAGCCCCGCATATTTTGCACGGAAATCAGCAATTTATGCGGCGAAAGTGCGGCGTATTTGAAAACATGCGGCCCCCGCATAAATATGCGGACTTTGGCTGATTATGCATTGAATTATGCGATCGCGTAATCATGTTTTTCTGGAGGGACTGAATAACACAAAATTTTGTGTAAAATTAAAAATGAAATTAAAAAAATCGCAGAGCAAACGTAATTGAACAACTAGTGTGTGAGTGTGTGTAGAGTGAGGGATGCTGCAATGTTCCTTTTCTTGCTGCTCTCATCGTGATCACACTGTGTTTTTGCAGTGAGAGCTGTCTTGCTTTTGCTAGTCAAAACATCATGGCTGTGACTTTGAGATTTTCCTCTCCAGGAAAATGCAAATGCTTAAAACTACCTTGTGGTCAAGCAAATCATGGTTTCCTCTCTCAGAAGCAGGGGTTAGGGTTTGTCATATCACTGAAAAACTTCTTAGAGAGGAAGTAGGAGGTAGATGTGTGGGCGTACAAAATGCCTGACTTTCATCCCCCATCACATCCAACAGTCAGTGTTGGTTTCCATTAACACTATATCGTTTCTCTGCCTAAACCTATACACCACATATCTGGAAAAAAAACTCCCATAAAACTGCTGCAACTCCCAATTCTTTTAGAACATTTTTTTTTTGTTTAAGGCTGCCTTTCATTCAATCAAATAATTACTCATTTCTTACACTGCACTGTAACTTTTCTTAATCTCTCCAACTCTCTGTTGGGAAGGTTCTAGCAGGTACAGCTAACCACACAATATAGTGGCTCATTGGTTTGTAGAACTGACCCAGTTGAGTGTGCTGTCCCAGACAGTCCCCTAGTTCTGGGCAGTGCTGTTTGCTCTCCAGGCAAGAAAGCAATTGGCTCAGCTCAGCCATGGTGTTCATGGTATTAAGCCTGAGTTGGTTGATGAACATGGGGCTATCCCCTGATGTGCTTCTCACCCGCAACACATTGTCACTCCCATCGCGTCAAAAAGCAACGTTTGATCAGGTGCCTTGGGCATTTGTTATTGACGAGAAAGGTCTTCTTTAGCGTCATATTTAGGCGCGCTAGGTTGGGACTGTTGACGTCAATATTTGGCGCTCTCGGGACTTGCGTGTACCCCTTTGGCGTCATATTTAGAAGCTCTGGATTGGGACTATTGGCGTCACTTTTTTGGGACGTACGTTTTACTGACACGCGAGACAAGAACGGGACAGTTAGGTTTAGGAAAAAATGGTAGGTGGGGTTACAAAAATGTACATTTCAGTGAATGTGGGACAAGAACGGGACATGAACCCCAGTCTCCTGGGTGAAAGTCCAGTGTTGTTTGACCCATCCAACACCCCATCCAATCTCGGTCTTTCATACTACCGTTGTCTCTCTTAATACTACGTCATCTTACAGCACTTTACTACCCCTGCAGTTCTAAACTGATGCTGCTAAATTTCTCGGTGATTGCTGGCATAGCTTGGACTGGAACTGAAGTGTATCAAAAATACTACCTTATTGTGATTCATCACATTTATCTTTTCATTTATGTCAAAAATAAATTTACTATAACCTGGGTCCAGTTAAGAAAAAAATAAATCATATCCCATCATTTATGAGCAAAGGTTATTTGATCACTGATTTAAAACAGACAAGTACACAAATACTGAATATAGCTGGAACACTGCTTATTCCAACTGGCAACTGGTTTGATTGTGTTCTTATAGAAATAGTAATATATCAGGTCTATTGTAAAAATAAGTAATATATTTAAACAAACAGACAGTAAAGATTTGAACATTGACAATTTACAAATCTTCCACTTTAAAAATGGTAAATCTGCTAACTTCTTAATTTTGGGTCTTTTGAAATGGACATAACATTACTATAACTTCTACAATACCCCATGCAGAAACAAACTTTAACATGCAAATTGTTTTGTGCTGCATAAATCACAGATCTACAGAACAGAAACACAGCACAGGAACGGTCAATTAAGCATGCTCCAATCCAAGAACAGGTAGAATAAGAAAATAGACATACTGTAAAAGCTGGCCATTACATAGTTTTGGCAGCGATCACCAGTAAATTCATTTGGACACCTGAGTAGGAAACAAAAGAAACAGACAAGAAGAGAAAGGGACTTAGTTCATACAAGAAACACAAAACCCACGACAGTCATCACTGGTGTTGGCAGGAAGGGCCAGCTAGACCAATATGTCTAGCTATAGTCTGTCAGTCTATTAATCATCTCCGACCTTCATACACAAGACATTGAATTATCATCTTCAGTTTAAGGTGATTAAAAAAAAGTTTTTGCACAGGCCCTCCATCAAACTATATGGTTTGAATACTGTCTTAACAGCAGAATGAAATTTGCATGTACGTTTGCAGCTACTCCAGGACAGAAGACTAGTCTTGCCTATAACAAAATCCCATATAAGGGTTGGCATGACCCCACCCAAATAGCAACATGCGCAGTTTTTTCCACTGCATGATACAGCTCGACTTGACACTACTCGGCTCGCTCTTTTTTGGTTTTCCATTGGCAAAAGTTGGCTGAAAGGATTCAGCGAGTGTCGTTGACGTTGAAGATGATGTCACGGCAGTGTCACGCGGTATTGCTATGCCGATCAGCTGAGAATCCCACCTACACTGAAGGGGGTACTATCCGCAGTGGAAATGTAATGGTACCAAAAAAGTGAGTCGAGCAGAGACATAGCATGCAGTGGAAACAGGGCAATAGGCCCAGATGCATAAAAGCATTGGCCTAGAAAGCATTGAAGAGTGTGCGTGGGGGGTGGGGTGAAGAATAATTTTAACAGAGCAGATGTAATTTCCTGTATTTTGGTGCCTTTTAACAGGTGGTTTGATACCTTAATCTGGCTATACTAGCATGAGACAAATTTATTGGTACAATTCCAATCATTTCTACTGCTATGAAGAATCACCAGGACCTGAGGCCGACGTCTCAATAATTATTTTGAAAACTATTAATTTCAAAAAGTGGGTGCATCTTTTCCCAACTTCAAATAATATCAGTCATACAGTATGGCAATCAAAAAGAGCATTGAGGGCTCCAAGTAATGGCTTCATTAGTCTCAATGTGCCAGCAGCCCAACCAGGGATCCCCTGGGTCTCCTGTATGTAAGACATATGTTTTTTTGACGACGGAGTTTGGACTTGAAACATCCAAATCATCACTGCTTTACCAATCACAGTTTAGCACTGGACCATTTGGAAAAAAAAGGTTCTGATGCAGGTACGGGTTACGAGTGTGTTCTCTAGGGGGGATGGAGGGAAGGCTGAATGGGAGGAGCAGAAGTTAGTATGTCTTACCTCCAGACAAGACACACCACTTCAAGCCTAGATGGAGGCAGTTCACTGCTCTCAACTGCATAGATGGGGTGTGATGAGATGTAAAGTACATGCAAATTTTAGTACACTACTCCACAGGAGAGTGTGCTTAAGCCTTTAGACTCATTTAGAGGGCTCCACTTGAGCTCATAGAAATAGTTACAGCAGGAACAATGCCTGGCTTAAACATGACAGGGGTGAAACACCAGCAATGACATGTGGGGTTGAATACAGTTGTGTTCACATACGTTTTGAGTCTGAGACTTTCTTAAGCACAGCTTGTTCACATCGGTGCCCAGTGAATCCCGCCAAGCACCTGGTTGATGGGTAGAAAAGAAAGAGATAAACAGTACTGACAGGACATACAAGACATGACAAACACAAAGACATCCAGTGTACAGTCACAAAACAATGCTTTTTTAATGTCCAATGTCAATGGTTTTAAAATTCTCCTGTTCTGCAAAACCTGTGCACGCTATATTTAAGGTAAATATTCATTTGACTCATGTCGCTTCCCGGTTTTTAGCACCCTCTGTTTAGCCGGGAAGGGTTTGAAAGAACCACTTGTACAAAAAGATTTGTTCCTAAGTGGCAGGTACAAAAGAATGACTGCCATTCACTCATTTTCTCAGGGTATGAACGAAAATCACGAGTGCTCCAGACCTGTCGTATGAGTGTAGTTGGGAGGGGCCAGAGACGCGTTAATATGGAACCCAATGCAGTTCTAGGCAAGACCCGCCCTTCAATAGCATTCATGCGCTATGATTGGAGCTATGAAAATAAAACATGAAATCAACTTAAATGAAATATTTAAGGGACCGTTCGGTATTTATGGGATGGACCACCGGAGGAAATTAGGGGAGGGTCATGTCTTTTTATTCTTTGTTGAGGGGAGGGTCACCCAACTTTTGTATTCATGAAAACAGCAACATTTCAAAGTTGCTTGTTTGGTGCATATTTTTCCATATAGCTCCATGTAGCTCAGGAGACCAGCTGGGAGTGCATGAGACAGGAGGTCTCCAGGCTGCAGCCGAACCCGACTCAAATATCATTTCGGTCCCGGTGATTATTTGTAAAATTGTGCAAATGACAGCCTTTTCAATGGATAATGATTATCTTCAGCAGCTTTACCTATGCTAAAATATACAATGACTGAGGAAGTGTGACGAGTCCATAGCAACCAGTGTTGAATTTGTTACCCAGTGTGCTTTGCTGAATGGTGTCAATGTTTTATTGTTTTACTTCACGTGGATACTAGTTTACTAGAGGAGTAACTTAGTATTTGAAGTAATGCAGTAATGCAGGAAGTGTGCATTTAGTTTCCATGCTTATTGTGTTTCCACAACAATGTTAGTGAGTAAATCTACTGAAATGACCTCCACACCATAACAGAGGAATGTGATGTGTAAGATGAGAATGCAGAGGTTTAGTCACATATGGTATGGCAGTAAAAAATAATATAGGATCAGGTCTATTTTGACTGAAGATCCCAAAACTCCTCTGGTAGCCCTTTAAATAAATAATGAACACTCCCTAACTAAGACAAACTTAATGTAAAGTGAATATTTACCATACCATCAACCTTGTGGCTTGCTTCCTCCACAGTGCTGTTGAGGAAGGTCTGCCAATGCGAGACTAGTCTAGTAAATGTGAGCTGTGAATGTAATTCTATGTAAATCTGTTCAATAGATATAAAATTCAATATGTTTATTGTCACTCTGGTCATCTACAGTCGTATGCAAAAGTTTAGGCACCACTGACAATTTCCATGATTTTCATTTAGAAATATTTTGGTGTTTGGATCAACAATTTCATTTTGATCTATCAAATAACTGAAGGACACAGTAATATTTCAGTAGTGAAATGAGGTTTATTGGATTAACTAAAATGTGCAATATGTATCAAAACGAAATTAGACAGGTGCATAAGTTTGGGCACCCCAACAGAAAAATCACATCAATATTTAGTAGAGCCTTCTTTAGCAGAAATAACAGCCTGCACGCTTCCTGTAGCCTGTAATGAGTGTCTGGATTCTAGATGAATGTATTTTGGACCATTCCTCCTTACAAAACATCTCCAGTTCAGTTAGGTTTGATGGTTGCCGAGCATGGACAGCCCGCTTCAAATCACCCCACAGATTTTCAATGATATTCAGGTCTGGGGACTGGGATGGCCATTCCAGAACATTGAACTTGTTCCTCTGCATAAATGCCTGAGTAAATTTTGAGCAGTGTTTTGGGTCGTTGTCTTGTTGAAATATCCAGCCCCGGTGTAACTTCAACTTTGTGACTGATTCCTCAACATTATTCTCCAGAATCTGCTGATATTGAGTGGAATCCATGCGACCCTCAACTTTAACCAGATTCCCAGTACCGGCACTGGCCACACAGGCCCACAGCATGATGGAACCTCCACCAAATTTTACTGTGGGTAGCAAGTGTTTTTCTTGGAACGCTGTGTTCTTTTGTCGCCATGCATAACGCCCCTTGTTATGACCAAATAACTCAATCTTTGTTTCATCAGTCCAAAGCACCTTATTCCAAAATGAAGCTGGCTTGTCCAAATGTGCGTTTGCATACCTCAAGCGACTCAAGCGTTTGTGGCATGTGTGCAGAAAAGGCTTCTTTCGCATCACTCTCCCGTACAGCTTCTCCTTGTGCAAAGTGTGCTGAATTGTTGAACAATGCACAGTGACACCATCTGCAGCAAGTTGATGTTGTAGGTCTTTGGAGGTGGTCTGTGGGCTGTTTTTGACCGTTCTCACCATCCTTCGCCTTTGCCTCTCCAATATTTTACTTGGCCTGCCACTTCTGGCCTTAACAAGAACTGTGCCTGTGGTCTTCCATTTCCTCATTATGTTCCTCACAGTGACAGTTTATATCTCTGCGATAACTTTTTGTAGCCTCCCCCTAAACCATAATGTTGAACAATCTTTGTTTTCAGCTCATTTGAGAGTTGTTTTGAGGCCTCCATGTTGCCACTCTTCAGAGGAGAGTCAAAGAGAACAATAACTTGCAATTGGCCACCTTAAATACCTTTTCTCATGATTGGATGCATCTGTCTATGAAGTTCAAGGCTTAATGAGCTCCCCAAACCAATTGTGTGTTCCAATTAATCAGTGCTAAGTAGTTACAGGTATTCAAATCAACAAAATGACAAGGGTGCCCAAACTTATGCACCTGTCTAATTTCGTTTTATTACATATTGCACATTTTCTGTTAATCCAAGACACCTCATTTCACTACTGAAATATTACTGTGTCCAAACACCCAAATATTTATAAATGAAAATCATGGAAATTGTCAGGGGTACCTAAACTTTTGCATATGACTCCGGGAACCATCACCTTATCGTGGTGGAGAGGTTTGGGTGTCCCTATGAACCTGAGGGCTGTGTTGTCTGGAGCTTTGTGCTCCTGGTAGGGTCTCCCATGGCAAAGTGGTCTCAGGTGAGGGGCCAGACGAAGAATGGTTCAAAAGACCCTATGAAAAAACGAGGAAGGGATAGAGAGACCCTGCCCGGAGGAAGCCCGGGGCCCCCGTCTGGAGCCAGGCCCAGAGGGAGGGCTCGTCAGCGAGCGTCTGGTGGCCGGGTTTGCCACGGAGCCCGGCCGGGCACAGCCCGAAAAAGCTACGTGGCACCTATCTCTCCAGCCCATGGGCCCACCACCTGTGGGAGGAACCGCTGGGGTCGGGTGCGCTGCCACACGGGTGGCGGTGAAGGTCAGGGGCCTCGACGGACCAGACCCAGGCAGCAGAGGCTGGCTCTGGGGACGTGGAATGTCACCTCGCTGTGGGGGAAGGAGCCGGAACTTGTGCGTGAGGTGGAGCGCTACCAGTTGGATCTGGTGGGGCTTACCTCTACGCATAGTCTCGGTTCTGGAACCGTACTCCTGGAGAGGGGTTGGACTCTTTTCTTCTCCGGAGTTGCCCAGGGTGTGAGGCGCCAGGCGGGTGTGGGGATACTCACAAGTCCCCGGCTGAGCGCCGCAACGTTGGAGTTTACCCCGGTGGATGAGAGGGTCGCCTCCCTACGCCTGCGGGTTGTTGGGGGGAAAACTCTGTTGTTTGTGCATATGCACCAAACAAGAGTTCAGAGTATTCGGCCTTCTTGGAGACCTTGAATGGAGTCCTGTATGGGGCTCCGGAGGGGGACTCCATAGTTCTGCTGGGGGACTTCAACGCACATGTGGGCAATGATGGAGACACATGGAGAGGCGTGATTGGGAGGAACGGCCTCCCTGATCTAAACCAGAGTGGTTGTCTGTTATTGGACTTCTGTGCTAGTCATGGATTGTCTATAACAAACACCATGTTCGAACATAGGGATGCTCATAAGTGTACTTGGTACCAGAGCACCCTAGGCCGAAGGTCAATGATCGATTTTATAATCGTTTCATCTGATTTGAGGCCGTATGTTTTGGACACTCGGGTGAAGAGAGGGGCGGAGCTGTCAACTGATCACCATCTGGTGGTGAGTTGGGTCAGGGGGTGGGGGAAGACTCTGGACAGACCTGGTAAGCCCAAACGGGTGGTGCGGGTAAATTGGGAACGTCTGGAGGAAGCTCCTGTCCGACAGACCTTCAACTCACACCTCCGGCGGAGCTTTTCGTGCATCCCTGTGGAGGCTGGGGGCATTGAACCTGAGTGGACAATGTTCAAAGTTTCCATTGCTGAAGCTGCGGCAGGGAGCTGTGGTCTTAGGGTCTTAGGTGCCTCAAGGGGCGGTAACCCTCGAACACCGTGGTGGACACCGGTGGTCAGGGAAGCCGTCCGACTGAAGAAGGAGTCTTTCCGGGATATGTTATCCCAGAGGACTCCGGAGGCAGTTGCAAGGTACCGACGGGCCCGAAGGACTGCAGCCTCTGCCGTGAAAGAGGCAAAGCAGCGGGTGTGGGAGAAGTTCGGAGAAGACATGGAGAAGGACTTTCGGTCGGCACCAAGGCGCTTCTGGAAAACCGTCCGCCACCTCAGAAGGGGGAAGCGGGGAACCATCCAAGCTGTGTACAGTAAGGATGGGACGTTGTTGACCTCAACTGAGGAGGTAATAGAGCGGTGGAAGGAGCACTTTGAGGAACTCCTAAATCCAGCTGATGCGCGCTCTTTGTTAGAGGCAGAGCTGGAGGATGACGGGGGATTGTCGTCAATTTCCCTGGTGGAGGTCACTGAGGTAGTCAAACAACTCCACAGTGGCAAAGCCCCAGGGATTGATGAGATCCGTCCAGAAATGTTGAAAGCTCTGGGTGTGGAGGGGCTGTCTTGGTTGACACGCCTACTCAACATTGCGTGGAAGTCTGGGACAGTGCCAAAGGAGTGGCAGACCGGGGTGGTGGTTCCCCTGTTCAAAAAGGGGGACCAGAGGGTGTGTACCAATTACAGGGGTATCACACTTCTCAGCCTCCCTGGTAAAGTCTACTCCAAGGTGCTGGAAAGGAGGGTTCGGCCGATAGTCGAACCTCAGGTTGAAGAGGAACAATGCGGATTCCGTCCTGGTCGTGGAACAACGGATCAGCTCTTTACTCTAGCAAGGATCCTGGAGGAAGCCTGGGAGTATGCCCATCCAGTCTACATGTGTTTTGTGGATCTGGAGAAGGCATATGACCGGGTCCCCCGGGAGACTTTGTGGGAGGTGCTGCGGGAGTATGGGGTGAGGGGGTCCCTTCTCAGGGCCATCCAATCTCTGTATGACCAAAGCGAGAGCTGTGTCCGGGTTCTCGGCAGTAAGTCGGACACGTTTCAGGTGAGGGTTGGCCTCCGCCAGGGCTGTGCTTTTGTCACCAATTCTGTT
This sequence comes from Gymnocephalus cernua, assembly GCA_023631565.1. Lineage (NCBI taxonomy): Eukaryota > Metazoa > Chordata > Actinopteri > Perciformes > Percidae > Gymnocephalus > Gymnocephalus cernua. Next base: position 1,393,994 of record CM042442.1, on the reverse strand, counting down.
CGTAGTATTTATGGACAGGATATCGAGGCGTAGTCGTGGTAGGGAGGGGTTGCAGTTCGGTGGGCTCGGGATCTCATCGCTGCTCTTTGCAGATGATGTGGTCCTGATGGCATCATCGGCCTGTGACCTTCAGCACTCACTGGATCGGTTTGCAGCCGAGTGTGAAGCGGCTGGGATGAGGATCAGCACCTCTAAAACTGAGGCCATGGTTCTCAGCAGGAAACCGATGGAGTGCCTTCTCCAGGTAGGGAATGAGTCCTTACCCCAAGTGAAGGAGTTTAAGTACCTTGGGGTCTTGTTCGCGAGTGAGGGGACAATGGAGCGGGAGATTGGTCGGAGAATCGGCGCAGCGTGGGCGGTATTACATTCAGTTTATCGCACCGTTGTGACGAAAAGAGAGCTGAGCCGGCAAAGGCAAAGCTCTCGATCTACCGGTCAGTTTTCGTTCCTACCCTCACCTATGGTCATGAAGGTTGGGTCATGACCGAAAGAACGAGATCCAGGGTACAAGCGGCCGAAATGGGTTTCCTCAGGAGGGTGGCTGGCGTCTCCCTTAGAGATAGGGTGAGAAGCTCAGTCATCCGTGAGGAGCTCGGAGTACAGCCACTGCTCCTTCACGTCGAAAGGAGCCAGTTGAGGTGGTTCGGGCATCTGGTAAGGATGCCCCCTGGGCGCCTCCCTAGGGAGGTGTTCCAGGCACGTCCAGCTGGGAGGAGGCCTCGGGGAAGACCCAGGACTAGGTGGAGGGATTACATCTCCAACCTGGCCTGGGAACGCCTCGGGATCCCCCAGTCAGAGCTGGTTAATGTGGCTCGGGAAAGGGAAGTTTGGGGTCCCCTGCTGGAGCTGCTCCCCCCGCGACCTGACCACAGATAAGCGGACGACGATGGATGTAAGTACAACCGTGAAGTATTTCTTCTGGGAGGCTCAATTAAAGAAAAAACAGTAAAGCAAATAAATACATGACTATTATAATAAATAAATGTTCTCAAGGGTTTACTATTGTAAAGAACCATTGTTGTGGTTATAAGTAAGTGATGTAAATAAAATATCTGGTTTAACTTAAAACCAAAAGCCTCCTGAGGACAAGGTTAAACACTTAACATAGAGCATCTGGCTTTAATGCTACTGTCATGTCCATAATAGATACATTAAACTAAACAAGTAAACATTACTTGTGCAAGAAATAAAATTAATAAAAAAGAGTACTTTGATGTTGGATGTGGGTTATGTTGTATAAATTTAACTTTAAAGTGCCTTTCTTTCTTGCTTTATTTCAGAAATGATAAATCATTTCCTCAACTGTTTCAGGAATAAAAAGGAAAAACAATACATGTTGCAGGATTCATGAGCAAATGGCAACGTGAGAAGACCATGGTTAAATCACTGCAAACAAAAGCTTATTTGGTGTGAAACATGCAGGAAATATGACAAAAGTGGATGGAGGTACAAAATCAATACGGTTGAGTGAGTCTTTCTTGCACATCATGAAGATGCGTTTCTGTGGGTCGTTTTCTTTAATGTAGTTGAACTTGTGTGAGTTTAAAAGAGAAATATGCCTGCCCTGCTTTAATAAAGAAATATTTGGTTAACTTTGAGTGCTTATTCCCTGTTTGCAGGCGCTTACACATCTCAACAGCTACAGAATGGATTTTGTTTAACAGAATGGATTAGTTAAAAAAAAGGAAAAAAGAATAGATTAGGAATCATTCAATGGTTTACTTTAGCAGATTTTGTTAGTTTTTATAATGGATTTCTGTAAAATATTAGTTGTATAAGGTTGCCTAGATTTTCAGAAGACAAGTCCCAGACATTCACCTGACATTTGATAATCAGCGCTGCAGCAGATGATCACTTGATCACGCAGCAGAACTGATCATTGCAAACTGTGTTGATGATCAGTGTTGGTCAAGTTACTTGGAAATCCTAATTAGTTACTGATAACTGATTACTTCTCCAAGAAAGTAATCCAGTTACTTTACTGATTACTTATTTTCAAAAGTAATTAGTTACTTTACTAGTTACTTCACTAAGTTACTTTTGAAAAACATGATGCACAACCTGAATATGCTATAAAGCAAATTGGAAATTGGCAGCATGTCCTCGACAATATAGCCAGCGACGAGCTTCTTGAGTTCAGCGTAGAGCTTAGATTAGGCCCAAAAAACCCAGCCCGACCCTACCGAAGCCCGTGCACGTTGTGTCCGAGCCCGGACCGACACATTAACTGTAATTATGAGCCCGAGCCCGATTTAAACCCGACAATGTTTTAATACGTGGGCCGTTATAACTGACGTTCTCAACTACAATTCAGAGTTGTTTGAACTACAGAAATCTGTTTAGAATTATCTTAATGAATAATGCAACAAGGACACAGCGTTGTTTGATTATTGAGAATGGAACGGATCGCAAATGGATCGGAATGAAGAAACGTAATAAAAACCTTCGACCCAGAGCTCCTTCGGCCGAAGGTGAGGGTAACAGATCAAGGCAGCAACATCATCAAAGCCCTGGAACCATACAGGAGACTTTCTGGTCTCCATCACCTAATGAATACTGTCCTTTGATCGCCACGGTCTGCATGCTGACGCACTGGCTGACAACAGCGCTGCAGATGGGGGAGACACGATGTAGCAGTTTACCTCTCACTCAGTGCAGGACATGCACCCAGAGCTACGGGAGAAGCTGGAGAGCCAGAGCTTTCTCCCCACCCAGTTAGGCTACCGTAATAAAGTAATGAATAAAAAAACACAAATGCTTGATCAAGGGCCCGGCCCGGGCTCGGACAGATAATCTAAACTCTAGTTCACTGGCACTAAGTCCTGTCGCTTTTAAGTCTATTTTCACCTGTTTAGCAGGAGAGGGGGGGGGGGGGGGGTTCAGAGTTTCACATTCCTGTGCCGGCTTGCTAGCTGCTTGCTCAGATTTGAGTGGAATTTTTTTCCTGTAGATTAAAGTTTTCTTCCCACGCAGAGTGTACAGCGGACGCTGATGTTTTTGTCACCTTTAACCGAGTCAAACTCAAAGTAATGTCGCTACTTCCGAGCATTAAACGCTGCATGATCCTGCTCTCTCCCGCGCTCCATGTTGTCTCTTGTTCAACACTACACATGTTGGTGTTTACACTGATGTTGCGGCGCTCATACGTCATCGTCACTCACAAGACAGTCTCACCAAACAAAATCACGGTTAAGTTACGCAGTAACGCAGCCTGCTTACGGGGAAGTAACAGTAATCTAATTATTCTATAATTATATTCCTATTATTTACTGTTTTTGCAATTGTAACGTTACTTTACTCGTTATTTGAAAAAAGTAATCGGACTACAATAATGCGTTACTTCTAACGTGTTACTGCCCATCAGTGTTGATGATGGATATAAACTGTGTTCTTTTGCCCTATAATGATACAAATAATATAAATATATGTCAGTTTGGGATTTGGGAACATATATTTGAATGATATTGATTAGGGATGGGGCCGATCCGATCCAGTATCGGTATCGGGACCGATACCAGCGAAATTCGGGTATCGTATTTTCCCGATCCAACCTGCGGAGATTTCCGATACCAAGAGCCATGTCTGCACTTTAACGTTGTCTGCTGAAATTGCTCCAAAAGTGATTCCTGCTGGCTGGTCTGCTGGTTGGCTGCAAACTGTGGAGTACATTTCCTGAACGGAGGCGCGGCTCAATGAGACACAGAGTTATGAGACACGCCCCCGCTCAGGAAGTCCATTCCACAGTTTGCAGCCAGCTAGCAGGATAGTAGCATGACCAGCATTGTGGCTAGCTCGATGCTATTCTGTGTGTCCGCTGTTTGGAAATACTTCACAGTGGAAACACCGCAGAGCAAGACAGCAACATGCAAAAACAAAACAGGACTTTCACAATCGTCTGTCCCGGTCGTTGTCGCTGGCTTGTGGCGTTTCATTTCCCCGTTGTTGCGTCCCCCAGAGACCGCGAATCGTCTCCCGGCGGCCGCTGTTTCAGAGCAGCCGCTGCGCAGCCGTGAAAACAGAGGTGTGTGTATGTGTGTGTGTGTGTGTGTGTGTGTGTGTGTGTGTGTGTATGTGTGTAACTAAGTGTGTGTGTAAGATGTTTACAGTTATTGCACTTTTCTTATATTTCAGATATTTGACATTTTAAAACGTTGATTTTTTGATGCTACAAGAGCCAGTGTGCTTGATTTGCGCTGTTCACACACTGTTTTATTGATTGTGTGTGTGTGTGTGTGTGTGTGTGTGTGTGTGTGTGTGTGTGTGTGTGTGTGTGTGTGTGTGTGTGTGTGTGTGAGAGAGAGATTTTTACACTTGCACTTTTCTTATATTTCAAGACTCAAGTATTTGACATTTTGGGTATGTAATAAATATTGACATGACAGTCAATTTGAAACCCTTACAGTTGCATATCTGTTTTCAGAATGAGATTTTTCCTGTTTTTCTGACTTCCTTTTCTGACCTTATACTTACCTCAAGTTTCCTTTTGGGACATACATGCATACGTACGTCCATATCATACTTGCCCGTTGAGAGGAGTTTATTTCAGCATCATATAAAATCAACAATAATGATAATAATAATATTAAAGCAAACAGCTCTGGTATCGGAATAGTATCGGTATCGGCCGATATCCAAATTCAGGTATCGGGATCGGATCGGAAGTGAAAAAATGTGGATCGGTGCATCCCTAATATTGATACATTACTTGGGCTAAAAAAACAACAAAAAAACAGCCTGGAATTCCCGGGAATCCCGGGAAATGGGTTGTCTTTTCCCGGGATCTGATTCATCTAATTTTTGGGAAAAATATTAAACCCTAATGAGAGCTACCAAAGGGAGCTGACAGAGAGAGTGAAGACATTGGCCTGGATTGCAGTTTTCTCACATGGGAGCACCGACAAAGAAAGAGGTCATCCATTTGCCCTATCTGAAAGATAATGCTCTCCTGACCACGGCTAGTTAGTCAGCTTAAGAAAGCCTGGAAAGAGGTGATGCAGAGAGCATCTGTGACAGGACAAAACCACGTTTACCTGTTTCGATGGAGCTCCAGTAAACATGGGGCGTTTCAGTCGAGTTGGAACTTGACTGAAACGGGAGTGTGCACATCTACTCGTTGTTGCATCAAAAAGTGACGCTTGGTCAGGTGCCTTTGGCATTTGTTACTGGTGCAAAAAGTCTTCTTTGGCTTCAGTAAGTCATACACGCTTGTTGGGGATGGCAAAAGAATGGGGCAGTTAGATTTAGGAAAAGATGGAGGGTGGGGTTACAAAATGTACGTTTCAGTGACACACGGGACACAAACCCTGGGTGTTGTTTCACCCATCCACCACCCAACCAACCTCCTTACGAGGATTTTGGGTCTTTCATACTACTCTCTACCGTTGTCTCTCTTAATACTATGTCATCTTACAGCGCCGCGGATGAGCTGCTGCTCTGCCCGGTGCGTTAAAAGGGGTATTTTTGTGTCGCTATCTGAAGCTGAGAGCCACACTAACCAAGCATCAGTATTTTACAAGTTGGGAGAGAGAACGGGTTGCGTTGTGCACACCGACTTGGACATGCTGCGTGATGTTGATTACTTTGAACCGTTGAGAACCTTCAAATCCTGTTCACTGATGTTTGATGTGTTATTAGTTTCTCTTGTAGCTTTTCAGTCAGCCCAAAACCTGAATCAAAGTCAGAATTATAACCTGCTGTCCATGTCATACCTGCAAAGAAACTTTGTGCTGCCTGGCATGATTTCAAGGGTGAAGCACTCCCCTCCATTAACGCAGTAGTTCCTCTGGTTGTCGCTGCAGCGTGTCACGTGACTGGAGGTCTTGGCTGTAGTGGTGGTGCTGGTGGCAGCTGCAGAAAACAATCACAATTAGTGCAGCAAGAACACAACACAGGCACATGGGTTACAATGAGTTTGTAAAGTAAAAGCAAATTCTTAGCTAAAAACCATATTGGCTACATGTTTACTGACTGTGGAGAAAACATCCCATTATTCAATCTTTCTTTAAAGAGCCCCTATTATACTCTTTATTTATTATACTTTTTCAGCTTAATATGTTGTACTCTTGGGATCTACTAGAATAGGTTTACATGCATTTCTGTTCAAAAAATATGTTTCTCATACTGCAACGTGACATCATGACTTTGCGTAAACATACACGCCACTTTCTAAAGCCAAGTGGCGTGTTATCTGTACGCATTTCTGTACACTGGCCCAGCAGAGGAGCACCTTCAGCAGAAGACTCCTCTTACCCAGATGCACCAGTGAGCGACACAGGAAATCGTTTTTGCCTGTGACCATTAAACTCTACAACGCCTCCCTCGGAAAGTCAAACACCCCCTCTCTGTAATCTTCACAGACATAGACAATTGTTTTTTGCACTCTTTGCACCTTAATACTGTACACTTGAGCTTTATATATTGTATTATACTGTAAATTTGTTTATAATACATATGTTGTCCGTATAATATATGTTGTTTGTACATCTGGAGTCTGTAACAAAAATAATTTCCCCCTGGGATTATTAAAGTATTTCTGATTCTGATTTTGAGCTATCCACATGTAAGTCTACGCTGTATACAGCGGACGGGATGCAGACTGATCTCAATAAGTGGCGTATGTATGACCCTAACCCTCTGCCTGAAAGACTGTCTGAGCTCTTGGCCAACCTTCCTGAAAAACCCAGTCTGCTCTGATTGGTCAGCTGGCCTACTCTGTTGTGATTGGCCAACCTAATTCAAACAAGCCACTGGGCGGGCTGTGCTTGCTCAGGCAGCACCTATGGGCAGCACATATGAAAAACTGGGCTGGCTTTCTCAATCAGTGACATCACTAATGGAGGAATTTCAAACAGGAATGTGGGCAAGGCATTTCGGGCAGATGATAAATTGTGCTGTCTGTGGGAGAGAAAGCTCCATTTGGAGTGAAATGTGTTATTTTGTACATTATACATCTATTACATACACAATAAACTATATACCACACTAAAAGACAAACAAGCATAATAGGGGCTCTTTAAGAAAAGGTGGATCTGCTGCAGTCAGATTGGATTCAGCTCAATAGATTTAAAGGGTAACATTTTTCAACCTGGACCCTATTTTACTGTTTTTGTGTCTAAGGGGGCTCTCCCACCTGCCTCATTTAGTTCGGTACGCAGCAATCGCACTCAGATGTGCACCAAAAGATGAGGCGTTCACGGTACGCTTTCTATCAAGCTCTGTAGTGGTTTGTTTATGGTGAAAACTAGAGCCGACCTCGAACTGCACCAACTTTGGGCTTTTCACACATCTATTTCATAGGATGGTACAAAAACAAAAATAGTAAATTGTACAAAAATGTGCATGCGCATTATTGAGCTTAAAAGATGAATGTTAATAAAGACATTGTATCAACTTACAAACAGTGAAACAAAAGCATACATTTGGTTTAGGTGTGTGTGTGTGTGTGTGTGTGTGTGTGTGTGTGTGTGTGTGTGTGTGTGTGTGTGTGTGTGTGTGTGTGTGTGTGTGTGTGTGTATTTTCTACAAAGGGCACTATGCTGTAATGTCTTATCTTTGACTGACATTTAATTATATCTTTTTAGGAGAATATTACCAGAAAAACACACTTGGGAGTAGGCTACTTTTTCCAGCCTGGAGTAGTGGTCACAGGTATTCCTATTTTAGGCCCCTCAGAACTTTCATCTGGGCTATGGTACAGTATCTGGACAGTAAGATAGTAAAGTTTGTAAAGTCTTTAATAAGAAAACCTGAAACTCTAAACACTGACATTTAGACCAACAGGCATTCCAGAATGTCCAGTTAACTTAACCTGCATGTCTTCGGACAGCAGTGTAGTATGATGATTAGCCCACTGATTGACATTAGTGATCACAACATCTGACACTTATTCATGACATGTAAATGAAATGGTAGGGTAAATTATTTAGTTTCCCTCGTTTTTTCCCTCGACTGATATTTTAGCTTTTTAGGCTTTTCTGATACTGGTATCGGCATCGTAACAACTCTATTGTTCAAGGGCAATATTGCACACATCAAGCACTTGTTTCCTTGTTTATTGAAGTGTACTAACTTGTATGAATGCAGATAAGCCACATAATGAGTTAATATCTATTCTTAAAAGAAAAAAGTAAGCCTCAAGCCGGTGAATGGATTCAGTGAGTACAATACTGTAGACATGCATAAGGGCATTAGCTCAGCATTACACAGCACATTTCAGCGCTGAAACAAGCAGCTACATCAGATAACTGAGAAAAGAATCATTGACATGAGAAAAAAGATAATAAAAACATCATTCAAGGTGTAAGATATTTTCAGCACCTGCATTCCATTCCTGTTTGTATTAAAATTGAGCTCTTTGTGACAGCATTTCAGTTGACACTGGAGCTTTAATAATATATGTGAATAGAGTGGTATGCAAGCTCTAGAAAATTGATTGCATTATTGTTAACTTCAAAACATCAAATAGCTTTCAAAAGCCATTGGTGTTAATGATTTAATTTGGAAACATTAATCAGGGGATGTAAACACGGACCAAACCATGACATCCACAAATCAGCAGCCAATATGGATAATAAATAGGGTTGGGTACTGAAACTCGGTGCCAATAGGGCCCCGGTTCCGACGTAAACGGTAGTAACGAGACCGAATAAGAACGAAAATTTCAGTGCCTTATTTCGGTGCCTGACTTTACACTGCACTCGACAGCAGGTAACGTTAGCCTACCTTTAGCTAGCAGCTGGATTAAATACAGTTAAAATGCTGACAGCTAACGTTAAACAGTGTAAAGTGTGACTGTATATCAACACCGGGATGCAACAGTCTGCTCTGCAGCGCCGTAGCTGCCGACGTTGGAAAAACACAGACGGTGCATTCACTGAAACTGGTAACATACAGTCTCGCGTTATATTATATAGGGTATTTACAAGTTATTTACAAGTTTTTACAAGTTATTGTAAAATACCCTTTTCCCATCTGGTGGTTGTTTTTGTCGTTCAACAGCAATTTACTGGTGAAATAAGTTATTGTTTATGTAAGGGTTAATGCCCGACAAGGTGTCCATTGTCAGGTATTAATGGACGACGGCGAAGCGTGAACCGTCCGCCTCCACCGAAGTCCATTAATTCCTGACAATGGACACCTCGTCGGGCATTAACCTGCTTATACAATGGTCACTTGCCAAATAACATATTTTTAAAACTTTATTTCACATTTTAATTAGTTTTACAATCGAAATCTAAAGTTTTTACAAACAATAACTCTGTTTCCCTGGTTACGCCTGACGGTTTGACTAATACCTGGAACAATCATTCCCATCCATCAGGTTCTTATGCAATGCAAACGTTCACTCCTCCAGGAAATAGGAAAGACCTTAGATACGACATTGCCACCCTTAGCAACCGGAGATATTTATAGTCCGCTCAGCTGATAGAATCCTTCAGCTCAGCTACGAGCCAGAAAGCTAACGCTATGCTAGCTAACGCTATGCTAGTGTAACCAGGTTGAAATGATATCTTTACTTTTACGGTTGAAATGTCACCAAATCCTGATGAATATTGTTTTCTATATGTTTAAGATGTGTTTTATTGCCTGTATTTATGCATGAATGTTGTATTCAGACCAAGGTGTTAATACCTGTACTGTCACTTTAAGACGTTGCAGGCCTTGTGCCGTCATTCAATTGCCTCTCTCAGTCTGCGCCAGACTAGCTGAGAGGAGGTAATGTATTATTTTGCTCGTCATTTTTAACATTTATTTAGGTTTAAAGCACAAACCTTGCTTTATGCATGTATAAATGTTAGTTCCTAGGCTGGGAACATGCAGGTACTGTGTCAATTGAATATAAACCTTGTAAACGACTTTTTGCAAGCTTTACGTTTCCACATGCTAGTCTACAGGGTTTTCTGTATGTTTATCTGCTAACAGGAGCTTGAGAGGAGCCTGTGTGCTATGTGGAGGAGACTGCATGTTACAGAGCCTTTTGTTTTTCTGTTGATTTGTACAGACAAAAGCCGTTCTGCCTTCATTAAAAGAGAAACCAGCAGTTGGTTGTGGTCCGGGTCCTTTCTTCACTCCTTCAGCACAGCATAGAACACAACGCAGAACAACGCAGGTTGATGGGCATGCATCCAACCTGATCTAAAACTGTTAAAGACAATGCACGCCCGTTACACTAGCAAGATCCAAAGTCAATAACATTGTGTACAGTTGGCAATCAGTAAAAATAATTTGACACTATGTCAAACAACAAGACAAGCTAGCTATCCAGCCATGTCATTGTCCCCAAAACAATACAACGACTTTTACGAACAATTTCATCCGCGATGTGAAACGTTACTGTCGGCCGCAGCAGCGCAGCCTGGAGAAGCGACCTGAACAGTGAACAGGATGAGAGATAACGTTATTCTCTGTGAAACAAAGTCAGTCCAGAGGGGAAGTATAACTTACTTCCTGCAGCGTGTGTGTTAGCGCCATCCTGTGGTGATCAGAGGACGAGTTGGAAATAACAGATCCACATTTCCTTTTTGATTTAATGTAGCGCATTGATTTAGAGCAGTAAACAGACAGTTTCACCGGAACTCCTTTAGTAGGTGTCCTACACATAGATGTGTTTTAGTATATAAAATGGACCGACAGATGACGTTGCTAGCGGTTTTGGGTCAGTGACAAGAAGTCTTAATTTAAATATCTTTATAAAAAAAGAAAAATATGCTGCCAGTTGCCGTCAAGTGTTTTTTAAATGCGTGGTACAAATCGCACAGGTTTTCTACTACGCATGCGCAGAACGCTACTGCGCAAATATACACATGCGCAGAACGGATCGGGCAGGCGGAACAGATCGGGTACTGACACCTGCCCCCTTGGTCCTACATCACTTTTTTATGGACACCCAGCAGCCAATCAGAATTGAGTATTCACCCAGACCATGGTATAATATAAGTTTTAGTTATTACATTACTATTAAATCATTTCATTTTGACCATATGGCCTTAGTAATAAACAAGTTGTTCTTAAATATCGACAACTGTTGTTTTGTAGCCTACCCTTCTTTTTTTCTTCTTTTTTTAACTTTCTTAAAAAGGTTCAAGCACCATTTAGGCACTGGCACCGTTTTAAAAGTACCTCTTTAGCACCGGTATCGGAAAAAACCCAAACAATACCCAACCCTAATAATAAATATTGATAAAAAAAAAACTTCACGCCTGAAAAGTGGAGCTAATGCAGAAGCTCCTTAAAGCTGCATTCTCTCTAACTTCCAGCAGGGGGGGCGACTCCACTGGCTACAAAAAGAAGTCTGTTTCTATAGAAGTCTATGAGAAAATGAGACTACTTCCATAGACAGTAAAAGAAATGGACACAGCGACGCCATAGAGTTCGATGGAGACCAGTGAAGTCTATTAGAAGAACTTTCCCGGTGATGGCTGAGCGTTACTGTGCAGCCTCAAACTGAGCTTGATGACGTAGATGTGACGTGAGCAACGTGTCTGAATGTTGTAAGTCTTCTGGTAGCTGTGCTAAGAGAAATCTGTGCGACAGTAAGTTGCATGGTTATGACACAATTGTTAGCCTATTTTTACAAAAACGGTTGCTACAGGACTAAAACGTGAGATACAAGGTAACGGAGCCTTTTATACATTGTCGTGTTTCTTTAGAAATAAACAACGGACAAATAAAGTCTTTAAACGCTTCAGATGTAAAGATGCCAAAATGAATGGGAGTCAATGGAATGCTAGCGGAAGGTGATGGCTTGTTAGCCTCAGAATCTCCCCATAAGAGGTAGCTTTCCAGATGCTCGCTTACCCCCTTGACTACTTCCCACTTGATTTATTACATTAGTAAACATTTTCATAATGAGTTTATGGTCTCAATCGCTAGTTTCAACTCTTCTTTAATACAACATGATGTTCATTTTGAAAAACATGGTCACATTTATTTTAAAATAGACAATAAAGCAGGGGATGCTTTTGGGGGGTGACTACATGCCAACCTGTCAGTCACTATGGACATTAAAATAGACCTCAACTTATGTTTTAGTGTCGTCTGTGTCTTAAACTGTGACCCTCTCACCGTGTGTTTTCACTTAATCAAAGTTTATTGGAACATTTGGTCACCTAAAAACGTCTTGTTTAGCGTTCTGCCAACCAAGCCTGCTAGCTATTGCTAGCATTAGCTGTTAAATTAATGGAAAGTCTGCAGATTTTCTGTACTGCTGTACATGCAGATGAATGTCTCCAGTACCCGGAGGTCTGCGTTTACCTGCCGGTAAATCTCCGCTGGATGACTTGCTTCAGAAGGGTTGAAAATTGGCAACTTTCCCCCTTTAGCATTTAGCTTAGCACAGCACCATAGCAACCATACACAACACTGGCTTGGCCACGTCATCCTCCCCAGCTCTGCTCTATAGCAAAAAAAAAAAAAACATGGGCGACCAAACTTGAGGCTTTAAAATGGCAGTCCACGGATGCTTCGTCCATTATTTTTACAATCTATGTATTTGGCACCAGTTTAGCACCAGTGTCTGCTCAGTGCAGTGGGGTTGCCACAGCTGAGGGGTTTCAGTTCCAATGCTCAAAACAGAGCATCTGTTTTAGTTCTGCTTAGTTTTTGCTGGTGAATCTGAAACATGAAACCGATGAGCAGTGACACAGTGCTGGAGATTAGCCAGCAAGCCACTTCATTTCTCTGCTGTTCAGGCTCTTTGGGAAGAGCTGGGGTTGTATTTGCAGAGCAATCAGTCTACTGCAGAGGATGGTGTTTCTGTCAAGTGTTGTCAAGGACAAACCGTGATGCACTGCACCAGCAGAAATCTCCCTCTGCATGATTACCTGGAATCCCAGCAGTCACACCAGAGAAGGTGACAAAATAATCTCAATTAAACACTGTAATGTATGTATACATTTTGTGAACAACACAGCAAAATCCAACATAAACAACAATAAATAAAACTGGTCAGTTGTAAATTTGTTAAAAGAAAAAGAAAGAATAAACATCACCAGGGCATTTAACACAATTTGACATGACAGAGGAATTGCAACTTCCGTGCCCGTCACGTGATGCCATATGGCACAAAAAAGACTTATGGCTCATTTATGCCTGATGCGTTGGAGGTGGCGCGCGCATTCGTGACATCAAAATTACGTAATTTCCGGCCGGCGTGTCCGATTTTCAACGCGCAAGCAGAGGGCGCGCACCACTCTATTTTTTTCAGCGGCGCCCGACAAACCGGAAACAGGAAGCCTGAACAAGCTCCTGGGAAACCGGATGCCAGGACTCGCCGACTGACTGCAAGTCTCTCTGGTAAACTTACTGGGTTAAGATGAGTTCTTTTATGGTGAATGAAAGGCTTGATCCCACCACGTAGCTCATCCAATCAAATCGAAGCATTGACGGCACTGCTGCTGCCTGTTCTGCCGTTGTTTATCTTTTTCTTCTTCTTCTAGTCCTTAGAAAGAGAAACATCGGTAGCCTTTGCTCCTTAGCGCCACCGCTGTTCAGGAGAAGACTGCAACTAGTGTCGCGACCACCACGCGCGAGTATAAATACTCACGGCAGTCACGATTTCCGCACGCACTTTTGGAAGCGCTAGTATAACTGACGCTTTAGTCTCTACATTTTTTTAAGTCTCTAAATTTTTTTAAGTCTCACAACCCCCACAAATTGACCTGTTTCACTATCAGAATTCTATTTGTTCCATCTGATACCATTTTGAACAACCAGTCCTTCAAACCATACGGCGATATGGGTAGTTTGTTGCTACTCTCTAATACGACCCAAAGGATGCTTTCTGTCCTCATATCTAAACCAGAGAACATCTGTTTCGGTTTTGAACATAGTGGTCAAGATTTTAAACACGTCTTTAACGTTGTGAAACAGTCACAGTTTGGTTATGTTTAGGCACATAGTGTTTAGAAGTTTAGAAAAGGTTGTGGTTTGGGTTCACTTCGGGTTACGCACGTGACACAGAACCTGACTGTCGTAAAGTACGCTTTCTTTCAAACAGGACTCAAACCCCACTCTCCTGGGTTTAAGTCCTGTGTTTGTTTGACCCACCCCAACCTGAAATTTGGCACTCTTGTGGTGTGTTCTTTTTGCCTCGCAACTTGTATTTTACGAGGTCAAAGTCGTAAACACGCCCCCTGACCTCGTATTTACGAGCTCAGAACTCGTACATCCACCGAGTACCCCGAGTTCAAAATCCAACATGGCTGCTCCCTGTATCGACAGTTGTGAAAGCTGTAGTAACATAGTTATAAGCACTTCGGTGTTATTTGTGTCTCACTAAATCAGTCGTACACGCAGCGCTGTCTTCTATCTGTGTTGTCACGCGGTTTGTATGCACAAAAAAACAGCGTATACGTTGTTTAAACTGGCGTTGCTAACAATGGCT